>CM043698.1:90795000-90852500 GCA_023935145.1 Bretschneidera sinensis
TCACCGTTCAAAGAAGCGTGATCCTCTTCATCTTTGAACTCATCCTCATGTTCACCATCAGCATCATCCACGGGCGCAGGCCGTTCTTGCCTTCTAGCATTTGGGACTCTTTGGGGACGCCCCTCGGGCCAAGTAGCAATAACAGCATCTTGCCTATCCATCCGATCTCGAATCTCATTGAACATCACGTTCATGCATTCAAATTGTTGTTGCATAGCCTGTAACAAGAAGGACGACTCCTCCATTCTTTCTTTGAAATTATAAAGAAATGTTAGAAATAATTCCTCACCACACTGCCTCACGTGTTTACACTCAAATTATGTCACTCACACTCGTGTTTAACTCTTAAATTGGCTTTTTTTTATATATTATTCTCACACTCTCTTGCCTTTTTCCACTCGTAGCTTCCCCTTTTCAGTTCTTTATTAAACTAATAAACTGGATCAAGAAATTCAACTTGTAGTATTTAAACTAATACCGACGGTAAGAAAATATTATAAAAACAACAAATCAAAGGAAAAAATATATTGCACTTTTTTTTTTCTTTTTTTTTTCTTTTCCACGTCTTTTTTTCACACTTTTTTCACGTTTTTTTTTCACGTTTTTTTTTTCACGTTTTTTTTTCACGTTTTTTTTTACACGTTTTCTTTTTCTCACTGGTTGCACAAATAAAAAAAAATAAGAACAAGTAAAAAAAAATGAACAGAAACGAAACAAGATAAGATGATAACAAGAAATGAAAGATAAAATGATAGTAAATCTGTTTTTTTTTTTAGAAATGGGCTCTGATACCAAATGATGCGAACCTCATCGACATGCTTTGAGACCCGACAAACAGTATTGGAATACTTACCCAGAAATCGTCTAGAAAACAGATTTTATGTGACACCGCGACCCGTTGCTTGTATGGAAGCAAGAACCTTGGTATAATGAAGACGCCACAATCAATTGTGGAAGGATTGATTGATAAGTCGGAGCTGAACGCCACAAGGAAGAACCCTTGATAAGTTCAAAAGTTCTTTGAAGAACCAATAGAGGAAGCAAACCTCAAGTATTTTCTGAATTCTATTATGCTTTCAACTTACAACACACAAGTATTTATAGAGCTTAGAACAACCCTCTAAGCTTAGGGCAAGCAAGAAAACAGCATAAAACATGTAAGGAGACAATCCATAAAACATGAAAGGAAACAATCCCTAAAACATGCAAGGAATCAAGGAATTGGCCAAAAGTAAAAAGAGGAACACAATTTCGGATTTTCAGGAGCACCCAATGACCAGAATTCAAATGGCCATATCTTCTTGCACACATCTCCAAATGGGCTGAAACTTGTTTGGTTGGAAAGATGACGATTTGATCTTCAATTTGGACTTAAGAAAGTCTTAAAAAGGATGTCGTTTGGGCCTGTTATGATGAGCCTAAATTCAGTAGGCTGTTGCATCCGAATCTTCTTTCACTTTGGGCTTGGACCTTGCACCTTAATTAGTTGACAAGAGACTAGGTGATTATTATTGGGCAGGCCCTTGTTATGTTGGTCATACCCATGTCACTATCAATAGCTTGGATTAAACTTATTATGCTTTCATCTCCTGTTGGGCCAAGCTTGGAATGCCCCATTTTAGATTCAGCCCAAATCTCTTGAATCAGCCCATTAAGTGCTTCTTTGACTTTCTTGGATCTTGATCTAGTAATTGGCCCAACTGGAATATGCAATGGATCCTTTAATAGTGCTTGTTGATTCTCATCACAAAGAGAATTTTTTCTCCAAAAGTATGAATCAAATCTGAATTGTCTTATTCCAAAAAGCCAATAGCTATTTAAATACATGAGAATTCGTAACCAATTAGAAAAAGGAAACTAAGGAATTCGTAACCAATTAGAAAAATGAAACTAAGGAATAGATTTCATACTAAAATTCTAGTAATTGAATTCTGGTAACCTAAAATCCAAATAAGGAAAGTACCTAATTTGGCATGCAAGCCTTACAATTCAGCAATTAAATTAATAAGAAAACATTTTAAGAAAAGGTAATAAGAAAAATTGCAGCCAGCCATTTTCCTTGATAAGCCAACCAAAACGAGTAAGTGTCCAATTTTGGGAAACTAAGATTTTAATTCACAACTTGAGTTGCTAGATTATTCCAAAACTTAAATTATGGAAACTCATCCTTGCGGATCACGTATAGCATCATCCTTGGGCCCCCAAAGATGGTTCTTAGCCCAAATGTGTTGAATCAGCCCAATGAGAGTTTCCTTAAACCTTCTAGCTCGAGCCCTTGTAACTGGACCAATTGAAACTTGAATAGGATCCGCCTCCCATTTGTTTGCCGTGTCCTCATCACTAAGCAAGGTCTTGGCTCAGGGGAGATCCCCGGAAAGAAACAAAAGAATCTATTGGCAAGCTGGTATGAGAGGAATGCGAGCTTAATTTTCTTTCATTATAGTTTTCTCCTATTCTCAAGTGAAGCGATGTTAAGCAACATAACTAACGTGACCTTCACAAACTTTTCCAGTAAAAACTGGCAATGAAATTTAATAGATGAAATCAAATTTACCATAGATGGAACAGACATAAACAAAAGCAGTCCATTTTGTTATGTATGCTAAGCAGATCAAGCCTTAAAAGCAAAGGGGAGGAAACAAAGATTTATCTACCTTGACAAATACACTAATAATTTTAAAGATAGAAGAGATATCACACCAAAACAGAAACATTCTACTAAGAAGTTATCAGAATGAACTAAATTCCCAAGACTAAAAAGAAAATATTGTACATGTTTTACTTTTACAATGCAAAATTGCAATAGATCTAAACCAACAACCTCAACCCCAGATCCTTTAAAATGAACAAAAAATTAAACTCACTCTTTGCTTACCTTACTAACCTGCAAAATGTCCACGCAACCAAAAAAAAGAGAAATAAATTGGCGAAAAAATTCTCAGGATCTAGTTGATGCGAACAAAGAAAGAGTTTGCCTACATATTTGAAACAACATCAATGAGAGGGGGACGAACAAGTTTCAATAAGTTTTTCAATATTGGGGGAGAAATTGAGGATTTAGAACCTAGGGTTCAAGATGAGTGAAGACAGAGAAAACTTATTTATAAAGGAGAGTCTTATGAGCTTACTAAGAGAGAGTGTAATGAAGAACAGAGAGAGAGCCGAGTTTCACCATGGTTGAGAGGGAGAGAACTTAAGGATTTGAGAGAGAGTCGGGTTTAAGCAGAGATAGACGAGTTTGAGAGTCGATAAAGAGAGAGACCTGTTGTTTCATGAAGATTCTTTTTTTTATCTTAAATTGGGGTTTTTTTTTTTTTTTTTTTTGTATTTAAGCCTAAATTATTAAAAAAAATTAATCAAACTTTCATCATAATAAGCTTTAGGGAAAAATTCGTACAACTCTTAAGTTTTCACAAATGTTTTAATTTGTTCTATAGATTTTAATTTGCGTCAATTGAATTTTAACTTTACAAATTGTTATAATGTCTGTTTGTGACCAATTCTAACTAAAGTTCACAGTTAAATCACGTGTACGATCACCAAAGGAAAAATTATCCTTAGGTAACATTGCAACAATCTCGCAATAATTTCTGCAGCTTTATGTGTTGATATAGTACAAATATACATTCGAATCAGAAGATAACACCTGTCAAACACAAGGACAAAACGGTAATTCCTACCCATCTAGACCATATAAATAGGGGGTCTCCCAAGCTGTAAGTAGATCAACTAACACTCTCGTTCTTCCTAACTTATATTCTGATTTAAGCATCGAAGGGCCCTCCTCGTAGTAAAATACTTTAGGTCAGCTTCCTCTTCAGGTATCTCGGACCACATTCTTATCAGACCCAACTTCAACATCGGACTCGACTCTAGCATCCAACTCGACATAGCCTTGAACCTGACCCAACCTATTTTCGGCATCATCAAAATTGACGCTGTTTGTGGGAACCGTATAAATTATCTTTGTTGAAATGTCGCCAAGAAAAAGGTCAAACCAAAAGGTCGCCCAAACCACCTTTGAAGTCCATCCATCTGAGCTACCACCATCCCCACCACTTACGAAATGATAGAACCCATTTCACGCCTCAGCAAGTAACAATTTAGCCAAGGAAAATGAAGGGCAGAACCCGTTTGGCCAACAACCCAGCTCGTAGTTGAACCAAGCGATTTGGAACGAAATATGTGGGGCTGACCCTAACCAACCTGTCAATAGAACCAAGTATGGTGCTCTTCAGCATCGGCTCAAGGAAGTTATTACACACCTTAGACAATCCGAACCAAGTAGGACTCAAAACCCCTAGTCCATGGTCCGAACTGCCTACAATGCTCGTAAGACTACCGAATTAACCCTTCGACATTCGTGCGTCTGACCCAAAAATGTTAGCTCGGAAAGAAGGAATGAAGTTTCGACATGGGACAAAGGTCGAGGGCATCCTCGGGAAAGGAAAAAACTGAGTAAACGAAGCCCTCGACAAAGACCGCGACGATTAGTTTAGGACAACGAATCTGTCTCAAACTCACACACATCCAAAAAACAACAATAACAAAACAAGTTTGAGGTAAAAAAGAAATTAAAAGAAATGAACGAACGTATTACATTTTTCATTAAAGCCACTCGATGAAACATCCTCAACGAAAATCAAGCTCGTAGATAACCCCTTCTCGCAAAAACTCATGGAAAAGAAGATGCCTCCAAATTTCAAAATGCCACATATGGAGCCTTACACTGGTAAAACATGTCCAATAGACCATTTAGAGACCTTCAAGTCCCTGATGTTCCTTCCCAACCACTTAGAAGCAGCGATGTGCTGCACTTTCCCAATAACTCTTCAGGAAACAGCAAGAACATGGTTCTCAAGATTGCCTGCAAGGTCGATCGAATCATTCGATAAGCTTAGTGAGATGTTCACATCTGCCTCCGTGAGTACATCTCACAGTTCACCTAGGCCATTGTACAAGTAAGGTACCTAGATTAAAGGGTAGCAGTCGCCTTCACCAATAGCCTTAAAGCCTCTGATTTGAGTCATTATCTCTCCAGAAATCCTTTACAAACCATGCCAACCCTCCTGACCAAGGCAAACGAATTCGCAATCGAGGAAGAAGACAAAGTGATACCGGATTGAAATAGAATTGAAGGAAACTAAACAAACAAACAACAAAATGAAAGATAAGAGTTCACCACCCAAGAGATAACACCAAAGGGATATAGAATATCACCACCCAAAGGATTAACACAAGGGATACAGAACTATAGGAATTCACCACTCTAAGGATTATACCAAAGAGATACAGAATTAAAAGAAGGAGAAAACTCTCTTCCAAAAGCCAAAGGCTGATTTCAATTTATAAACTCAAGTCTGATTTTTAGCTTACAAACACAAGTACTTATAGAGCTTAGAACAACCCTCTAAGCTTAGGAAAAGTAAGAAAACAATCCATAAAACATGCAAGGAAACAATTCCTAAAACAAGGAAGGAGACAATCCCTAAAACATGCAAGGAATCAAGGAATTGGTCAAAAGTAAAAAGAGGAACACAATTTCGGATTTTCAGGAGCACCCAATGACCAGAATTCAAATGGTCATATCTTCTTGTAGACATCTCCAAATGGGCTGAAACTTGTTTGGTTGGAAAGATGACATCTTGAACTTTAATTTGGACTTAAGAAAATCTCAAAAAGGAGATCGTTTGGGCCTGGTATGATCAGCCTAAATCCAGTAAGCTGTTGCATCCGAATCTTCTTCCACTTTGGGCTTGGACCTTGCACCTTGCTTAGTTGACAAGAGATTATTAGATTTTTGTTGGGCAGGCCCATGCTAGGTTGGACATACCCATGTCAGGCTCCCCCAGTTGATGGGGACTTGCCCTCAAGTCCAAGATTTCTTCATTTACTTCATAGGGAGATAAGTCACTCACATTGAAAGTTGCAGATACTCCATAATCTCCTGGAAGTTCAATCTTGTAAGCATTTTCTCCAATGCGTTGAAGTACCGTAAATGGGCCATCAGCTCGTGGCAGAAGTTTAGACCGTCGTTTTGCGGGAAAACGTTCCTTTCGAAGATGAATCCATACTAGATCTCCTTCTTTGAAAGCTGCAGGCTTTCTATGTTTATTTGCTTGCTTGCGGTACTTCTCATTTTGCTTCTCAATATGAGCTCGAATCTGCTCATGTAATTTCTTGATCTCCTTCGTTCGTTCATTGGCATCTCCACTAAATTGGGTAGTAGTCGGAAGTGGAGCCAAATCAAGAGGGCTAATAGGTTTGAGACCATAGACAGCCTCAAAGGGGCTATAGCCAGTGGTTTGGCTAGTAGACCTATTATAGGCAAATTCAGCTTGAGCTAGGAGGAGATCCCATTGACGGATGTTCTTCCCCACAAAGCTTCTCAAAAGATTTCCCAAACTTCGATTAACAACTTCAGTTTGACCATCTGTTTGGGGATGATAAGCGGAGCTGAATTGAAGGATAGTGCCAAGCTTTCGCCAAAGAGTACGCCAAAAATGTCCGACGAACTTGGAATCACGATCAGAAGTAATCGTCTTAGGAATGCCATGAAGTTTGACAATTTCTCTGAAATATAGGTCAGCAACATGAGATGCATCAAGAGTTTTGTGGCAAGGAACAAAATGAGCCATCTTTGAGAATCGATCAACCACCACCATAATGGAGTCTTTATTTCGTTGAGTTCTTGGCAAACCTACAACAAAATCCATACTAACGTCCTCCCATGGGGCATTAGGAATAGGTAATGGGATGTATAGCCCGGTGTTTTGCTTGCGGCTCTTTGCGAGGTGGCAAATTTGACATTGCTTCACATGTCGCTCAACATCTCTCACCATTTTGGGCCAAAAAAAATGTTCCTGCACAAGAGTTAAAGTTTTATCTTTACCAAAATGACCAGCAAGGCCTCCTCCATGGGCTTCTTTGATAATGGCTTCTCTCAACGAACATCGAGGAATGCACAAAAGATTGCCCTTGAAGAGAAAACCATCTTGTAACAAGAAATGGTTGTTAGGACCATTAGAAGATTCCTTCCATGCATTGCCAAAATCAAGATCATCTTTATAAAGTTCTTTGACAACTTCAAAACCCAAAACCTGCACTTGCATAGTGTTAAGTAAAGAGTGTCTTCGACTTAGGGCGTCAGCAACTTGATTAAGTTTACCTGACTTGTGCTTGATGGAGAATGAATAGGCTTGCAAGAATTCACTCCACTCTGCATGTCGCTTGTTGAGTTTTTGTTGGCTGCTCAAATACTTTAGAGCTTCATGATCAGAATGAAGTATAAACTCTTTATGGAGTAGATAATGACTCCAATGCCCCAAGGCACGAACAAGAGCATAGAATTCTTTGTCATATGTTGAATACTTCTTTCGAGATTCATTGAGCTTTTCACTAAAAAAGGCAATGGGTTTACCTTCTTGGCTGAGAACACCACCAACCCCTAAATTAGAGGCATCGCAATCAACTTCGAACACTTTGGAGAAATCTGGAAGTGTAAGGACTGGGGCCTCCGTTACCTTCTGTTTGAGAAGTTCAAAGCTCTTTTGGGCTTCCTTCGTCCACTTGAATGTTCCCCCTTTAAGGCATTCCGTGATAGGAGCAATAATGGTGCTGAAGCCTTTGATGAACCGTCGATAGAATGATGCAAGTCCATGAAAGCTTCTTATGTCGTGAAGGGACTTGGGAATAGGCCAGCTGGTGATTGCCTCTATCTTGCCCGGATCCATCATGATTCCTTCTTTGCAAACAACATAGCCTAAGAACACAAGGCTATTAGTGAAGAAATGACACTTCTTCAAGTTGACATACAACTTTTATTCCCGTAAGGTTTGGAAAACTTGATGAAGATGCTCCATATGTTGCTCTTGAGACTTGCTGTAAACTAAGATATCATCAAAGTAAACAACAACAAATTGACCCATAAATGGTTTGAAAATATGATTCATAAGGCGCATAAAAGTACTCGGAGCATTAGATAGTCCGAATGGCATGACCATCCATTCATAAAGACCATCTCTCGTTTTGAACGCTGTCTTCCATTCATCGCCATCTCTCATGCGAATTTGATGATATCCGCTGCGAAGATCGATGTTTGAGAAGATTATGGCTCCATGAAGTTGATCCAAGAGATCATCCAACCGTGGGATGGGAAAGCGGTACCGGATGGTGATTTTGTTGACAGCCCTGCTGTCAATGCACATTCGCCATGAACCGTCCTTCTTTGGTACTAGAAGTGCTGGAACAGCGCAAGGACTCATGCTTTCTCGTACAAGGCCTTTGGAGATCAGCTCATCAACTTGACTTTGTAACTCTTCATGCTCCCTTGGATTCATCCGATAAGCTGCTTTGTTAGGTAAAACAGAACCTGGAATAAGATCAATATGGTGCTGTATACCCCTCATAGGTGGAAGGCCCGGTGGAAGTTCTTCAGGAATAATATCAGGGAATTCCTTAAGAAGTGGTTGTATTATAAGTGGAATCTCAATGGGATCTTTCTTTTCAACAACCATAAGAGCGTACCCCTCTCCACATTCTGTTAAAGTTTTCTCAACTTCACCTACAGAAAGTAAACTACAACCCTCCCTTTTAGAAGGTTTTGGAGTGAATATCATTTTCAGTGGGGCTAAAGTCACTTTAATTCCATTCTTTACAAAAGAATAGGTGTTTTTGAGACCATCATGGATAACTTTCCTATCATACTGCCATGGCCTACCAAGTAGTATATGACATGCATCCATAGGGACAACATCACACATAACTTCATCCTCATAATTTTTCCCAATGGAGAATTGAACTAAGCATTTCTTAGTTACCTGAATATCGTTGCCTTTTCGAAGCCATTGAAGTTTGTAGGGATGGGAATGAGCTTCTGTTTTTAGATTCAGCTTCTCCACCATGGTTGTAGACACCACATTCTCACAACTTCCCCCATCAATGATGACATTACACACCTTGCCATTGGAAGTGCATTTGGTGTGGAAAATGTTGTTTCGAAGCCAATCATCTTCTGCATAAGTTGACTTCAAGAGTCTACGAATAACAAGAGACTCTCCCTGATCCGCATACGTGAACTCCTCCTCGGATTCGTCCTCAACTTGCTCCTCCTCAGCATTATCTTCCAATTCTTCTTCAACAAGGGAGATTATCTTGCGATTTGGACAATCGGAAGCAATATGTCCAAAACCATGACATTTAAAGCATTTTCTACTTGAATTAGAATTATTGAAGCGATTAGAACCTGATGGAGCTTCATTCCTTGCAGGTGGTTTGACAGCTGCAGTTTTGGTTGATGGAGTGGCCTTGGAAGTAGAACTACTCCCCCGGTTTGTGATTCCATCGCGATTGAAAGGTCGATAAGTATTCTTACGCCCTTCCATTAATTGTTTCTCCACCTTTAGTGCTAGCTTGCAAACATCATTGTAGGTCCAGTAAGGTTGTAATTGTACAACATTACTGATTTCACGACGTAACCCTCCAAGGTAGCGGGCTACCATTTGTTCTTTGGGCTCTACGATGTCACAACGCATCATAGAATAATCGAACTCTGCTGTATATTCTTCCACGGAGAGATCGTTTTGTCGAAAGTTGTGGAACTTAAGAAAAGCATCTTGCCTATAATGATCTGGCAAATACTTCTTCTTAAGAGCCTTCTTCATCTTTGCCCATGTCACAATGCGACTCTTCCTTTCACGTTCTCGCTGCCTCTTAAGGTGTTCCCACCAAATAGAAGCATGTTTTCGTAGCTTGATGGCAACAAGCTTCACCTTCTTGTGATCTGCAACATCCTTGTAATCAAAGATCCGCTCAATGGTGTTAAGCCAATCAATGAATTCATCGGGTTGCATTCTTCCTTCAAATTCTGGAATGTCCACCTTGACGTCATAATCACGTTGGAAAACATGATTTCTTAGCTCACGGGGGTGAGGTGGCGTGCTGTCATTTGAGGCATGGCTACGAGCTTGGTGAAAAGGATTAACTTCATCTCCATCATTGCTGGAAACTTCAGCATCTGAGCCATGATGAGGAGCACCATGTTCAGAAGTTTCATAACACTCTAGGCGTTGTTCGAGTTGCTGCACTTGTCTCTGATAGGAACACTTTGTGTTACGTTTTTAATGCCTTTCTTACCCTATTTGGCTTTGTAATTCTCTTAACTTTGTTATTTTGAGCTTAGTTTCTTTTCTTAGTATTTAGAAAGCTTGTGAACGTGGGAATGGTAAAATAAGGTGCTAAAATGAGTTTTCCTAGTTACTTTAGGAAATCTAAGTGGATTAAGAAAATAGTCTTATCATTCTAAAAAAAAAACTTTTCTAATTATAGAAACTTTCCTTATCTATTATTTTCTGATTTCTTTGTAGGGTTCCACCACGGAATTATTTGGATGATGTGTCAAAACACAAGAGAATATTGGAGTCCATTAGTAACATGGGTATGTCCAACCTAAAATGGGCTTGCACAACAAAAGATCACATAATCTCTTGTCAACTAAGCAAGGTGCAAGGTCCAAGCCCAAAGTGGAGGAAGATTCGGATGCAACAGCCTACTGGATTTTGGCCCATCATAACAGGCCCAAACAATATCATTTTTGAGACTTTCTTAGGTCAAAATTGAAGTTCAAGACGTCTTCTTTCCAGCCCAACAAGTTTCAGCTCATTTGGAGATGTGTGGAAGAAGATATGACCGTTTGAATTCTACTAGTTGGGTCCTCCTGAAATTTCGGGATTGTATTCCTCTTTCTTACTTTTGGCCATTCCTTGATTCTTTGCATGTTTTAGGGATTGTTTCCTTGCATGTTTCATGGCTTGTTTTTAGCATTGTTTTCTTGCTTTTCCTAAGCTTAGAGGGTTGTTCTAAGCTCTATAAATAGGGTGTTTGTAAGCTGAAAGAGATCATCTTTTCTCTTGGAACCATCTCTACTCAAAATTCAAGAAGCAAAAGGCTGAAACACTCCACCATTCCTTCTCCAATTGTGAGCACATTAGGACTTTTCCAAAATGTGTTCTCCTTCATCTATCATCATAGCCGTGAGGTTCATCACCATTAACATCTCAAGCTTCCTTGAGTGTGTTCAAGAAGTGTACCCCTTACGGCTATTCTTTTTAATTGTTTCAGCCTTGGATTCTTATGTTAGATATTATTATTAATTCAATGAGTTGGTTAATTTTCAGATTTATTCTTTAATGTTTTTGAATTGTTCATGATATGTAGACATATTAATTCATTACATATGTTGAATTTTCAGTTCTGTTATATTGAAAACTTTGATATTGCAAATCATTGAAGCCATAATCGCACTTTCGATCACCTAATTGATCTGGAGTACGATTTAAAGTGGTAAAAGCTATGAACAATAGCCAATGTTCTGGAAATTGCATGTTCTTTATCCATGGACTTTTTCATAGGAATAAGGAACATGTTATTGAATCATAATTCCTTTTGATCTTAATGATTTGTTTAAGTAATTGTAAGGATGCGCTGAGTATTAACTTGATTGCTTAAACAAAATAACTAGCTGATGGACTTTTCCTAAGCTTAGTGATTATCTAAGAAGGAATTTATAAAGTGCATGATCTCTTTAGGCTTGCACTTTGATTCAATTCTGATATGTGATTGAGACACGAATTCGTTGTCTACATTGAAACAATTTGATTAGTCATTTAACAAACTTGATTTTCTGAATTGTGAGAGAAAATGATCAATTGTAAATAATTGTTCTTTAATTTCCTTAGTAAAATTAGTAAAAAGAAAAATCAGATCATGAAAACCCCCTAATCTTATGTAATGTTAATAGATGTAGATTTATATTTGTTTATAAACTGCTAATTAAACCAATCAAATCATTTATTATTATTTTTATGACTCTTTAGTATAGAGTTACCGCAATCCCCGGCCAATAACGATACCCTACTAATTACTTTACTACAATCTTCTGCAGGGTTTGTTGATGACCGAAATAAACGGTCTATCAGTCTCCTCAAGGCTTCCAGCTCGATATCTCGCGGGTCTCCTTGCGGTGCTGGAGCTGCTATTGGAATAGCTTGACCACGACGACCACAACCAGCCATAATAACAAGAACTATGGAAATCAAGGTGTTAGATATCACACTTGAGAAACCAAAGCTCTGATACCAATTTGATACCGGATTGAAATAGAATTGAAGGAAACTAAACAAACAAACAACAAAATGAAAGATAAGAGTTCACCACCCAAGAGATAACACCAAAGGGATATAGAATATCACCACCCAAAGGATTAACACAAGGGATACAGAACTATAGGAATTCACCACTCTAAGGATTATACCAAAGAGATACAGAATTAAAAGAAGGAGAAAACTCTCTTCCAAAAGCCAAAGGCTGATTTCAATTTATAAACTCAAGTCTGATTTTTAGCTTACAAACACAAGTACTTATAGAGCTTAGAACAACCCTCTAAGCTTAGGAAAAGTAAGAAAACAATCCATAAAACATGCAAGGAAACAATCCCTCAAACAAGGAAGGAGACAATCCCTAAAACATGCAAGGAATCAAGGAATTGGTCAAAAGTAAAAAGAGGAACACAATTTCGGATTTTCAGGAGCACCCAATGACCAGAATTCAAATGGTCATATCTTCTTGTAGACATCTCCAAATGGGCTGAAACTTGTTTGGTTGGAAAGATGACATCTTGAACTTTAATTTGGACTTAAGAAAATCTCAAAAAGGAGATCGTTTGGGCCTGGTATGATCAGCCTAAATCCAGTAAGCTGTTGCATCCGAATCTTCTTCCACTTTGGGCTTGGACCTTGCACCTTGCTTAGTTGACAAGAGATTATTAGATTTTTGTTGGGCAGGCCCATGCTAGGTTGGACATACCCATGTCACAAAGCCTTTAACAAAAGAAGAGAGGATGCCCTCATGGGCAAGAAAAGAAAATAACTTGATGAACTAAGATCCAGAAGCGAGCAGAAAAAAGTAAGATAAAACGACATCCGAAAAGGCGAAAAGTCGGGAGCACCTTGAGTATATGAGACCTACAGATCTCTCATTACCTCAAAGGCAAACCTCTTAATGGAAATAACTAACCAAGACATCGTTAGATAGCCCCCAAAAATTTTACTTGGGCTGCAAAAAGATACATGCGCCATTTTTGTCGGTTCCATAAAAACCATGATCGTGACACAAATGAGTGCAGACATCTAAGATATGAGATTGAGAGCATGATACAAAAAAGATACCTGAAGAAATTCATGAAGACAAGGTCAAAAAGAAGCCTGGGACGTAGAAGCCTAGGATTAAGAAAAAGTCTGAACCCCAAAGAGAGGCCTCGGATGAGCTAAAGTCCAACCAAGCAAGAAAATAACAAAAGACAATCACTTGGAAAGAAGTTTAATAACGCCCCCACAGTAGGCGTCATCCGAACTATCTTTGGTGGGACAACATACGAAAGAGAATCCTCTAACTCGCGAAGGGCATACGTTCGCTTTGTAGGATCGGTTGAAGGACCAACAAAGAAAATGTAAGTCAACCAAACCATCAGCTTTTCAAACGAAAACCTTGAATGAGTAAAATTTCGACATAACAACTCAGTCTTCATAACACTGGTTGTCTCCAACTTCATAGTAGAGAAAATTTTGCTAGAAAATAGGTCGTCTCAAGATATACTGTACTTAGACGCCTTTAAGAAGATGAAATTATTTGAAGACCGCCTAAAACTAGCAAACTTCCCTCTTTATGAGTTCTCGAGTGATCTAGTTTGCCCAAAAAGGAGAAATTACTTGTGACGGTCAGAACATCACTGTGCCAAACAATCATTCTGAGTACTTTCTTGTTCATAAATCTCCTTTCCTCGTACAACGCAATCCTCGGGCAACCAGGACTAAATACTATGAAAGTGGTGATTGATATGAACACTTTGTGTTACGTTTTTAATGCCTTTCCTACCCTATTTGGCTTTGTAATTCTCTTAACTTTGCTATTTTGAGCTTAGTTTCTTTTCTTAGTATTTAAAAAGCTTGTGAACGTGGGAATGGTAAAATAAGGTGCTAAAATGAGTTTTCCTAGTTACTTTAAGAAATTTAAGTGGATTAAGAAAATAATCTTATCATTCTAAGAAACTTTCCTTATCTATTATTTTCTGATTTCTTTGTAGGGTTCCACCTTGGAATTATTTGGATGATGTGTCAAAACACAAGAGAATATTGGAGTTCATTAGTGACATGGGTATGTCCAACCTAACATGGGCTTGCCCAACAAAAAATCACATAATCTCTTGTCAACTAAGCAAGGTGCAAGGTCCAAGCCCAAAGTGAAGGAAGATTCGGATGCAACAGCCTACTGAATTTTGGCCCATCATAACAGGCCCAAAAAATATCATTTTTGAGACTTTCTTAGGTCCAAATTGAAGTTCAAGACGTCTTCTTTCCAGCCCAACAAGTTTCAGCTCATTTGGAGATGTGTGGAAGAAGATATGACCGTTTGAATTCTACTAATTGGGTCCTCCTGAAATTTCGGGATTGTATTCATTTTTCTTACTTTTGGCCATTCCTTGATTCTTTGCATGTTTTAGGGATTGTTTCCTTGCATGTTTTAGGGATTGTTTCCTTGCATGTTTCATGGCTTGTTTTTAGCATTGTTTTCTTGCTTTTCCTAAGCTTAGAGGGTTGTTCTAAGCTCTATAAATAGGGTGTTTGTAAGCTGAAAGAGATCATCTTTTCTCTTGGAACCATCTCTACTCAAAATTCAAGAAGCAAAAGGCTGAAACACTCCACCATTTCATCTCCAATTGTGAGCACATTAGGACTTTTCCAAAATGTGTTCTCCTTCATCTATCATCATAGCCGTGAGGTTCATCACCATTAACATCTCAAGCGCCATTGAGTGTGTTCAAGAAGTGTACCCCTTACGGCTATTCTTTTTAATTGTTTCAGCCTTAGATTCTTATGTTAGAGATTATTATTAATTCAATGAGTTGGTTAATTTTCAGATTTATTCTTTAATGTTTTTGAACTGTTCATGATATGTAGACATATTAATTCATTACATATGTTGAATTTTCAGTTCTGTTATATCGAAAACTTTGATATTGCAAATCATTGAAGCCATAATCGCACTTTCGATCACCTAATTGATCTGGAGTACGATTTAAAGTGGTAAAAGCTATGAACAATAGCCAATGTTCTGAAAATTGCATGTTCTTTATCCATGGACTTTTTCATAGGAATAAGGAAGATGTTATTGAATCATAATTGCTTTTGATCTTAATGATTTGTTTAAGTAATTGTAAGGATGCGCTGAGTATTAACTTGATTGCTTAAACAAAATAAATAGCTGATGGACTTTTCCTAAGCTTAGTGATTATCTAAGAAGGAATTTATAAAGTGCATGATCTCTTTAGGCTTGCACTTTGATTCAATTCTGATATGTGATTGAGGCACGAATTCGTTGTCTACATTGAAACAATTTGATTAGTCATTTAACAAACTTGATTTTCTAAATTGTGAGAGAAAATGATCAATTGTAAATAATTGTTCTTTAATTTCCTTAGTAAAGTTAGTAAAAAGAAAAATCAGATCATGAAAACCCCTAATCTTGTGTAATGTTAATAGATGTAGATTTATATTTGTTTATAAACTGCTAATTAAACCAATCAAATCAATTTTTTATTATTTTTATGACTCTTTAGTATAGAGTACCCGCAATCCCCGGCCAATAACGATACCCTACTAATCACTTTACTACAATCTTCTGCAGGGTTTGTTGATGACCGAAATAAACGGTCTATGATGAACGTTGTGCAAGATGAGGTAATTAAGTTACTTGATTGTGGCGTTATTTACCCTATTTCAGATAGCAAGTGGGTGTCTCCTGTTCAAGTTGTGTCAAAGAAGTCAGGAGTTACTGTGGTAAAGAATGAGGAGAATGAGCTTGTACCTCAAAGAGTGGTAACTGGTTATCGAGTTTGCATAGACTATAGGAAGCTCAATGCTTCAACAAGAAAGGACCATTTCCCTCTGCCCTTCATCGATCAGATGCTCGAGAGGTTAGCTGGTTATCCTTTTTATTGTTTTTTGGACGGATATAGTGGGTACAACCAGATCTGTATAGCGCAAGAGGACCAAGAGAATACCATCTTCACTTGCCCTTTTGGCACTTATGCCTATAGACGTATGCCATTCGGATTGTGCAATGCACCAGGTACGTTTCAACGTTGTATGCTCTTCATTTTCTCTGAATACATCGAGAATATCATTGAGGTCTTTATGGATGATTTTAGTGTCTTTGGTAGAGATTTTGATGCATGCTTAGGAAATTTGGAACTTATTCTGAAACGTTGTGTTGAAACAAACTTGGTTCTAAATTGGGAAAAATGTCACTTCATGGTGGCTCAAGGGATTGTTGTAGGACATATCATATCTGCTAGGGGGATTGAAGTTGATAAATCTAAGGTAGATCTTGTGCGTTACTTACCCTCTCCCACTTGTGTGAGAGAGGTTCGTTCATTTCTTGGTCATGCAGGATTTTACAGGAGATTTATCAAGGATTTCTCCAATGTATCAAGGCCCTTGTGCCGTTTACTTCAGAAGGACACTCTCTTTGAGTTTGATGAGGAGTGCAAGAAATATTTTGAGAAGCTAAAGGAGTTATTGACTACTGCTCCCATCAATTCTCCACCTAATTGGTCCTTACCTTTTGAATTGATGTGTGACGCCTCAGATTACGTCGTTGGGGCTGTTTTGGGACAAAGAATGGACAAGAAGCCCTATGCCATCTACTATGCCTCTAGGACACTCGATGATGCTCAACTAAACTATTCCACAACTGAAAAAGAGCTCATTGCTGTTGTTTTTGCCTTAGATAAATTTCGCTCTTATTTACTTCAAACTAAAATTGTTGTTTATACTGATCATGCAGCTTTGAAGTATCTGATGACAAAGAAGGAGGCCAAACCGAGACTGATTAGATGGGTGCTTTTGCTTCAAGAATTTGATTTGGAGATCAAGGACAAGAAGGGGAGTGAAAACTTGGTAGCTGACCATTTGAGCAGACTTGTTCATGAGGAGGACGTCCTACCCCTGCAAGAATCATTCCCAGATGAGCAGCTCTTTGGGATTGAGGTAAGTGAGCCTTGGTATGCTGATATTGTGAATTATTTAGTTACCAGGCAATTTCCTAACACTTTACCTCGTTCTAATAAAGAAAAACTTAAGCATATGGCTAGGCATTACATATGGGATGAACCTTATTTATGGAAGCATTGTAGTGATCAAATCATTAGGAAGTGTGTCCCTAAATCTGAGCGTAAATCGATACTTGCCTTTTGTCATTCTGAGTCTTGTGGTGGACACTTTGGTGCTCGTAGGACAGCTCGTAAGGTATTAGATTGTTGTTTTTTTTGGCCTTCTATTTTTAAGGATGCATACTTGTATTGCATGACTTGTGACAGGTGCCAGAGGACAGGTAATTTAGGCTCTAGGGATCAGATGCCCATGGCCCATATTATAACTGTTGAGATTTTCGATGTTTGGGGCATTGATTTCATGGGGCCGTTTCCTTCATCTAACGGGTTTCTTTACATTCTTTTGGCTGTTGATTATGTGTCTAAGTGGGTGGAGGCTAAAGCCACCAGAACTAATGACTCTAAAGTTGTTGTAGATTTCTTGAGATCTAACATATTTGCCAGGTTTGGAATGCCTCGTGTGATTATTAGTGATGGTGGATTACACTTTTGCAACAGTACAATTGAGGCCCTGCTCAAGAAGTACAAAGTGACTCATATGGTGGCAACGCCTTATCATCCTCAGACGAGTGGACAAGCAGAGGTCTCAAATCGTGAGATTAAGGGGATTTTGGAGAAGACTGTGGGCCCTACACACAAGGATTGGAGCAAAAGACTTTATGATGCACTTTGGGCTTATAGGACAGCTTATAAGACCCCAATTGGGATGTCTCCATTCAGACTTGTCTATGGTAAAGCGTGTCACTTACCAGTTGAGCTTGAGCATAGGGCATGGTGGGCTGTTAAGTCTTTCAACATGGACATTGATGAGGCTGGTTTACATAGAAAACTCCAACTGAATGAACTTGAGGAAATCAGAAACGAGGCATATGATAGTGCATGGATCTACAAGGAGAAAACTAGAGCTTTTCATGATAAGATGATCCGTGGCAAGGCCTTTGTTGTGGGCCAAAAAGTTATTCTCTTCCATTCTAGACTTAAACTTTTTCCTGGTAAGTTACGTTCTAGATGGGTGGGTCCATTCATTGTCACTAATATTTTTCCTCATGGTGCTATGCAGATAAACAGTGACAAAACTGGAAATGAATTCAAGGTGAATGGTCATCGCTTGAAACCTTACTATGAGGCTTTTGAGGAGCACACTGTGGAGGATGTACCCCTCTTAGAGGTGCCACTCACAAAGGACTAAAAACAAGGTACAAAGTCTAGGCTGAAAGACTGTAAACATTAAAGCGCTGCTTGGGAGGCAACCCAATTCAACCGAAGCTGTGGAGGAGTCATTAACACAGATTTGCATTCTCTTTCTCTCTTCCATTTACGTTGGTTATTCTTTATATGTTATTTGTTTTGTGTGATTTTCGTAAATACCTTACCCATGTTTATATTCTATATTACATGCTTATTCTGATATACATTGAGGACAATGTACGATTTAAGTGTGGGAGAGGGATTTACATCTTTTTGAGTCATATCATTGCTTTTTAGGTTTTAGGACCTCTTCCAACTCAATGATGAAACTGATTCTTAATGGTTTTTAAAGAGTTTGAGCATACTTTTAAAGATAAAACAAGAAATGGAGTTAATTTGTTTATATTGTAGTCATACTTGGAAATTGAAATTTTGATGCACATTAGCCTTGATTTGAGTAATATGTTGCCTTAGAGTGAAGCATGGAGACATATTGAATGATACTTGTATAATCCCACAATATTGTGAGTTTTTCGAGCCTTATAATTGATTCATTATGCATATCAATTCAAATTCTCTTCTGAGTGCATCTTGTGAATATAATGTTTTCTAGAACTTGCTTTTAAACCACTTGAGACGATCGTACATGTTCAGATTTGGAGAAGACGGAGGCAAATTAAGATTTTACCACCATGACCCTTTAACCTGATCATGATTTGATCCCTAGATACCATTTTGAGCCTGAATTAGCTTATTTTCTTCATTAACCCACATTCATTTACCCTTACGAACTTAAACACTTTACCTACCCTTTTTCCTTAGAACTAGGGAGCTTGGATCTTGTATAATTGATTTGTAATGTGGAGATGGTGGAAAAGCATAAGTGTGGGGGAATTTCATATGGTTCTAAGGTGGTTGTTTCGGAAAAAAAAAAGAAAAAAAAAAGAAGATAAAAGGAGTAATAGGAAAAAAAAATTGTTGTGTTTCAAAAAAATATAAGTTCTGAAGAATTGGGAGAATTATGAGTCTTTAAAGCAAGTTGAAAGCCAAAGTGATTAAATCCACCCTATTGTGATGGAAACGTGGTACTTAATAATGATGATCTATTTATGACGTTATTGAATGCTTTATAGTTCTAAGGAAATTTTGTGACATCTTTTCTCTTCTTTCTTATGAAACCTTGACCCTTTAGCCCCATTACAACCCTTTCAAAGACCTCCTGATCCTTTGATGTTCTGTTTTTGATGTGGAGAGTGGGTGCACAAGCAAGCCTATGGTTTAAACTGTTTTCACAAGTGATTGAGTAATTAGTATAGCTAGCACCACATTTAAATGAGTGAAAACCAGAGTGATGCATTGTGAGAAGTAAAATTTGATACTATTTGTGCATTAACTCGAGGGTGGCATATTACACTTACTCTTTGCTGATTATTCACACACACACACACACGCTCAAAGTACAAATGTTATATAATCTTAATAACTCCGTAGCTTGTTTATTTGAGGTAAACTTGTGCTCTCCGTACTTTATTATGCCATATTGCCTAAGGGATCTCTGAGACATAAGTTGGAAGGATTAGAGTCATTTAATTTGTGTTATGTCATTGTGGTGTCATTTAGTTTATGTTGTTTCTCTTGACATTCTACTAGGTTACATACTGTTGTTTTGCTAAGGGGCTAGCCAAAGCTAAGTGTGGGGGAATTTGATAGGAACACTTTGTGTTACGTTTTTAATGCCTTTCCTACCCTATTTGGCTTTGCAATTCTCTTAACTTTGTTATTTTGAGCTTAGTTTCTCTTCTTAGTATTTAAAAAGCTTGTGAACGTGGGAATGGTAAAATAAGGCGCTAAAATGAATTTTCCTAGTTACTTTAGGAAATCTAAGTGGATTAAGAAAATAGTCTTATCATTCTAAGAAACTTTTCTAATTATGGAAACTTTCCTTATCTATTATTTGCTGATTTCTTTGTAGGGTTCCACCTTGGAATTATTTGGATGATGTGTCAAAACAAAAGAGAATATTGGAGTCCATTAGTGACATGGGTATGTCCAACCTAACATGGGCTTGCCCAACAAAAAAATCACATAATCTCTTGTCAACTAAGCAAGGTGCAAGGTCCAAGCCCAAAGTAGAGGAAGATTCGGATGCAACAGCCTACTGGATTTTGGCCCATCATAACAGGCATAAACAATATCATTTTTGAGACTTTCTTAGGTCCAAATTGAAGTTCAAGACGTCTTCTTTCCAGCCCAACAAGTTTCAGCTCATTTGGAGATGTGTGGAAGAAGATATGACCGTTTGAATTCTACTAGTTGGGTCCTCATGAAATTTCGAGATTGTATTCCTCTTTCTTACTTTTGGCCATTCCGAGATTGTATTCCTCTTTCTTACTTTTGGCCATTCCTTGATTCTTTGCATGTTTTAGGGATTGTTTCCTTGCATGTTTCATGGCTTGTTTTTAGCATTATTTTCTTGCTTTTCCTAAGCTTAGAGGGTTGTTCTAAGCTCTATAAATAGGGTGTTTGTAAACTGAAATAGATCATCTTTTCTCTTGGAACCATCTCTACTCAAAATTCAAGAAGCAAAAGGCTGAAACACTCCACCATTCCATCTCCAATTGTGAGCACATTAGGACTTTTCCAAAATGTGTTCTCCTTCATCTATCATCATAGCCGTGAGGTTCATCACCATTAACATCTCAAGCTTCCTTGAGTGTGTTCAAGAAGTGTACCCCTTACGGCTATTCTTTTTAATTGTTTCAGCCTTGGATTCTTATGTTAGAGATTATTATTAATTCAATGAGTTGGTTAATTTTCAGATTTATTCTTTAATGTTTTTGAATTGTTCATGATATGTAGACATATTAATTCATTACATATGTTGAATTTTCAGTTCTGTTATATTGAAAACTTTGATATTGCAAATCATTGAAGCCATAATCGCACTTTCGATCACCTAATTGATCTGGAGTACGATTTAAAGTGGTAAAAGCTATGAACAATAGCCAATGTTCTGGAAATTGCATGTTCTTTATCCATGGACTTTTTCACAGGAATAAGGAACATGTTATTGAATCATAATTGCTTTTGATCTTAATGATTTGTTTAAGTAATTGTAAGGATGCGCTGAGTATTAACTTGATTGCTTAAACAAAATAACTAGCTGATGGACTTTTCCTAAGCTTAGTGATTATCTAAGAAGGAATTTATAAAGTGC
Organism: Bretschneidera sinensis; assembly: GCA_023935145.1. Taxonomy (NCBI): domain Eukaryota; kingdom Viridiplantae; phylum Streptophyta; class Magnoliopsida; order Brassicales; family Akaniaceae; genus Bretschneidera; species Bretschneidera sinensis. The sequence continues at coordinate 90,816,630 of CM043698.1, forward strand.
ATGATCTCTTTAGGCTTGCACTTTGATTCAATTCTGATATGTGATTGAGGCACGAATTCGTTGTCTACATTGAAACAATTTGATTAGTCATTTAACAAACTTGATTTTCTGAATTGTGAGAGAAAATGATCAATTGTAAATAATTGTTCTTTAATTTCCTTAGTAAAATTAGTAAAAAGAAAAATCAGATCATGAAAACCCCCAATCTTGTGTAATGTTAATAGATGTAGATTTATATTTGTTTATAAACTGCTAATTAAACCAATCAAATCAATTTTTTATTATTTTTATGACTCTTTAGTATAGAGTACCCGCAATCTCCGGCCAATAACGATACCCTACTAATCACTTTACTACAATCTTCTGCAGGGTTTGTTGATGACCGAAATAAACGGTCTATCAAATGGCACCGTTGCCGGGGATTGCAAAATCTCTATATTTTAGTGTCATTTAACTTGTTAATATTCTTCTTAGCATATAATATAACTTGTGTTTTACTTGATTGCAATTTTAGCATGTGACTTCCTTAAAACCATTTGTAATGTTTGTAAGGGAAGCTCATTATTATTTGTATTTCAAACTTTAACTTATATATTGATTCCTTTGCTTTTGTTATTTAGGTCCATGAATGTCAGCAGTTAGTAGAAAGACTCAAGAACTTAGAAAACGCTTGGCTTTACTAAAAGAAGTTGCACTTTCTACAAATCAACCCCCACCTCACCAAGAAGGGAGGCTAGAGTCGGAGGAGTCAGATAATTTTTCACATCACTTGTCAGACGAGGAAGAAGACATACCTGACTTAGAAGACGTAAGTAAGGAAGACGAAGTACCAATGGCTGAAACTATTAGGCAAATGTCTTCTTCAACTGATGGGGGAGCTGCAGCAACTTGTATTACTTATCCAGAACCAGCAGTTGGCAAGATAGCTGAGTTCGAACTGAATAGTGGGTTCTTGCACCATTTGCCCAAATTCCATGGGCTTACTAACGAAGATCCTCATAAACATCTCAAGGAGTTCCAGTTTGTGTGTTCAAGTATGTGCCCACAAAATGCGGATCTCAACGTTCTGAAGCTAAAGTCATTCCCTTTTTCACTTGAAGATAGGGCAAAGACTTGGTTGTTTGATCTACCCTCGGGTTACATCAACACATGGGAGAAGCTAATGACTGAGTTTCTGACTAAGTACTTCCCTGCCTCAAGGATTACTGTCTTGAGGAAGCAGATAACAGGAATTGAGCAAAGGAAGGAAGAGGCGTTCTATGCCTACTATGAGAGATTCAAGTGCTTAATTGCATCATGTCCTTCACATGGGATGAAAGAAGGGAATCTTCTCACTTACTTTTATGAAGGACTTCTCCCCCTCGAACGTCAATTGCTAGATACTGCTGTTGGAGGTTCTTTTGTCGATAAGACACCTGATGTTGCTAAGGAGTTACTCGCCCAACGTGCTCTTAATTATCAACAATACGAGGGAGTGTTAAACTCCACTCATGGGGTGAATGAGGTATCTTCTAACTCTGCTCTTGAGGAAAAAGTTAATAAAATGTCTACTCTTCTGTCTCAGGTACTGAATGTGAATGGAGCACAAGTACAACAAATTGCTCAAATCTGTGGTGTGTGTTGTACTCAAGGGCATCCAACTGATCAATGTCCCCAACTGATCAACAATGGAGGATGGGAGTCTCTTAACGCTGTTGGGTTTCAAGGTAATCAAGGTGGACAAAGGTACAACCCTTTCTCTAACACATATAACCCCGGGCTTAGAGATCACCCCAATTTTCGTTGGGCCAACAATGATAATGTTCAGAACCCTCAAGGTCAAGGGCAAGTGTTTCCACGCCCTCCAGGTTTGTTTATAAGGCCTCAGGTACCTCAAAACTTTGTCCCTAATCCTATTGTACCTACAAATTATGGTTCTTCTAATTATGATGAATTTTAAAGTCCCTTGCTCAAGGGTAACAGAATTTAACTACTGCTACTCAAGCTCTTGTTACAGGTCAACAGGCTCACACTAAGGATATTGCAGAGCTGAAGAAGCAATTGGGACAAGTGGTGGACTTCATGGGGAAGATAACAGAGAGTGGAAAATTGCCTAGCAACACTGTTCCCAACCCAATTATCGAGCAAGCTAAAGTTGTTACCACAAGGAGTGGCAAGACCCTTTTGGATGTTCTTAAAACTCAGAAGAAAGCCAAAGTGACCCACCATGAGGAAGAGGACGTTGAGAGCACCAAGAAGGAAATACAGAAAGATCCCACCTCCACAATGGCAGAAATGATTGGTCCTCCATCATCTGAGAATGCTTTAAAAGCTCAAGGTAACGAACAAAACCCTAAACACTCTTTTGATTCTAATCCTTTTGCTCGTGTACCTTTTCCTAGTAGGTTTGCCAAAACTAAGAAGGATGAATCTGATCAGGCCATCTTGGAGATTTTTAAGAAGGTATAAGTCAACATGCCTTTGATTGAGTGCTTGAAGCAAGTGCCAAGATATGCCAAGTTTCTGAAGATGCTTTGCACTACAAGGAGGCAGACTCGTGGTATCCAATTGGCTGATCGATCTAATAAGTATCCTAAAGGATACGTTGAAGATGTTCTTGTGCAAGTAAATCAACTCATTTTTCCTGCAGACTTCTATATCATTGATATGGAAGATTCTCCCCTAAATTCTACTCCGTTGCTTTTAGGGCGCCCATTCATGAGGACCGCAAGAACAAAGATCGCTGTTTATGAGGGAACTCTAACCATGGAATTTGATAATGAAGTTATACGCTTCAACATCTTTGAAGCCATGAGGTATCCATTGACTGACATTAAACCCTGTTTTTCTATTGATGATATTAACTCACTTGCGCAGAGATTTTTGGAAGCAATGGAAGAGGATGAGTTGAAAGTAACACTCTCTCAAGGAGTTGGTTATACTAAGAATGGAGAATCCATTTCTAGGGCTGAGTTAGAGAAGGCTGAAGAGCCCATTGTGATCAAAACTGTAGCCTCCCATGAGGCCCGACCCATATTACCAAGGTCTATTCCTCCTTTGTCCTTTCCTATTTCCACTAACAAAATTTTACCTTCAGTGATACAGGCCCCTACACTTAAGCTTAAGGTTTTGCCAGATCACTTGAAGTATGTCTTTTTGGGGGACAAGGGGATGCTACCTGTTATTATATCCTCGAAGTTGGAGGAGGACCAAGAAAAGAAGCTTGTGGACGTTCTAAAGAAGTACAAGACCGCCATTGGTTGGACTTTGGCAGATATCAAGGGAATTAGCCCAACCATGTGCGTCCATAGGATCCTGTTGGAGGATGGTGCCAAACCCACCAGAGATGCCCAGAGACGCCTACATCCACCTATGATGAAGGTTGTGCAAGATGAGATAATTAAGTTACTTGATTGTGGCGTTATTTACCCTATTTCAGATAGCAAGTGGGTGTCTTCTGTTCAAGTTGTGCCAAAGAAGTCAGGAGTTACTGTGGTAAAGAATGAGGAGAATGAGCTTGTACCTCAAAGAGTGGTAACTGGTTATCGAGTTTGCATAGACTATAGGAAGCTCAATGCTTCAACAAGAAAAGACCATTTCCCTCTGCCCTTCATCGATCAGATGCTCGAGAGGTTAGCTGGTTATCCTTTTTATTGTTTTTTGGATGGATATAGTGGGTACAACCAGATCTGTATAGCGCAAGAGGACCAAGAGAAGACCACCTTCACTTGCCCTTTTGGCACTTATGCCTACAGACGTATGCCATTCGGATTGTGTAATGCACCAGGTACGTTTCAACGTTGTATGCTCTCCATTTTCTCTGAATACATCGAGAATATCATTAAGGTCTTTATGGATGATTTTAGTGTCTTTGGTAGAGATTTTGATGCATGCTTAGGAAATTTGGAACTTATTCTGAAACGTTGTGTTGAAACAAACTTGGTTCTAAATTGGGAAAAATGTCACTTCATGGTGACTCAAGGGATTGTTTTAGGACATATCATATCTGCTAGGGGGACATATCATATCATGCAGGATTTTACAGGAGGTTTATCAAGGATTTCTCCAATGTATCAAGGCCCTTGTGCCGTTTACTTCAGAAGGACACTCTCTTTGAGTTTGATGAGGAGTGCAAGAAAGCTTTTGAGAAGCTGAAGGAGTTATTGACTACTGCTCCCATCATGTCTCTACCTAATTGGTCCTTACCTTTTGAATTGATGTGTGACGCCTCAGATTACGCCGTTGGGGCTGTTTTGGGACAAAGAATGGACAAGAAGCCCTATGCCATCTACTATGCCTCTAGGACACTCAATGATGCTCAACTAAACTATTCCACAACTGAAAAAGAGCTCCTTGCTGTTGTTTTTGCCTTAGATAAATTTCGCTCTTATTTACTTCAAACTAAAGTTGTTGTTTATACTGATCATGCAGCTTTGAAGTATCTGATGACAAAGAAGGAGGCCAAACCGAGACTGATTAGATGGGTGCTTTTGCTTCAAGAATTTGATTTGGAGATCAAGGACAAGAAGGGGAGTGAAAACTTGGTAGCTGACCATTTGAGCAGACTTGTTCATGAGGAGGACGTCCTACCCCTGCAAGAATCATTCCCAGAAGAGCAACTCTTTGGGATTGGGGTAAGTGAGCCTTGGTGTGCTGATATTGTGAATTATTTAGTTACTAGGCAATGCCTAGCCATTACATATGGGATGAACCTTATTTGTGGAAGCATTGTAGTGATCAAATCATTAGGAGGTGTGTCCCTGAATCTGAGCGTAAATCGATACTTGCCTTTTGTCATTCTGAGTCTTGTGGTGGACACTTTGGTGCTCGTAGGACAGCTCGTAAGGTATTAGATTGTTGTTTTTTTTGGCCTTCTATTTTTAAGGATGCATAGTTGTATTGCATGACTTGTGACAGGTGCCAGAGGATAGGTAATTTAGGCTCTAGGGATCAGATGCCCATGGCCCATATTATAACTGTTGAGATTTTCGATGTTTGGGGCATTGATTTCATGGGGCCGTTTCCTTTATCTAACGGGTTTCTTTACATTCTTTTGGCTGTTGATTATGTGTCTAAGTGGGTGGAGGCTAAAGCCACTAGAACTAATGACTCTAAAGTTGTTGTAGATTTCTTGAGATCTAACATATTTGCTAGGTTTGGAATGCCTCGTGTGATTATTAGTGATGGTGGATTACACTTTTGCAACCGTACAATTGAGGCCCTGCTCAAGAAGTACAAAGTGACTCATAAGGTGGCAACACCTTATCATCCTCAGACGAGTGGACAAGCAGAGGTCTCAAATCGTGAGATTAAGGGGATTTTGGAGAAGACTGTGGGCCCTACACGCAAGGATTGGAGCAAAAGACTTGATGATGCACTTTGGGCTTATAGGACAGCTTATAAGACGCCAATTGGGATGTCTCCATTCAGACTTGTCTATGGTAAAGCGTGTCACTTACCAATTGAGCTTGAGCATAGGGCATGGTGGGCTGTTAAGTCTTTCAACATGGACATTGATGAGGCTGGTTTACATAGAAAACTCCAATTGAATGAATTTGAGGAAATCAGAAACGAGGCATATGATAGTGCATGGATCTACAAGGAGAAAGCTAGAGCTTTTCATGATAAGATGATCCGTGGCAAGGCCTTTGTTGTGGGCCAAAAAGTTCTTCTCTTCCATTCTAGACTTAAACTTTTTCTTGGTAAGTTACGTTCTAGATGGGTGGGTCCATTCATTGTCACTAATATTTTTCCTCATGGTGCTATGCAGATAAAAAGTGACAAAACTGGAAATGAATTCAAGGTGAATGGTCATCGCTTGAAACCTTACTATGAGGCTTTTGAGGAGCACACTGTGAAGGATGTACCCCTCCTAGAGGTGCCACTCACAAAGGACTAAAAACAAGGTACAAAGTCCAGGCTGAAAGACTGTAAACATTAAAGCGCTGCTTGGGAGGCAACCCAATTCAACCGAAGTTGTGGAGGAGTCATTAACACATATTTGCATTCTCTTTCTCTCTTCCATTTACGTTGGTTGATCTTTATATGTTATTTGTTTTGTGTGATTTTCGTAAATACCTTACCCATGTTTATATTCTATATTACATGCTTATTCTGATATACATTGAGTACAATGTACGATTTAAGTGTGGGAGAGGGATTTACATCTTTTTGAGTCATATCATTGGTTTTTAGGTTTTAGGACCTCTTCCAACTCAATGATGAAACTGATTCTTAATGGTTTTAAAAGAGTTTGAGCATACTTTTAAAGATAAAACAAGAAATGGAGTTAATTGCTTATATTGTAGTCATACTTGGAAATTGAAATTTTGATGCACATTAGCCTTGATTTGAGTAATCTGTTGCCTTAGAGTGAAGCATGGAGACATATTGAATGATACTTGCATAATCCCACAATATTTGTGAGTTTTTCGAGCCTTATAATTGATTCATTATGCATATCAATTCAAATTCTCTTCTGAGTGCATCTTGTGAATATAATGTTTTCTAGAACTTGCTTTTAAACCACTTGAGACGATCGTACATGTTCAGATTTGGAGAAGACGGAGGCAAATTAAGATTTTACCACCATGACTAAATAGCCTTTAACCTGATCATGATTTGATCCCTAGATACCATTTTGAGCCTGAATTAGCTTATTTTCTTCATTAACCCACATTCATTTACCCTTACGAACTTAAACACTTTACCTACCCTTTTTCCTTAGAACTAGGGAGCTTGGATCTTGTATAATTGATTTGTAATGTGGAGATGGTGGAAAAGCATAAGTGTGGGGGAATTTCATATGGTTCTAAGGTGGTTGTTTCGGAAAAAAAAAAACAAAAAAAAAGAAGATAAAAGGAGTAATAGGAAAAAAAAATTGCTGTGTCTCAAAAAAATACAAGTTCTGAAGAATTGGGAGAATTATGAGTCTTTAAAGCAAGTTGAAAGCCAAAGTGATTAAATCCACCCTATTGTGATGGAAACGTGGTACTTAATAATGATGATCTATTTATGACGTTATTGAATGCTTTATAGTTCTAAGGAAATTTTGTGACATCCTTTCTCTTCTTTCTTATGAAACCTTGACCCTTTAGCCCCATTACAACCCTTTCAAAGACCTCCTGATCCTTTGATGTTCTGTTTTTGATGTGGAGAGTGGGTGCACAACCAAGCCTATGGTTTAAACTGTTTTCACAAGTGATTGAGTAATTAGTATAGCTAGCACCACATTTAAATGAGTAAAAACCAGAGTGATGCATTGTGAGAAGTAAAATTTGATACTATTTGTGCATTAACTCGAGGGTGGCATATTACACTTACTCTTTGCTGATTATTCACACACACACGCTCAAAGTACGAATGTTATATAATCTTAATAACTCCGTAGCTTGTTTATTTGAGGTAAACTTGTGCTCTCCGTACTTTATTATGCCATATTGCCTAAGGGATCTCTGAGACATAAGTTGGAAGGATTAGAGTCATTTAATTTGTGTTATGTCATTGTGGTGTCATTTAGTTTATGTTGTTTCTCTTGAGATTCTACTAGGTTACATACTGTTGTTTGCTAAGGGACTAGCCAAAGCTAAGTGTGGGGGAATTTGATAGGAACACTTTGTGTTACGTTTTTAATGCCTTTCCTACCCTATTTGGCTTTGCAATTCTCTTAACTTTGTTATTTTGAGCTTAGTTTCTTTTCTTAGTATTTAAAAAGCTTGTGAACGTGGGAATGGTAAAATAAGGCGCTAAAATGAATTTTCCTAGTTACTTTAGGAAATCTAAGTGGATTAAGAAAATAGTCTTATCATTCTAAGAAACTTTTCTAATTATGGAAACTTTCCTTATCTATTATTTGCTGATTTCTTTGTAGGGTTCTGATACCGGATTTAAATAGAATTGAAGGAAACTAAACAAACAAACAATAAAATGAAAGATAGAAGTTCACCACCCAAGAGATAACACCAAAGGGATATAGAATATCACCACCCAAAGGATTAACACAAGTGATACAGAACTATAGGAATTCACCACTCTAAGGATTATACCAAAGAGATACAGAATTATAAGAAGGAGAAAACTCTCTTCTAAAAGCCAAAGGCTGATTTCAATTTATAAACTCAAGTCTGATTTTTCAACTTACAAACACAAGTATTTATAGAGCTTAGAACAACCCTCTAAGCTTAGGACAAGCAAGAAAACAAGGCATAAAACATGCAAGCAAACAATCTCTAAAACATGCAAGGAAACAATCCATAAAACATGCAATGAAACAATCCCTAAAACAAGGAAGGAGACAATCCCTAAAACATACAAGGAATCAAGAAAAAGGCCAAAAGAAGAATACAATCCCGGAATTTCAGGAGGACCCAACTAGTAGAATTCAAACGGCCATATCTTCTTCCACACATCTCCAATTGGGCTGAAACTTGTTGGGTTGGAAAGATGACATCTTGAACTTCAATTTAGGCTTAAGAAAGTCTCAAAAAACAGATCGTTTGGGCCTGTTATGATGGGCCTAAATCTAATAGGCTGTTGCATCCGAATCTTCTTCCACTTTGAGCTTGGACCTTGCACCTTGCTTAGTTGATAAGAGATTTTGTTATTTTTTGTTGGGCAGGCCCATGTTAGGTTGGACATACCCATTTCATGAGGCCTTATTTGTTAGGTTAAAGGTTTGTTGGACACACCTGTGTCAGACTCCCCCGGTTGATGAAGACTTGCCCCCAAGTCCACTTGGTCTTCTTGATCCTCAAAGTAAGGAGAAAGATCTGAGACATTAAAGGTTGTAGAAACTCCATAAGCACAAGGTAGCTCAATCTTATAAGCATTCTCCCCAATGCATTGAACTTGAAAAGAAAACTTTCTTGCACCAAGAAAGGATTGAATGAACCCTTAGAACAATTTTCCCACGCATTTCCAAAGTCAGGATCATTCTTGTACAATTCATTGAGCACTTCAGAACCCAATACTTGCACCTCCATAGTACTAAGCAAAGAATGTCTTCTACTTAATGCGTCAGCTACTTGATTTAACTTTCCAGATTTATGCTTGATAGAAAAAGAATAAGATTGAAGGAATTCAACCTAACTCGCATGCCAGCTATTAAGTTTCTATTGGCTATTCAAATACTTCAAAGTTTTATGATCGGAATGCAACAAAAACTCATTTGGGAGGAGATAGTGACTCCAATGATCCAAAGCACGAATAATAGCATAAAATTCCTTATCATAGGTAGAATACTTCCTACGACTCTCATTCAGCTTCTCACTAAAAAAGGCAATAGGCTTACCTTCTTGGCTGAGCACAACACCAATTCCCACTCCGGACGCATCACAATCAACTTCAAAAAGCTTGCTAAAATCTGGAAGTATCAGCACTGTCTCTTTTCGAAGAGTTTGAAACACTTGATAAAGGTGCTCCATATGATCTCGTTGAGTTTTGCTGTAAATCAGAATGTCATCGAAATACACAACAACAAAAAGCCCAAGGAAAGGCTTAAACACATGATTCATCAGTCGTATAAAAGTGCTAGGAGCATTAGAGAGCCCAAAAGGCATCACCATCCATTCATATAGCCCCTCTCTAGTCTTGAATGCTATTTTCCACTTATCTCCCGACCTCATTCTGATTTTGTGATAACCGCTGTGAAGATCAATTTTTGAGAAAATAACAGCTCCATAAATCTGGTCAAGAAGATTACCTAATCGCGGAATAGGAAAGCGATATCTGATGGTGATCTTATTCACCGCTCTACTATCAATGCACATACGCCAAGAGCCATCTTTTTTGGGAACAAGGAGTGTCAGAACAGCACAAGGACTCATGCCCTCTCTAACAAGCCCCTTTTCGATCAACTCTTCAATTTGTCTCTGTAATACTTCATGCTCCTTAAGGTTCAATCGACAGGCTGGTTTGTTAGGCAACACAGATCCTGGTACAAGATCAGTGCAATGCTGCATATCTCTCATAAGTGGAAGGCCATGGGGAATTTCTTCTGGAATAACATCACTAAATTCCATGAGGAATGGAATCAAAGAAGGGGGGATTTCTGTTGGTTCTTTTTCTTCCCTTACCACAATTGCAAAGCCTTCACCATTCTCCATTAATGCTTTTTCAACCCCAGATCTGGTCGACAAATTAGTTCCCTCCCCAAAAGAGGGTTTAGGAACATGAACCATTTTCAATGGAACCAAAAGGACCGTAACTCCATCCTTTTCAAAAGAATAAGTATTTTTGAAACTTTCATGCCTAGTCTTTATATCATACTGCCAAGGTCTACCAAGCAACAAATGATATGCATCCATAGGCACTATGTCACAAACTATAGCGTCTTTATAATTCTTGCTAATGAAAAATTCAACCAAGCATCTTTTATTTACCTTCACTTCATTGCCTTTGCGAAGCCACTGGAATTTGTAAGGTTCCGGATGATCTTCAGTTTTTAACTTCGATTTCTCCACCATTGTTGATGCCACAACATTTTCACAACCTTCTCCATCAATGATAACGTTACAGACCTTTCCATGAGAAGTGTATCTAGTATGAAAAATATTGTTTTGCAACCATTCATCTTCCACATAGGTTATGTTGAGGCTTCTTTGAACCACAAGACCCTCCCCTCGATCAGCATAAATAATTTCTTCTTCCACAGCAACATGTTCATTAGTTTCTGGTGAAAAATCATGCTCACCATCCGTTTCCATGTCTTCTTCCACAAGAGACACCATTTTGCGATTTGGACAATCAAAAGCAATATGTCCAAAATCTTGACATTTGAAACACCTTCGAGTTGTATTGGAAATGATTGGATGATTTGAACCTGATGTAGTTTCATTCCTTTGCTTGGCCGCGGCTGTCTTGGGTATGGTCGTGGTTTTAGAAGTGGAACCACTCCCACGGTTAGAAACTCCATCTTGAATAAAGGATCGAAAACAATTACCACGTTTTTCTTTCAGTTGCTTTTCCACCTTCATAGCGAGTTTGCAAACATCATTATAAGTCCAATATGGTTGCAGCTGCACCACATCACTGATTTCAACATGTAACCCACCAAGATAGCGGGCTATCATCTGCTCTTCTTGCTTAATAAGATCACAACAAATCATTAGATGATCAAACTCTGCTGTATACTCCTTCACGGACGACTCCCTTTGCTTGAAATTATGAAATTTCATAAAAGCATCTTGTTTGTAGTGGTCAGGTAAATACTTTCTTTTTAGCTCTCTCCTTATCTTTGCCCATGTTGTAATACGTACTCTTCCTTCACGTTCTCGCTGCCTCTTCAAATTCTCCCATCAGATTGAAGCATGTTTCCTTAGCTTGATGGCAACAACTTTCACTTTACGATTTTCTGGAACATCTTTGAAATCAAAGATTCGCTCAACGGCAGTAAGCCAATCAATGAAATCATCTGGTTGCATCCTTCCCTCAAATTCTGGAATGTCCACCTTGACATCATAATCACATCGAAAAACATGATTTCTTAGCTCACGGGGGTGAGGTGGTGTGCTGTCACTTGAGGCGTGACTACGAGCTTGGTGAAAAGGATTAACTTCGTCTCCATCATTGCTGGAAACTTCAACATCTGAGCCATGATGAGAGGCACCATGTTCAGAAGTTCCATAACGCTCTAGGTGTTGTTTGAGTCGCTGCACTTGTCTCCTCAAGGCTTCCATCTCGATATCTCGCAGATCTCCTTGCGGTGGTGCTTCTGGAGCTGCTACTGGAATAGCTTGACCACGACGACCAGGACTAGCCATAATAACAAGAACTATGGAAATCAAGGTGTTAGATATCACACTTGAGAAACCAAAGCTCTGATACCAATTTGATACCGGATTTAAATAGAATTGAAGGAAACTAAATAAACAAACAATAAAATGAAAGATAGAAGTTCACCACCCAAGAGATAACACCAAAAGGATATAGAATATCACCACCCAAAGGATTAACACAAGGGATACAGAACTATAGGAATTCACCACTCTAAGGATTATACCAAAGAGATACAGAATTATAAGAAGGAGAAAACTCTCTTCTAAAAGCCAAAGGCTGATTTCAATTTATAAACTCAAGTCTGATTTTTCAACTTACAAACACAAGTATTTATAGAGCTTAGAACAACCCTCTAAGCTTAGGACAAGCAAGAAAACAAGGCATAAAACATGCAAGCAAACAATCTCTAAAACATGCAAGGAAACAATCCATAAAACATGCAATGAAACAATCCCTAAAACAAGGAAGGAGACAATCCCTAAAACATGCAAGGAATCAAGAAAAAGGCCAAAAGAAGAATACAATCCCGGAATTTCAAGAGGACCTAACTAGTAGAATTCAAACGGCCATATCTTCTTCCACACATCTCCAAATGGGCTGAAACTTGTTGGGTTGGAAAGATGACATCTTGAACTTCAATTTAGGCTTAAGAAAGTCTCAAAAAACAGATCTTTTGGGCCTGTTATGATGGGCCTAAATCTAATAGGCTGTTGCATCCGAATCTTCTTCCACTTTGAGCTTGGACCTTGGACCTTGCACCTTGCTTAGTTGATAAGAGATTTTGTTATTTTTTGTTGGGCAGGCCCATGTTGGGTGGGACATACCCATTTCATGAGGCCTTATTTGTTAGGTTAAAGGTTTGTTGGACACACCTGTGTCAGGTTCCACCTTGGAATTATTTGGATGATGTGTCAAAACACAAGAGAATATTGGAGTCCATTAGTGACATGGGTATGTCCAACCTAACATGGGCTTGCCCAACAAAAAAAATCATATAATCTCTTGTCAACTAAGCAAGGTGCAAGGTCCAAGCCCAAAGTAGAGGAAGATTCGGATGCAGCCTACTGGATTTTGGCCCATCATAACAGGCCCAAACAATATCATTTTTGAGACTTTCTTAAGTCCAAATTGAAGTTCAAGACGTCTTCTTTCCAGCCCAACAAGTTTCAGCTCATTTGGAGATGTGTGGAAGAAGATATGACCGTTTGAATTCTACTAGTTGGGTCCTCCTGAAATTTCAGGATTGTATTCCTCTTTCTTACTTTTGGCCATTCCTTGATTCTTTGCATGTTTTAGGGATTGTTTCCTTGCATGTTTCATGGCTTGTTTTTAGCATTATTTTCTTGCTTTTCCTAAGCTTAGAGGGTTGTTCTAAGCTTTATAAATAGGGTGTTTGTAAGCTGAATGATGAGAATCAACAAGCACTATTAAAGGATCCATTGCATATTCCAGTTGGGCCAATTACTAGATCAAGATCCAAGAAAGTCAAAGAAGCACTTAATGGGCTGATTCAAGAGATTTGGGCTGAATCTAAAATGGGGCATTCCAAGCTTGGCCCAACAGGAGATGAAAGCATAATAAGTTTAATCTAAGCTATTGATTGTGACATGGGTATGTCCAACATAACAAGGGCCTGCACAATAATAATCACCTAGTCTCTTGTCAACTAATTAAGGTGCAAGGTCCAAGCCCAAAGTGAAAGAAGATTCGGATGCAACAGCCTACTGAATTTGGGCTCATCATAACAGGCCCAAACGACATCCTTTTTAAGACTTTCTTAAGTCCAAATTGAATATCAAATCGTCATCTTTCCAACCAAACAAGTTTCAACCCATTTGGAGATGTGTACAAGAAGATATGGCCGTTTGAATTCTGGTCATTGGGTGCTCCTGAAAATCCGAAATTGTGTTCCTCTTTTTACTTTTGGCCAATTCCTTGATTCCTTGCATGTTTTAGGGATTGTTTCCTTTCATGTTTTATGGATTGTCTCCTTACATGTTTTATGCTGTTTTCTTGCTTGTCCTAAGCTTAGAGGGTTGTTCTAAGCTCAATAAATACTTGTGTGTTGTAAGTTGAAAGCATAATAGAATTCAGAAAATACTTGAGGTTTGCTTCCTCTATTGGTTCTTCAAAGAACTTTTGAACTTATCAAGGGTTCTTCCTTGTGGCGTTCAGCTCTGACTTATCAATCAATCCTTCCACAATTGATTGCGACGTCTTCATTATACCAAGGTTCTTGCTTCCATACAAGCAACGGGTCGCGGTGTCACATTAAATCTGTTTTTTAGACGATTTCTGGGTAAGTATTCCAATATTGTTTGTCGGGTCTCAAAACATGTCGATGAGGTTCGCATCATTTGGTATCAGAGCCCACTTCTAAAAAAACAGATTTACTATCATTTTTTTTATTTGTGCAACCAGTGAGAAAAAGAAAACGTGAAAAAAAAACGTGAAAAAAAAAGTGAAAAAAAAAGTGAAAAAAAAACGTGAAAAAAAGTGTGAAAAAAAAACGTGGAAAAGAAAAAAAAAGAGCAATATAATTTTTCCTTTGATTTGTTGTTTTTATAATATTTTCTTACCGTCGGTATTAGTTTAAATACTACAAGTTGAATTTCTTGATCTAGTTTATTAGTTTAATAAAGAACTGAAAAGGAGAAGCTACGAGTGGAAAAAGGCAAGAGAGTGTGAGAATAATATAAAAAAAAAGCCAATTTAAGAGTGAAACACGAGTGTGAGTGATATAATTTGAGTGTAAACACGTGAGGCAGTGTGGTGAGGAATTATTTCTAACATTTCTTTATAGTTTCAAAAAAAGAATGGAGGAGTCATCCTTCATGTTACAGGCTATGCAACAACAATTTGAACGCATGAACGTGATATTCAATGAGATTCGGGATCGGATGGATAGACAAGATGCTGTTATTGCTACTTGGCGCGCCCGTGGATGATGCTGATGGTGAACATGAGGATGAGTTCAAAGATGAAGATGATCACGCTTCTTTGAACGGTGAGGGCAGGTTCGTGCCAAGACGAGAAAGGCATGGTGGAGGTTTCCAAAGAGATCCGAGATGGCAAGATGGGACTGATGGAAACCTAGGAAACATTAAAATAAAGATGCCGTCGTTCCAAGGGAAAAACGATCCTGAAGCATACTTGGATTGGGAGAAGAAGGTTGAGTTGATTTTTGAGTGCCACAACTACTCCGAGGAGAAAAAGGTAAAACTCGCTGCCATTGAGTTTACTGACTATGCTATTATATAGTGGGATCAACTTGTGCTGAACAGAAGGAAAACCCATGAGAGGCCTATTGAGACGTGGGATGAAATGAAGGCCATCATGAGGAGGCGGTTTGTCCCTAGTCACTACTATAGGGACTTGTATCAGAAATTACAAGGTCTTCTTCAAGGCTGTAGGAGCGTAGATGAGTACTACAAAGAGATGGAGATCGCCATGATTCGGGCTAATGTAGAGGAGGATAGAGAAGCTACCATGGCAAGGTTTTTGAATGGGCTAAACCGAGACATTGCCAATGTGGTGGAGTTGCAACACTATGTGGAGTTGGAGGACATGCTACACATGGCAATAAAGATGGAACGACAACTGAAAAGGAAAGGAACTCGGTCCTTCCAACATCCAGGTTCCTCTACCTCATGGAGGTCGAATTGGAGGAAAGACGAAGGTGCTGTTTTAAAGTCCAACACCGAACCACTAAAAAGGAGAGATGAAGTTCCCAGTGTCCACAAAGGTAAAACTGAATCTCAAGCTCGTAATCGTGATATTAAGTGTTTTCGTTGTTTGGGAGTAGGTCACATAGCTTCCCAATGCCCAAATAAGAGGGCCTTGATCGCACGTGTTGATAGAGCGGTGGAAACCGACAGCGAGAGCGATGATGACCAAATACCACCGCTTGAGGACGCTTGTGACGATAATGTGGAGTATCCGGTAGATGGAGAGTCACTTGTGGTTTTGCGTACTTTAAGTGCCCAAGTCAAAGTAGATGATATGGAACAACAACGGGAGAACATTTTTCATACTAGATGCCACATCAACAACAAGGTATGTAGTATGATCATTGATGGGGGAAGTTGTACTAATGTGGCTAGCACTACTTTAGTTGAAAAATTGAATTTACCAACCGTAAAACACCCTCGACCGTATAACTTGCAGTGGTTGAATAATTGTGGGGAGGTTAAGGTAAATAGGCAAGTTCTAGTTTCTTTTTCAATTGGGAAGTACAATGATGAAGTACTTTGTGATGTTGTTCCAATGCATGCGGGACACATATTATTGGGCAGACCGTGGCAATTTGACAGGAAGGTCACGCATGACGGGTTCAAGAATAGGCATTCGTTTGTAAAAGACAACAAAACCGTTATTCTTGTACCATTGACTCCAAGACAAGTGTATGAAGATCAAATGAAATTGAAAAGAGGAAATGAGTTGAAAAAAAATTGTGAGGCCGAGAGTTCCAAAAAAAATGACGAAAAAGAAAGTGAAAGTAAAAAAGTGAGTGAAAAGAAAACAGAGAGTGAAAAGAAAAGAGCGAGTGACAAAAATGAGAGAAAATAAAAAAAAACAGGAAAGTTTTTGATAGACCGTTTATTTCGGTCATCAACAAACCCTGCAGAAGATTGTAGTAAAGTGATTAGTAGGGTATCGTTATTGGCCGGGGATTGCGGGTACTCTATACTAAAGAGTCATAAAAATAATAATAAATGATTTGATTGGTTTAATTAGCAGTTTATAAACAAATATAAATCTACATCTATTAACATTACATAAGATTAGGGGGTTTTCATGATCTGATTTTTCTTTTTACTAATTTTACTAAGGAAATTAAAGAACAATTATTTACAATTGATCATTTTCTCTCACAATTCAGAAAATCGAGTTTGTTAAATGACTAATCAAATTGTTTCAATGTAGACAACGAATTCGTGCCTCAATCACATATCAGAATTGAATCAAAGTGCAAGCCTAAAGAGATCATGTACTTTATAAATTCCTTCTTAGATAATCACTAAGCTTAGGAAAAGTCCATCAGCTAGTTATTTTGTTTAAGCAATCAAGTTAATACTCAGCGCATCCTTACAATTACTTAAACAAATCATTAAGATCAAAAGGAATTATGATTCAATAACATGTTCCTTATTCCTATGAAAAAGTCCATGGATAAAGAACATGCAATTTCCAGAACATTGGCTATTGTTCATAGCTTTTACCACTTTAAATCGTACTCCAGATCAATTAGGTGATCGAAAGTGCGATTATGGCTTCAATGATTTGCAATATCAAAGTTTTCAATATAACAGAACTGAAAATTCAACATATGTAATGAATTAATATGTCTACATATCATGAACAATTCAAAAACATTAAAGAATAAATCTGAAAATTAACCAACTCATTGAATTAATAATAATATCTAACATAAGAATCCAAGGCTGAAACAATTAAAAAGAATAGCCGTAAGGGGTACACTTCTTGAACACACTCAAGGAAGCTTGAGATGTTAATGGTGATGAACCTCACGGCTATGATGATAGATGAAGGAGAACACATTTTGGAAAAGTCCTAATGTGCTCACAATTGGAGAAGGAATGGTGGAGTGTTTCAGCCTTTTGCTTCTTGAATTTTGAGTAGAGATGGTTCCAAGAGAAAAGATGATCTCTTTTAGCTTACAAACACCTTATTTATAGAGCTTAGAACAACCTTCTAAGCTTAGGAAAAGCAAGAAAACAATGCTAAAAACAAGCCATGAAACATGCAAGGAAACAATCCCTAAAACATGCAAGGAAACAATCCCTAAAACATGCAAAGAATCAAGGAATGGCCAAAAGTAAGAAAGAGGAATACAATCCTGAAATTTCAGGAGGACCCAACTAGTAGAATTCAAACGGTCATATCTTCTTCCACACATCTCCAAATGAGCTGAAACTTTTTGGGCTGGAAAGAAGACGTCTTGAACTTCAATTTTGACCTAATAAAGTCTCAAAAATGATATTGTTTGGGCCTGTTATGATGGGCCAAAATCCAGTAGGCTGTTGCATCCGAATCTTCCTCCACTTTGGGCTTGGACCTTGCACCTTGCTTAGTTGACAAGAGATTATGTGATCTTTTGTTGTGCAAGCCCATGTTAGGTTGGACATACCCATGTCACTAATGGACTCCAATATTCTCTTGTGTTTTGACACATCATCCAAATAATTCCGAGGTGGAACCCTACAAAGAAATCAGAAAATAATAGATAAGGAAAGTTTCCATAATTAGAAAAGTTTTTTTTTAGAATGATAAGACTATTTTCTTAATCCACTTAGATTTCCTAAAGTAACTAGGAAAACTCATTTTAGCACCTTATTTTACCATTCCCACGTTCACAAGCTTTCTAAATACTAAGAAAAGAAACTAAGCTCAAAATAACAAAGTTAAGAGAATTACAAAGCCAAATAGGGTAGGAAAGGCATTAAAAACGTAACACAAAGTGTTCCTATCAAATTCCCCCACACTTAGCTTTGGCTAGTCCCTTAGCAAAACAACAGTATGTAACCTAGTAGAATCTCAAGAGAAACAACATAAACTAAATGACACCACAATGACATAACACAAATTAAATGACTCTAATCCTTCCAACTTACGTCTCAGAGATCCCTTAGGTAATATGGCATAATAAAGTACGGAGAGCACAAGTTTACCTCAAATAAACAAGCTACGGAGTTATTAAGATTATATAACATTCGTACTTTGAGTGTGTGTGTGTGAATAATCAGCCAAGAGTAAGTGTAATATGCCACCCTCGAGTTAATGCACAAATAGTATCAAATTTTACTTCTCACAATGCATCACTCTGGTTTTCACTCATTTAAATGTGGTACTAGCTATACTAATTACTCAATCACTTGTGAAAACAGTTTAAACCATAGGCTTGCTTGTGCACCCACTCTCCACATCAAAAACAGAACATCAAAGGATCAGGAGGTCTTTGAAAGGGTTGTAATGGGGCTAAAGGGTTAAGGTTTCATAAGAAAGAAGAGAACGGATGTCACAAAATTTCCTTAGAACTAGAAAGCATTCAATAACGTCATAAATAGATCATCATTATTAAGTACCACGTTTCCATCACAATAGGGTGGATTTAATCACTTTGGCTTTCAACTTGCTATAAAGACTCATAATTCTCCCAATTCTTCAGAACTTGTATTTTTTTGAAACACAACAATTTTTTTTTTTCCTATTACTCCTTTTATCTTCTTTTTTTTTCTTTTTTTTTTTCCGAAACAACCACCTTAGAACCATATGAAATTCCCCCACACTTATGCTTTTCCACCATCTCCACATTACAAATCAATTATACAAGATCCAAGCTCCCTAGTTCTAAGGAAAAAGGGTAGGTAAAGTGTTTAAGTTCGTAAGGGTAAATGAATGTGGGTTAATGAAGAAAATAAGCTAATTCAGGCTCAAAATGGTATCTAGGGGTCAAATCATGATCATGTTAAAGGCTATTTAGTCATGGTGGTAAAATCCTAATTTGCCTCCGTCTTCTCCAAATCTGAACATGTACGATCGTCTCAAGTGGTTTAAAAGCAAGTTCTAGAAAACATTATATTCACAAGATGCACTCAGAAGAGAATTTGAATTGATATGCATAATGAATCAATTATAAGGCTAAAAAAACTCACAAATATTGTGGGATTATGCAAGTATCATTCAATATGTCTCCATGCTTCACTCTAAGGCAACAGATTACTCAAATCAAGGCTAATGTGCATCAAAATTTCAATTTCCAAGTATGACTACAATATAAGCAAATTAACTCCATTTCTTGTTTTATCTTTAAAAGTATGCTCAAACTCTTTAAAAACCATTTAAGAATCAGTTTCATCATCGAAGTTGGAAGAGGTCCTAAAACCTAAAAAGCAATGATATGACTCAAAAAGATGTAAATCCCTCTCCCACACTTAAATCGTACATTGTCCTCAATGTATATCAGAATAAGCATGTAATATAGAATATAAACATGGGTAAGGTATTTACGAAAATCACACAAAACAAATAACATATAAAGATCAACCAACGTAAATGGAAGAGAGAAAGAAAATGCAAATCTGTGTTAATGATTCCTCCACAGCTTCGGTTGAATTGGGTTGCCTTCCAAGCAGTGCTTTAATGTTTACAGTCTTTCAGCCTAGACTTTGTACCTTGTTTTTAGTCCTTTGTGAGTGGCACCTCTAGGAGGGGTACATCCTCCACAGTATGCTCCTCAAAAGCCTCATAGTAAGGTTTCAAGCGATGACCATTCACCTTGAATTCATTTCCAGTTTTGTCACTTTTTATCTGCATAGCACCATGAGGAAAAATATTAGTGACAATGAATGGACCCACCCATCTAGAACGTAACTTACCAGGAAAAAGTTTAAGTCTAGAATGGAAGAGAAGAACTTTTTGGCCCACAACAAAGGCCTTGCCACGGATCATCTTATCATGAAAAGCTCTAGTTTTCTCCTTGTAGATCCATGCACTATCATATGCCTCGTTTCTGATTTCCTCAAGTTCATTCAGTTGGAGTTTTCTATGTAAACCAGCCTCATCAATGTCCATGTTGAAAGACTTAACAGCCCACCATGCCCTATGCTCAAGCTCAACTGGTAAGTGACACGCTTTACCATAGACAAGTCTGAATGGAGACATCCCAATTGGCGTCTTGTAAGCTGTCCTATAAGCCCAAAGTGCATCATCAAGTCTTTTGCTCCAATCCTTGCGTGTAGGGCCCACAGTCTTCTCCAAAATCCCCTTAATCTCACGATTTGAGACCTCTGCTTGTCCACTCGTCTGAGGATGATAAGGTGTTGCCACCTTATGAGTCACTTTGTACTTCTTGAGCAAGGCCTCAATTGTACGGTTGCAGAAGTGTAATCCACCATCACTAATAATCACACGAGGCATTCCAAACCTAGCAAATATGTTAGATCTCAAGAAATCTACAACAACTTTAGAGTCATTAGTTCTGGTGGCTTTAGCCTCCACCCACTTAGACACATAATCAACAGCCAAAAGAATGTAAAGAAACCCGTTAGATGAAGGAAACGGCCCCATGAAATCAATGCCCCAAACATCGAAAATCTCAACAGTTATAATATAGGCCATGGGCATCTGATCCCTAGAGCCTAAATTACCTGTCCTCTGGCACCTGTCACAAGTCATGCAATACAAGTATGCATCCTTAAAAATAGAAGGCCAGAAAAAACCACAATCTAATACCTTACGAGCTGTCCTACGAGCACCAAAGTGTCCACCACAAGACTCAGAATGACAAAAGGCAAGTATCGATTTATGCTCAGATTCAGGGACACACCTCCTAATGATTTGATCACTACAATGCTTCCACAAATAAGGTTCATCCCATATGTAATGCCTAGCCATATGCTTAAGTTTTTCTTTATTAGAACGAGGTAAAGTGTCAGGAAATTGCCTAGTAACTAAATAATTCACAATATCAGCATACCAAGGCTCACTTACCTCAATCCCAAAGAGCTGCTCATCTGGGAATGATTCTTGCAGGGGTAGGACGTCCTCCTCATGAACAAGTCTGCTCAAATGGTCAGCTACCAAGTTTTCACTCCCCTTCTTGTCCTTGATCTCCAAATCAAATTCTTAAAGCAAAAGCACCCATCTAATCAGTCTCGGTTTGGCCTCCTTCTTTGTCATCAGATACTTCAAAGCTGCATGATCAGTATAAACAACAACTTTAGTTTGAAGTAAATAAGAGCGAAATTTATCTAAGGCAAAAACAACAGCAAGGAGCTCTTTTTCAGTTGTGGAATAGTTTAGTTGAGCATCATTGAGTGTCCTAGAGGCATAGTAGATGGCATAGGGCTTCTTGTCCATTCTTTGTCCCAAAACAGCCCCAACGGCGTAATCTGAGGCGTCACACATCAATTCAAAAGGTAAGGACCAATTAGGTGGAGACATGATGGGCGCAGTAGTCAATAACTCCTTCAGCTTCTCAAAAGCTTTCTTGCACTCCTCATCAAACTCAAAGAGAGTGTCCTTCTGAAGTAAACAGCACAAGGGCCTTGATACATTGGAGAAATCCTTGATAAACCTCCTGTAAAATCCTGCATGACCAAGAAATGAACGAACCTCTCTCACACAAGTGGGAGAGGGTAAGTAACGCACAAGATCTACCTTAGATTTATCAACCTCAATCCCCCTAGCAGATATGATATGTCCTAAAACAATCCCTTGAGTCACCATGAAGTGACATTTTTCCCAATTTAGAACCAAGTTTGTTTCAACACAACGTTTTAGAATAAGTTCCAAATTTCCTAAACATGCATCAAAATCTCTACCAAAGACACTAAAATCATCCATAAAGACCTCAATGATATTCTCGATGTATTCAGAGAAAATGGAGAGCATACAACGTTGAAACGTACCTGGTGCATTGCACAATCCGAATGGCATACGTCTATAGGCATAAGTGCCAAAAGGGCAAGTGAAGGTGGTCTTCTCTTGGTCCTCTTGCGCTATACAGATCTGGTTGTACCCACTATATCCATCCAAAAAACAATAAAAAGGATAACCAGCTAACCTCTCGAGCATCTGATCGATGAAGGGCAGAGGGAAATGGTCCTTTCTTGTTGAAGCATTGAGCTTCCTATAGTCTATGCAAACTCGATAACCAGTTACCACTGATAGGAACACTTTGTGTTACGTTTTTAATGCCTTTCCTACTCTATTTGGCTTTGCAATTCTCTTAACTTTGTTATTTTGAGCTTAGTTTCTTTTCTTAGTATTTAGAAAGCTTGTGAACGTGGGAATGGTAAAATAAGGCGCTAAAATGAGTTTTCCTAGTTACTTTAGGAAATCTAAGTGGATTAAGAAAATAGTCTTATCATTCTAAGAAACTTTTCTAATTATGGAAACTTTCCTTATCTATTATTTGCTGATTTCTTTGTAGGGTTCCACCTTGGAATTATTTGGATGATGTGTCAAAACACAAGAGAATATTGGAGTCCATTAGTGACATGGGTATGTCCAACCTAACATGGGCTTGCCCAACAAAAAAATCACATAATCTCTTGTCAACTAAGCAAGGTGCAAGGTCCAAGCCCAAAGTGGAGGAACATTCAGATGCAACAGCCTACTGGATTTTGGCCCATCATAACAGGCCCAAACAATATCATTTTTTAGACTTTCTTAGGTCCAAATTGAAGTTCAAGACGTCTTCTTTCCAGCCCAACAAGTTTCAGCTCATTTGGAGATGTGTGGAAGAAGATATGACCGTTTGAATTCTACTAGTTGGGTCCTCCTGAAATTTCGGGATTGTATTCCTTTTTCTTACTTTTGGCCATTCCTTGATTCTTTGCATGTTTTAGGGATTGTTTCCTTGCATGTTTTAGGGATTGTTTCCTTGCATGTTTCATGGCTTGTTTTTAGCATTGTTTTCTTGCTTTTCCTAAGCTTAGAGGGTTGTTCTAAGCTCTATAAATAGGGTGTTTGTAAGCTGAAAGAGATCATCTTTTCTCTTGGAACCATCTCTACTCAAAATTCAAGAAGCAAAAGGCTGAAACACTCCACCATTCCTTCTCCAATTGTGAGCACATTAGGACTTTTCCAAAATGTGTTCTCCTTCATCTATCATCATAGCCGTGAGGTTCATCACCATTAACATCTCAAGCTTCCTTGAGTGTGTTCAAGAAGTGTACCCCTTACGGCTATTCTTTTTAATTGTTTCAGCCTTGGATTCTTATGTTAGATATTATTATTAATTCAATGAGTTGGTTAATTTTCAGATTTATTCTTTAATGTTTTTGAATTGTTCATGATATGTAGACATATTAATTCATTACATATGTTGAATTTTCAGTTCTGTTATATTGAAAACTTTGATATTGCAAATCATTGAAGCCATAATCGCACTTTCGATCACCTAATTGATCTGGAGTACGATTTAAAGTGGTAAAAGCTATGAACAATAGCCAATGTTCTGGAAATTGCATGTTCTTTATTCATGGACTTTTTCATAGGAATAAGGAACATGTTATTGAATCATAATTCCTTTTGATCTTAATGATTTGTTTAAGTAATTGTAAGGATGCGCTGAGTATTAACTTGATTGCTTAAACAAAATAACTAGCTGATGGACTTTTCCTAAGCTTAGTGATTATCTAAGAAGGAATTTATAAAGTGCATGATCTCTTTAGGCTTGCACTTTGATTCAATTCTGATATGTGATTGAGGCACGAATTCGTTGTCTACATTGAAACAATTTGATTAGTCATTTAACAAACTTGATTTTCTGAATTGTGAGAGAAAATGATCAATTGTAAATAATTGTTCTTTAATTTCCTTAGTAAAATTAGTAAAAAGAAAAATCAGATCATGAAAACCCCCTAATCTTATGTAATGTTAATAGATGTAGATTTATATTTGTTTATAAACTGCTAATTAAACCAATCAAATCATTTATTATTATTTTTATGACTCTTTAGTATAGAGTACCCGCAATCCCCGGCCAATAACGATACCCTACTAATCACTTTACTACAATCTTCTGCAGGGTTTGTTGATGACCGAAATAAACGGTCTATCAAATGGCGCCGCTGCCGGGGATTGCAAAATCTCTATATTTTAGTGTCATTTAACTTGTTAATATTCTTCTTAGCATATAATATAACTTGTGTTTTACTTGATTGCAATTTTAGCATGTGACTTCCTTAAAACCATTTGTAACATTTGTAAGGGAAGCTATTATTATTTGTATTTCAAACTTTAACTTATATATTGATTCCTTTGCTTTTGTTATTTAGGTCGATGAATGTCAGCAGTTAGTAGAAAGACTCAAGAACTTAGAAAACGTTTGGCTTTACTAAAAGAAGTTGCACTTTCTACAAATCAACCTTACCAAGAAGGGAGGCTAGAGTCGGAGGAGTCAGATAATTTTTCACATCACTTGTCAGACGAGGAAGAATACATACCTGACTTAGAAGACGCAAGTAAGGAAGACGAAGTACCAATGGCTGAAACTATTAGGCAAATGTCTTCTTCAACTGATGGGGGAGCTGCACCAACTTGTATTACTTATCCAGAACCCGCAGTTGGCAAGATAGCTGAGTTCGAACTGAAGAGTGGGTTCTTGCACCATTTGCCCAAATTCCATGGGCTTACTAACGAAGATCCTCACAAACATCTCAAGGAGTTCCAGTTTGTGTGTTCAAGTATGTGCCCACAAAATGCGGATCTCAACGTTCTGAAGCTGAAGTCATTCCCTTTTTCACTTGAAGATAGGGCAAAGACTTGGTTGTTTGATCTACCCTCGGGTTACATCAACACATGGGAGAAGCTGATGACTGAGTTTCTGACTAAGTACTTCCCTGCCTCAAGGATTACTGTCTTGAGGAAGCAGATAACTGGAATTGAGCAAAGGAAGGATGAGGCGTTCTATGCCTACTACGAGAGATTCAAGAGCTTAATTGCATCATGTCCTTCACATGGGATGAAAGAAGGGAATCTTCTCACTTACTTTTATGAGGGACTTCTCCCCCTCGAACGTCAATTGTTAGATGCTGCTGCCGGAGGTTCTTTTGTCGATAAGACACCTGATGTTGCTAAGGAGTTACTCGCCCAACGTGCTCTTAATTATCAACAATATGAGGGAGTGTTAAACTCTACTCATGGGGTGAATGAGGTATCTTCTAACTCTGCTCTTGAGGAAAAAGTTAATAAAATGTCTACTCTTCTTTCTCAGGTACTGAACGTGAATGGAGCACAAGTACAACAAGTTGCTCAAATTTGTGGTGTGTGTTGTACTCAAGGGCATCCAACTGACCAATGTCCCCAACTGATCAACAATGGAGGATGGGAGTCTCTTAACGCTGTTGGGTTTCAAGGTAATCAAGGTGGACAAAGGTACAACCCTTTCTCTAACACATATAACCCTGGGCTTAGAGATCACCCCAATTTTCGTTGGGCCAACAATGATAATGTTCAGAACCCTCAAGGTCAAGGGCAAGTGTTTCCACGCCCTCAAGGTTTGTTTATGAGGCCTCAGGTACCTCAAAATTTTATCCCTAATCCTATTGTACCTACAAATTCTGTTGCTTCTAATTATGATGAAATTTTAAAGTCCCTTGCTCAAGGGCAACAGAATTTAACTACTGCTACTCAAGCTCTTGTTACCGGTCAACAGGCTCACACTAAGGATATTGCAGAGCTGAAGAAGCAATTGGGACAAGTGGTGGACTTCATGGGAAAGATAACGGAGAGTGGAAAATTGCCTAGCAACACTGTTCCCAACCCAATTATCGAGCAAGCTAAAGTTGTTACCACAAGGAGTGGCAAGACCATTGTGGATGTTCTTAAAACTCAGAAGAAAGCCAAAGTGACCCACCATGAGGAAGAGGATGTTGTGAGCACCAAGAACGAAATACAGAAAGATCCCACCACCACAATGGCGGAAATGATTGGTCCTCCATCATCTAAGAATGCTTTAAAACCTCAAGGTAATGAACAAAACCTTAAACACTCTTTTGATTCTAATCCTTTTGCTCGTGTACCTTTTCCTAGTAGGTTTGCCAAAACCAAGAAGGATGAATCTGATCAGGCCATCTTGGAGATTTTTAAGAAGGTACAAGTCAACATGCCTTTGATTGAGTGCTTGAAGCAAGTGCCAAGATATGCCAAGTTTCTGAAGGAGCTTTGCACTACAAGGAGGCAGACTCGTGAGAAGGAGGTGGTGAAGTTGAATGAGACAGTCTCTGCTGTCATCCAAAGGAAATTGCCACCAAAGCTTAAGGATCCAGGGAGTTTTTCTGTTCCTTGTGTGATTGGTACCAACAAATTTGATAATGTCATGCTAGACTTAGGAGCTTCAATTAATGTGATGCCTTATAGTCTTTATGCTTCTTTAGAGCTAGGTGCACTTAAAAGTGATAATGTTGTTATCCAATTGGCTGATCGATCTAATAAGTATCCTAAAGGATACGTTGAAGATGTTCTTGTGCAAGTAAATCAACTCATTTTTCCTGCAGACTTCTATATCATTGATATGGAAGATTCGCCCCTAAATTCTACTCCGTTGCTTTTAGGGCGCCCATTCATGAGGACCGCAAGAACAAAGATCGATGTTTATGAGGGAACTCTAACCATGGAATTTGATAATGAAGTTATACGCTTTAACATCTTTGAAGCCATGAGGTATCCATTGACTGATATTAAACCCTGTTTTTCTATTGATGATATTAACTCACTTGCGCAGAGATTTTTGGAAGCAATGGAAGAGGATGAGTTGAAAGTAACACTCTCTCAAGGAGTTGGTTATACTGAGAATGGAGAATCCATTTCTAGGGCTGAGTTAGAAAAGGCTGAAGAGCCCATTGTGATCAAAACCGTAGCCTCCCTTGAGGCCCGACCCATATTACCAAGGTCTATTCCTCATTTGTCCTTTCCTATTTCCACTAACAAAATTTTACCTTCAGTGATACAGGCCCCTACACTTGAGCTTAAGGTTTTGCCAGATCACTTGAAGTATGTCTTTTTGGGGGACAAGGAGACGCTGCCTGTTATTATATCCTCGAAGTTGGAGGAGGACCAAGAAAAGAAGCTTGTGGACGTTCTGAAGAAGTACAAGACCGCCATTGGTTGGACTTTGGCAGATATCAAGGGAATTAGCCCAACCATGTGCGTCCATAGGATCCTGTTGGAGGATGGTGCCAAACCCACCAGAGATGCCCAGAGACGACTACATCCACCTATGATGAAGGTTGTGCAAGATGAGGTAATTAAGTTACTTGATTGTGGCGTTATTTACCCTATTTCAGATAGCAAGTGGGTGTCTCCTGTTCAAGTTGTGCCAAAGAAGTCAGGAGTTACTGTGGTAAAGAATGAGGAGAATGAGCTTGTACCTCAAAGAGTGGTAACTGGTTATCGAGTTTGCATAGACTATAGGAAGCTCAATGCTTCAACAAGAAAGGACCATTTCCCTCTGCCCTTCATCGATCAGATGCTCGAGAGGTTAGCTGGTTATCCTTTTTATTGTTTTTTGGATGGATATAGTGGGTACAACCAGATCTGTATAGCGCAAGAGGACCAAGAGAAGACCACCTTCACTTGCCCTTTTGGCACTTATGCCTACAGACGTATGCCATTCGGATTGTGCAATGCACCAGGTACGTTTCAACGTTGTATGCTCTCCATTTTCTCTGAATACATCGAGAATATCATTGAGGTCTTTATGGATGATTTTAGTGTCTTTGGTAGAGATTTTGATGCATGCTTAGGAAATTTGGAACTTATTCTGAAACGTTGTGTTGAAACAAACTTGGTTCTAAATTGGGAAAAATGTCACTTCATGGTGACTCAAGGGATTGTTTTAGGACATATCATATCTGCTAGGGGGATTGAGGTTGATAAATCTAAGGTAGATCTTGTGCGTTACTTACCCTCTCCCACTTGTGTGAGAGAGGTTCGTTCATTTCTTGGTCATGCAGGATTTTACAGGAGGTTTATCAAGGATTTCTCCAATGTATCAAGGCCCTTGTGCCGTTTACTTCAGAAGGACACTCTTTTTGAGTTTGATGAGGAGTGCAAGAAAGCTTTTGAGAAGCTGAAGGAGTTATTGACTACTGCTCCCATCATGTCTCCACCTAATTGGTCCTTACCTTTTGAATTGATGTGTGACGCCTCAGATTACGCCGTTGGGGCTGTTTTGGGACAAAGAATGGACAAGAAGCCCTATGCCATCTACTATGCCTCTAGGACACTCAATGATGCTCAACTAAACTATTCCACAACTGAAAAAGAGCTCCTTGCTGTTGTTTTTGCCTTAGATAAATTTCGCTCTTATTTACTTCAAACTAAAGTTGTTGTTTATACTGATCATGCAGCTTTGAAGTATCTGATGACAAAGAAGGAGGCCAAACCGAGACTGATTAGATGGGTGCTTTTGCTTCAAGAATTTGATTTGGAGATCAAGGACAAGAAGGGGAGTGAAAACTTGGTAGCTGACCATTTGAGCAGACTTGTTCATGAGGAGGACGTCCTACCCCTGCAAGAATCATTCCCAGATGAGCAGCTCTTTGGGATTGAGGTAAGTGAGCCTTGGTATGCTGATATTGTGAATTATTTAGTTACTAGGCAATTTCCTGACACTTTACCTCGTTCTAATAAAGAAAAACTTAAGCATATGGCTAGGCATTACATATGGGATGAACCTTATTTGTGGAAACATTGTAGTGATCAAATCATTAGGAGGTGTGTCCCTGAATCTGAGCATAAATCGATACTTGCCTTTTGTCATTCTGAGTCTTGTGGTGGACACTTTGGTGCTCGTAGGACAGCCCGTAAGGTATTAGATTGTGGTTTTTTCTGGCCTTCTATTTTTAAGGATGCATACTTGTATTGCATGACTTGTGACAGGTGCCAGAGGACAGGTAATTTAGGCTCTAGGGATCAGATGCCCATGGCCCATATTATAACTGTTGAGATTTTCGATGTTTGGGGCGTTGATTTCATGGGGCCGTTTCCTTCATCTAACGGGTTTCTTTACATTCTTTTGGCTGTTGATTATGTGTCTAAGTGGGTGGAGGCTAAAGCCACCAGAACTAATGACTCTAAAGTTGTTGTAGATTTCTTGAGATCTAACATATTTGCTAGGTTTGGAATGCCTCGTGTGATTATTAGTGATGGTGGATTACACTTCTGCAACCGTACAATTGAGGCCCTGCTCAAGAAGTACAAAGTGACTCATAAGGTGGCAACACCTTATCATCCTCAGACGAGTGGACAAGCAGAGGTCTCAAATCGTGAGATTAAGGGAATTTTGGAGAAGACTGTGGGCCCTACACGAAAGGATTGGAGCAAAAGACTTGATGATGCACTTTGGGCTTATAGGACAGCTTATAAGACGCCAATTGGGATGTCTCCATTCAGACTTGTCTATGGTAAAGCGTGTCACTTACCAGTTGAGCTTGAGCATAGGGCATGGTGGGCTGTTAAGTCTTTCAACATGGACATTGATGAGGCTGGTTTACATAGAAAACTCCAACTGAATGAACTTGAGGAAATCAGAAACGAGGCATATGATAGTGCATGGATCTACAAGGAGAAAACTAGAGCTTTTCATGATAAGATGATCCGTGGCAAGGCCTTTGTTGTGGGCCAAAAAGTTCTTCTCTTCCATTCTAGACTTAAACTTTTTCCTGGTAAGTTACGTTCTAGATGGGTGGGTCCATTCATTGTCACTAATATTTTTCCTCATGGTGCTATGCAGATAAAAAGTGACAAAACTGGAAATGAATTCAAGGTGAATGGTCATCGCTTGAAACCTTACTATGAGGCTTTTGAGGAGCACACTGTGGAGGATGTACCCCTCCTAGAGGTGCCACTCACAAAGGACTAAAAACGAGGTACAAAGTCTAGGCTGAAAGACTGTAAACATTGAAGCGCTGCTTGGGAGGCAACCCAATTCAACCGAAGCTGTGGAGGAGTCATTAACACAGATTTGCATTCTCTTTCTCTCTTCCATTTACGTTGGTTGATCTTTATATGTTATTTGTTTTGTGTGATTTTCATAAATACCTTACCCATGTTTATATTCTATATTACATGCTTATTTTGATATACATTGAGGACAATGTACGATTTAAGTGTGGGAGAGGGATTTACATCTTTTTGAGTCATATCATTGCTTTTTAGGTTTTAGGACCTCTTCCAACTTCGATGATGAAACTGATTCTTAATGGTTTTTAAAGAGTTTGAGCATACTTTTAAAGATAAAACAAGAAATGGAGTTAATTTGCTTATATTGTAGTCATACTTGGAAATTGAAATTTTGATGCACATTAGCCTTGATTTGAGTAATCTGTTGCCTTAGAGTGAAGCATGGAGACATATTGAATGATACTTGCATAATCCCACAATATTTGTGAGTTTTTTTGAGCCTTATAATTGATTCATTATGTATATCAATTCAAATTCTCTTCTGAGTGCATCTTGTGAATATAATGTTTTCTAGAACTTGCTTTTAAACCACTTGAGACGATCGTACATGTTCAGATTTGGAGAAGACGGAGGCAAATTAGGATTTTACCACCATGACTAAATAGCCTTTAACCTTATCATGATTTGACCCCTAGATACCATTTTGAGCCTGAATTAGCTTATTTTCTTCATTAACCCACATTCATTTACCCTTACGAACTTAAACACTTTACCTACCCTTTTTCCTTAGAACTAGGGAGCTTGGATCTTGTATAATTGATTTGTAATGTGGAGATGGTGGAAAAGCATAAGTGTGGGGGAATTTCATATGGTTCTAAGGTGGTGGTTTCGGGAAAAAAAAAAAAAAAAAGAAAAAAAAAAGAAAAAAAAAAGAAGAAGATAAAAGGAGTAATAGGAAAAAAAAAAATTGTTGTGTTTCAAAAAAATACAAGTTCTGAAGAATTGGGAGAATTATGAGTCTTTAAAGTAAGTTGAAAGCCAAAGTAATTAAATCCACCCTGTTGTGATGGAAACGTGGTACTTAATAATGATGATCTATTTATGACGTTATTGAATGCTTTCTAGTTCTAAGGAAATTTTGTGACATCCGTTCTCTTCTTTCTTATGAAACCTTGACCCTTTAGCCCCATTACAACCCTTTCAAAGACCTCCTGATCCTTTGATGTTCTGTTTTTGATGTGGAGAGTGGGTGTACAAGCAAGCCTATGGTTTAAACTGTTTTCACAAGTGATTGAGTAATTAGTATAGCTAGCACCACATTTAAATGAGTGAAAACCAGAGTGATGCATTTTGAGAAGTAAAATTTGATACTATTTGTGCATTAACTCAAGGGTGGCATATTACACTTACTCTTGGCTGATTATTCACACACACACACACTCAAAGTACGAATGTTATATAATCTTATTAACTCCATAGCTTGTTTATTTGAGGTAAACTTGTGCTCTCCGTACTTTATTATGCCATATTACCTAAGGGATCTCTGAGACGTAAGTTGGAAGGATTAGAGTCATTTAATTTGTGTTATGTCATTGTGGTGTCATTTAGTTTATGTTGTTTCTCTTGAGATTCTACTAGGTTACATACTGTTGTTTTGCTAAGGGACTAGCCAAAGCTAAGTGTGGGGGAATTTGATAGGAACACTTTGTGTTACGTTTTTAATGCCTTTCCTACTCTATTTGGCTTTGCAATTCTCTTAACTTTGTTATTTTGAGCTTAGTTTCTTTTCTTAGTATTTAGAAAGCTTGTGAACGTGGGAATGGTAAAATAAGGCGCTAAAATGAGTTT
The DNA here is from genome assembly GCA_023935145.1 of Bretschneidera sinensis. Taxonomy (NCBI): domain Eukaryota; kingdom Viridiplantae; phylum Streptophyta; class Magnoliopsida; order Brassicales; family Akaniaceae; genus Bretschneidera; species Bretschneidera sinensis. The sequence goes on from CM043698.1 coordinate 90,848,670, forward strand.
TCCTAGTTACTTTAGGAAATCTAAGTGGATTAAGAAAATAGTCTTATCATTCTAAGAAACTTTTCTAATTATGGAAACTTTCCTTATCTATTATTTGCTGATTTCTTTGTAGGGTTCCACCTTGGAATTATTTGGATGATGTGTCAAAACACAAGAGAATATTGGAGTCCATTAGTGACATGGGTATGTCCAACCTAACATGGGCTTGCCCAACAAAAAAATCACATAATCTCTTGTCAACTAAGCAAGGTGCAAGGTCCAAGCCCAAAGTGGAGGAACATTCAGATGCAACAGCCTACTGGATTTTGGCCCATCATAACAGGCCCAAACAATATCATTTTTGAGACTTTCTTAGGTCCAAATTGAAGTTCAAGACGTCTTCTTTCCAGCCCAACAAGTTTCAGCTCATTTGGAGATGTGTGGAAGAAGATATGACCGTTTGAATTCTACTAGTTGGGTCCTCCTGAAATTTCGGGATTGTATTCCTCTTTCTTACTTTTGGCCATTCCTTGATTCTTTGCATGTTTTAGGGATTGTTTCCTTGCATGTTTTAGGGATTGTTTCCTTGCATGTTTCATGGCTTGTTTTTAGCATTGTTTTCTTGCTTTTCCTAAGCTTAGAGGGTTGTTCTAAGCTCTATAAATAGGGTGTTTGTAAGCTGAAAGAGATCATCTTTTCTCTTGGAACCATCTCTACTCAAAATTCAAGAAGCAAAAGGCTGAAACACTCCACCATTCCTTCTCCAATTGTGAGCACATTAGGACTTTTCCAAAATGTGTTCTCCTTCATCTATCATCATAGCCGTGAGGTTCATCACCATTAACATCTCAAGCTTCCTTGAGTGTGTTCAAGAAGTGTACCCCTTACGGCTATTCTTTTTAATTGTTTCAGCCTTGGATTCTTATGTTAGATATTATTATTAATTCAATGAGTTGGTTAATTTTCAGATTTATTCTTTAATGTTTTTGAATTGTTCATGATATGTAGACATATTAATTCATTACATATGTTGAATTTTCAGTTCTGTTATATTGAAAACTTTGATATTGCAAATCATTGAAGCCATAATCGCACTTTCGATCACCTAATTGATCTGGAGTACGATTTAAAGTGGTAAAAGCTATGAACAATAGCCAATGTTCTGGAAATTGCATGTTCTTTATTCATGGACTTTTTCATAGGAATAAGGAACATGTTATTGAATCATAATTCCTTTTGATCTTAATGATTTGTTTAAGTAATTGTAAGGATGCGCTGAGTATTAACTTGATTGCTTAAACAAAATAACTAGCTGATGGACTTTTCCTAAGCTTAGTGATTATCTAAGAAGGAATTTATAAAGTGCATGATCTCTTTAGGCTTGCACTTTGATTCAATTCTGATATGTGATTGAGGCACGAATTCGTTGTCTACATTGAAACAATTTGATTAGTCATTTAACAAACTTGATTTTCTGAATTGTGAGAGAAAATGATCAATTGTAAATAATTGTTCTTTAATTTCCTTAGTAAAATTAGTAAAAAGAAAAATCAGATCATGAAAACCCCCTAATCTTATGTAATGTTAATAGATGTAGATTTATATTTGTTTATAAACTGCTAATTAAACCAATCAAATCATTTATTATTATTTTTATGACTCTTTAGTATAGAGTACCCGCAATCCCCGGCCAATAACGATACCCTACTAATCACTTTACTACAATCTTCTGCAGGGTTTGTTGATGACCGAAATAAACGGTCTATCAACCACTCTTTGAGGTACAAGCTCATTCTCCTCATTCTTTACCACAGTAACTCCTGACTTCTTTGGCACAACTTGAATAGGAGACACCCACTTGCTATCTGAAATAGGGTAAATAACGCCACAATCAAGTAACTTAATTACCTCATCTTGCACAACCTTCATCATAGGTGGATGTAGGCGTCTCTGGGCATCTCTGGTGGGTTTGGCACCATCCTCCAACAGGATCCTATGGACGCACATTGATGAGAATCAACAAGCACTATTAAAGGATCCATTGTATATTCCAGTTGGGCCAATTACTAGATCAAGATCCAAGAAAGTCAAAGAAGCACTTAATGGGCTGATTCAAGAGATTTGGGCTGAATCTAAAATGGGGCATTCCAAGCTTGGCCCAACAGGAGATGAAAGCATAATAAGTTTAATCCAAGCTATTGATAGTGACATGGGTATGTCCAACATAACAAGGGCCTGCCCAATAATAATCACCTAGTCTCTTGTCAACTAATTAAGGTGCAAGGTCCAAGCCCAAAGTGAAAGAAGATTCAGATGCAACAGCCTACTGAATTTAGGCTCATCATAACAGGCCCAAACGACATCCTTTTTAAGACTTTCTTAAGTCCAAATTGAAGATCAAATCGTCATCTTTCCAACCAAACAAGTTTCAGCCCATTTGGAGATGTGTGCAAGAAGATATGGCCATTTGAATTCTGGTCATTGGGTGCTCCTGAAAATCCGAAATTGTGTTCCTCTTTTTACTTTTGGCCAATTCCTTGATTCCTTGCATGTTTTAGGGATTGTTTCCTTTCATGTTTTATGGATTGTCTCCTTACATGTTTTATGCTGTTTTCTTGCTTGTCCTAAGCTTAGAGGGTTGTTCTAAGCTCTATAAATACTTGTGTGTTGTAAGTTGAAAGGATGATAGAATTCAGAAAATACTTGAGGTTTGCTTCCTCTATTGGTTCTTCAAAGAACTTTTGAACTTATCAAGGGTTCTTCCTTGTGGCGTTCAGCTCCGACTTATCAATCAATCCTTCCACAATTGATTGTGGCGTCTTCATTATACCAAGGTTCTTGCTTCCATACAAGCAACGGGTCGCGGTGTCACATAAAATCTGTTTTATAGACGATTTCTGGGTAAGTATTCCAATATAGTTTGTCGGGTCTCAAAGCATGTCGATGAGGTTCGCATCATTTGGTATCAGAGCCCACTTCTAAAAAAAAACAGATTTACTATCATTTTATCTTTCATTTCTTGTTATCGTCATATCTTGTTTCGTTTCTGTTCATTTTTTTTACTTGTTCTTATTTTTTTTATTTGTGCAATCAGTGAGAAAAAGAAAACGTGAAAAAAAAAAACGTGAAAAAAAAAAACGTGAAAAAAAAAATGTGAAAAAAAAACGTGAAAAAAAGTGTGAAAAAAAAGACGTGGAAAAGAAAAAAAAAAAAAAAGAGCAATATATTTTTTCCTTTGATTTGTTGTTTTTATAATATTTTCTTACCGTCGGTATTAGTTTAAATACTACAAGTTGAATTTCTTGATCCAGTTTATTAGTTTAATAAAGAACTGAAAAGGGGAAGCTACGAGTGGAAAAAGGCAAGAGAGTGTAAGAATAATATAAAAAAAAGCCAATTTAAGAGTTAAACACGAGTGTGAGTGACATAATTTGAGTGTAAACACGTGAGGCAGTGTGGTGAGGAATTATTTCTAACATTTCTTTATAATTTCAAAGAAAGAATGGAGGAGTCGTCCTTCACGTTACAGGCTATGCAACAACAATTTGAACGCATGAACGTGATGTTCAATGAGATTCGGGATCGGATGGATAGGCAAGATGCTGTTATTGCTACTTGGCGCGAGGGGCGTCCCCAAAGAGTCCCAAATGCTAGAAGGCAAGAACGGCCTGCGCCCGTGGATGATGCTGATGGTGAACATGAGGATGAGTTCAAAGATGAAGAGGATCACGCTTCTTTGAACGGTGAGGGCAGGTTCGTGCCAAGACGAGAAAGGCATGGTGGAGGTTTCCAAAGAGATCCGAGATGGCAAGATGGGACTGATGGAAACCTAGGAAACATTAAAATAAAGAT
>CM043698.1:90855000-90857500 GCA_023935145.1 Bretschneidera sinensis
ATCACCTAGTCTCTTGTCAACTAATTAAGGTGCAAGGTCCAAGCCCAAAGTGAAAGAAGATTCAGATGCAACAGCCTACTGAATTTAGGCTCATCATAACAGGCCCAAACGACATCCTTTTTAAGACTTTATTAAGTCCAAATTGAAGATCAAATCGTCATCTTTCCAACCAAACAAGTTTCAGCCCATTTGGAGATGTGTGCAAGAAGATATGGCCATTTGAATTCTGGTCATTGGGTGCTCCTGAAAATCCGAAATTGTGTTCCTCTTTTTACTTTTGGCCAATTCCTTGATTCCTTGCATGTTTTAGGGATTGTTTCCTTTCATGTTTTATGGATTGTCTCCTTACATGTTTTATGCTGTTTTCTTGCTTGTCCTAAGCTTAGAGGGTTGTTCTAAGCTCTATAAATACTTGTGTGTTGTAAGTTGAAAGGATGATAGAATTCAGAAAATACTTGAGGTTTGCTTCCTCTATTGGTTCTTCAAAGAACTTTTGAACTTATCAAGGGTTCTTCCTTGTGGCGTTCAGCTCCGACTTATCAATCAATCCTTCCACAATTGATTGTGGCGTCTTCATTATACCAAGGTTCTTGCTTCCATACAAGCAACGGGTCGCGGTGTCACATAAAATCTGTTTTATAGACGATTTCTGGGTAAGTATTCCAATATAGTTTGTCGGGTCTCAAAGCATGTCGATGAGGTTCGCATCACACATGGTTGGGCTAATTCCCTTGATATCTGCCAAAGTCCAACCAATGGCGGTCTTGTACTTCTTCAGAACGTCCACAAGCTTCTTTTCTTGGTCCTCCTCCAACTTCGAGGATATAATAACAGGCAGCGTCTCATTGTCCCCCAAAAAGACATACTTCAAGTGATCTGGCAAAACCTTAAGCTCAAGTGTAGGGGCCTGTATCACTGAAGGTAAAAATTTGTTAGTGGAAATAGGAAAGGACAAAGGAGGAATAGACCTTGGTAATATGGGTCGGGCCTCAAGGGAGGCTACGGTTTTGATCACAATGGGCTCTTCAGCCTTCTCTAACTCAGCCCTAGAAATGGATTCTCCATTCTCAGTATAACCAACTCCTTGAGAGAGTGTTACTTTCAACTCATCCTCTTCCATTGCTTCCAAAAATCTCTGCGCAAGTGAGTTAATATCATCAATAGAAAAACAGGGTTTAATGTCAGTCAATGGATACCTCATGGCTTCAAAGATGTTGAAGCGTATAACTTCATTATCAAATTCCATGGTTAGAGTTCCCTCATAAACATCGATCTTTGTTCTTGCGGTCCTCATGAATGGGCGCCCTAAAAACAACGGAGTAGAATTTAGGGGAGAATCTTCCATATCAATGATATAGAAGTCTGCAGGAAAAATGAGTTGATTTACTTGCACAAGAACATCTTCAACGTATCCTTTAGGATACTTATTAGATCAATCAGCCAATTGGATAACAACATTATCACTTTTAAGTGCACCTAGCTCTAAAGAAGCATAAAGACTATAAGGCATCACATTAATTGAAGCTCCTAAGTCTAGCATGACATTATCAAATTTGTTGGTACCAATCACACAAGGAACAGAAAAACTCCCTGGATCCTTAAGCTTTGGTGGCAATTTCCTTTGGATGACAGCAGAGACTGTCTCATTCAACTTCACCACCTCCTTCTCACGAGTCTGCCTCCTTGTAGTGCAAAGCTCCTTCAGAAACTTGGCATATCTTGGCACTTGCTTCAAGCACTCAATCAAAGGCATGTTGACTTGTACCTTCTTAAAAATCTCTAAGATGGCCTGATCAGATTCATCCTACTTGGTTTTGGCAAACCTACTAGGAAAAGGTACACGAGCAAAAGGATTAGAATCAAAAGAGTGTTTAGGGTTTTGTTCATTACCTTGAGGTTTTAAAGCATTCTCAGATGATGGAGGACCAATCATTTCCGCCATTGTGGTGGTGGGATCTTTCTGTATTTCGTTCTTGGTGCTCACAACATCCTCTTCCTCATGGTGGGTCACTTTGGCTTTCTTCTGAGTTTTAAGAACATCCACAATGGTCTTGCCACTCCTTGTGGTAACAACTTTAGCTTGCTCGATAATTGGGTTGGGAACAGTGTTGCTATGCAATTTTCCACTCTCCGTTATCTTCCCCATGAAGTCCACCACTTGTCCCAATTGCTTCTTCAGCTCTGCAATATCCTTAGTGTGAGCCTGTTGACCTGTAACAAGAGCTTGAGTAGCAGTAGTTAAATTATGTTGTGATGCGAACCTCATCGACATGCTTTGAGACCCGACAAACAGTATTGGAATACTTACCCAGAAATCGTCTAGAAAACAGATTTTATGTGACACCGCGACCCGTTGCTTGTATGGAAGCAAGAACCTTGGTATAATGAAGACGCCACAATCAATTGTGGAAGGATTGATTGATAAGTCGGAGCTGAACGCCACAAGGAAGAACCCTTGATAAGTTCAAAAGTTCTTTGAAGAACCAATAGAGGAAGTAAA
>CM043698.1:90862500-90865000 GCA_023935145.1 Bretschneidera sinensis
TCGTCTTGGCACGAACCTGCCCTCACCGTTCAAAGAAGCGTGATCCTCTTCATCTTTGAACTCATCCTCATGTTCACCATCAGCATCATCCACGGGCGCAGGCCGTTCTTGCCTTCTAGCATTTGGGACTCTTTGGGGACGCCCCTCGCGCCAAGTAGCAATAACAGCATCTTGCCTATCCATCCGATCCCGAATCTCATTGAACATCACGTTCATGCGTTCAAATTGTTGTTGCATAGCCTGTAACATGAAGGACGACTCCTCCATTCTTTCTTTGAAATTATAAAGAAATGTTAGAAATAATTCCTCACCACACTGCCTCACGTGTTTACACTCAAATTATGTCACTCACACTCGTGTTTAACTCTTAAATTGGCTTTTTTTTTATATTATTCTCACACTCTCTTGCCTTTTTCCACTCGTAGCTTCCCCTTTTCAGTTCTTTATTAAACTAATAAACTGGATCAAGAAATTCAACTTGTAGTATTTAAACTAATATCGACGGTAAGAAAATATTATAAAAACAACAAATCAATGGAAAAAATATATTGCTCTTTTTTTTTCTTTTCCACGTCTTTTTTTTTTCACACTTTTTTTCACGTTTTTTTTTCACGTTTTTTTTTTTCACATTTTTTTTTTCACGTTTTTTTTTTCACGTTTTTTTTTTTTCCTCACTGGTTGCACAAATAAAAAAAATAAGAACAAGTAAAAAAAATGAACAGAAACGAAACAAGATAAGATGATAACAAGAAATGAAAGATAAAATGATAGTAAATCTGTTTTTTTTTTAGAAGTGGGCTCTGATACCAAATGATGCGAACCTCATCGACATGCTTTGAGACCCGACAAACAGTATTGGAATACTTACCCAGAAATCGTCTAGAAAACAGATTTTATGTGACACCGCGACCCGTTGCTTGTATGGAAGCAAGAACCTTGGTATAATGAAGACGCCACAATCAATTGTGGAAGGATTGATTGATAAGTCGGAGCTGAACGCCACAAGGAAGAACCCTTGATAAGTTCAAAAGTTCTTTGAAGAACCAATAGAGGAAGCAAACCTCAAGTATTTTCTGAATTCTATTATGCTTTCAACTTACAACACACAAGTATTTATAGAGCTTAGAACAACCCTCTAAGCTTAGGACAAGCAAGAAAACAGCATAAAACATGTAAGGAGACAATCCATAAAACATGAAAGGAAACAATCCCTAAAACATGCAAGGAATCAAGGAATTGGCCAAAAGTAAAAAGAGGAACACAATTTCGGATTTTCAGGAGCACCCAATGACCAGAATTCAAATGGCCATATCTTCTTGCACACATCTCCAAATGGGCTGAAACTTGTTTGGTTGGAAAGATGACGATTTGATCTTCAATTTGGACTTAAGAAAGTCTTAAAAAGGATGTCGTTTGGGCCTGTTATGATGAGCCTAAATTCAGTAGGCTGTTGCATCCGAATCTTCTTTCACTTTGGGCTTGGACCTTGCACCTTAATTAGTTGACAAGAGACTAGGTGATTATTATTGGGCAGGCCCTTGTTATGTTGGACATACCCATGTCACTATCAATAGCTTGGATTAAACTTATTATGCTTTCATCTCCTGTTGGGCCAAGCTTGGAATGCCCCATTTTAGATTCAGCCCAAATCTCTTGAATCAGCCCATTAAGTGCTTCTTTGACTTTCTTGGATCTTGATCTAGTAATTGGCCCAACTGGAATATGCAATGGATCCTTTAATAGTGCTTGTTGATTCTCATCAGGTTGCCCTTGAGCAAGGGACTTTAAAATTTCATCATAATTAGAAGCAACAGAATTTGTAGGTACAATAGGATTAGGGACAAAGTTTTGAGGTACCTGAGGCCTCATAAACAAACCTGGAGGGCGTGGAAACACTTGCCCTTGACCTTGAGGGTTCTGAACATTATCATTGTTGGCCCAACGAAAATTGGGGTGATCTTTAAGCCCAGGGTTATATGTGTTAGAGAAAGGGTTGTACCTTTGTCCACCTTGATTACCTTGAAACCCAACAGCGTTAAGAGACTCCCATCCTCCATTGTTGATCAGTTGGGGACATTGGTCAGTTGGATGCCCTTGAGTACAACACACACCACATATTTGAGCAACTTGTTGTACTTGTGCTCCATTCACGTTCAGTACCTGAGACAGAAGAGTAGACATTTTATTAACTTTTTCCTCAAGAGCAGAGTTAGAAGATACCTCATTCACCCCATGAGTGGAGTTTAACACTCCCTCGTATTGTTGATAATTAAGAGCACGTTGGGCGAGTAACTCCTTAGCAACATCAGGTGTCTTATCGACAAAAGAACCTCCGGCAGCAGCATCTAACAATTGACGTTCGAGGGGGAGAAGTCCTTCATAAAAGTAAGTGAGAAGATTCCCTTCTTTCATCCCATGTGAAGGACATGATGCAATTAAGCTCTTGAATCTCTCATAGTAGGCATAGAACGCCTCTTCCTTCCTTTGCTCAATTCCAGTT
>CM043698.1:90870000-90875000 GCA_023935145.1 Bretschneidera sinensis
CTGATTTTTCACCATTTGAAATTGTTTATAGTTTTAATCCACTAACTCCTTTGGACTTGATGCCGTTGCCAATTCATGAACAAACTAGTTTGGACGGTCAAAAGAAGGCTGAGATGGTGAAGAAACTCCATGAAAGTGTACGACAACACATAGAAAAGAAGAATGAGCAATATGCTAGCAAAGCCAACAAGGGTCGTAGACAAGTCATCTTTGAACCAGGTGATTGGGTTTGGGTGCATATGAGAAAGGAAAGATTTCCTGCCCGTAGGCGGTCCAAGCTACATCCTAGAGGAGATGGTCCATTCCAATTCCTTGAGAGAATTAATAATAATGCATACAAGTTGGACCTTCCAGGTGAGTATAACATTAGTGCTACGTTTAACATTTCTGATCTTTCTCTTTTTGATGTAGGTGACGATTCGAGGTCGAATCTTTTTGAAGAGAGGGGGAATTATGAGAATCAACAAGCACTATTAAAGGATCCATTGCATATTCCAGTTGGGCCAATTACTAGATCAAGATCCAAGAAAGTCAAAGAAGCACTTAATGGGCTGATTCAAGAGATTTGGGCTGAATCTAAAATGGGGCATTCCAAGCTTGGCCCAACAGGAGATGAAAGCATAATAAGTTTAATCCAAGCTATTGATAGTGACATGGGTATGTCCAACATAACAAGGGCCTGCACAATAATAATCACCTAGTCTCTTGTCAACTAATTAAGGTGCAAGGTCCAAGCCCAAAGTGAAAGAAGATTCGGATGCAACAGCCTATTGAATTTGGGCTCATCATAACAGGCCCAAACGACATCCTTTTTAAGACTTTCTTAAGTCCAAATTGAATATCAAATCGTCATCTTTCCAACCAAATAAGTTTCAGCTCATTTGGAGATGTGTACAAGAAGATATGACCGTTTGAATTCTGGTCATTGGGTGCTCCTGAAAATCCGAAATTGTGTTCCTCTTTTTACTTTTGGCCAATTCCTTGATTCCTTGCATGTTTTAGGGATTGTTTCCTTTTATGTTTTATGGATTGTCTCCTTACATGTTTTATGCTGTTTTCTTGCTTGTCCTAAGCTTAGAGGGTTGTTCTAAGCTCTATAAATACTTGTGTGTTGTAAGTTGAAAGCATAATAGAATTCAGAAAATACTTGAGGTTTGCTTCCTCTATTGGTTCTTCAAAGAACTTTTGAACTTATCAAGGGTTCTTCCTTGTGGCGTTTAGCTCCGACTTATCAATCAATCATTCCACAATTGATTGTGGCGTCTTCATTATACCAAGGTTCTTGCTTCCATACAAGCAACGGGTCGCGGTGTCACATAAAATCTGTTTTTTAGACGATTTCTGGGTAAGTATTCCAATATTGTTTGTCGGGTCTCAAAACATGTCGATGAGGTTCGCATCACTGAAAGAGATCATTTTTTCTCTTGGAACCATCTCTACTCAAAATTCAAGAAGCAAAAGGCTGAAACACTCCACCATTCCATCTCCAATTGTGAGCACATTAGGACTTTTCCAAAATGTGTTCTCCTTCATCTATCATCATAGCCGTGAGGTTCATCACCATTAACATCTCAAGCTTCCTTGAGTGTGTTCAAGAAGTGTACCCCTTACGGCTATTCTTTTTAATTGTTTCAGCCTTGGATTCTTATGTTAGAGATTATTATTAATTCAATGAGTTGGTTAATTTTCAGATTTATTCTTTAATGTTTTTGAATTGTTCATGATATGTAGACATATTAATTCATTACATATGTTGAATTTTCAGTTCTGTTATATTGAAAACTTTGATATTGCAAATCATTGAAGCCATAATCGCACTTTCGATCACCTAATTGATCTGGAGTACGATTTAAAGTGGTAAAAGCTATGAACAATAGCCAATGTTCTGGAAATTGCATGTCCTTTATCCATGGACTTTTTCATAGGAATAAGGAACATGTTATTGAATCATAATTGCTTTTGATCTTAATGATTTGTTTAAGTAATTGTAAGGATGCGCTAAGTATTAACTTGATTGCTTAAACAAAATAACTAGCTGATGGACTTTTCCTAATGACATGGGTATGTCCAACCTAGCATGGGCCTGCCCAACAAAAATCTAATAATCTCTTGTCAACTAAGCAAGGTGCAAGGTCCAAGCCCAAAGTGGAAGAAGATTCGGATGCAACAGCCTATTAGATTTAGGCCCATCATAACAGGCCCAAACGATCTGTTTTTTGAGACTTTCTTAAGCCTAAATTGAAGTTCAAGATGTCATCTTTCCAACCCAACAAGTTTCAGCCCATTTGGAGATGTGTGGAAGAAGATATGGCCGTTTGAATTCTGCTAGTTGGGTCCTCCTGAAATTCCGGGATTGTATTCTTCTTTTGGCCTTTTTCTTGATTCCTTGCATGTTTTAGGGATTGTCTCCTTCCTTGTTTTAGGGATTGTTTCCTTGCATGTTTTATGGATTGTTTCCTTGCATGTTTTAGAGATTGTTTGCTTGCATGTTTTATGCCTTGTTTTCTTGCTTGTCCTAAGCTTAGAGGGTTGTTCTAAGCTCTATAAATACTTGTGCTTGTAAGTTGAAAAATCAGACTTGAGTTTATAAATTGAAATCAGCCTTTGGCTTTTAGAAGAGAGTTTTCTACTTCTTGTAATTCTGTATCTCTTTGGTATAATCCTTAGAGTGGTGAATTCCTATAGTTCTGTATCCCTTGTGTTAATCTTTTGGGTGGTGATATTCTATATCCCTTTGGTGTTATCTCTTGGGTGGTGAACTCATATCTTTCATTTCGTTGTTTGTTTGTTTAGTTTCCTTCAATTCTATTTAAATCCGGTATCAAATTGGTATCAGAGCTTTGGTTTCTCAAGTGTGATATCTAACACCCTGATTTCCATAGTTCTTGTTATTATGGCTAGTCCTGGTCGTCGTGGTCAAGCTATTCCAGTTGCAGCTCCAGAAGCACCACCGCAAGGAGATCTGCGAGATATCGAGCTGGAAGCCTTGAGGAGACAAGTGCAGCAACTCGAACAACGCCTAGAGCGTTATGAAACTTCTAAACATGGTGCTCCTCATCATGGCTCAGATGTTGAAGTTTCCAGCAATGATGGAGATGAAGTTAATCCTTTTCACCAAGCTCGTAGCCATGCCTCAAATGACAGCACGCCACCTCACCCCCGTGAGCTAAGAAATCATGTTTTCCAACGTGATTATGATGTCAAGGTGGACATTCCAGAATTTGAAGGAAGAATGCAACCCGATGAATTCATTGATTGGCTTAACACCATTGAGCGGATCTTTGATTACAAAGATGTTGCAGATCACAAGAAGGTGAAGCTTGTTGCCATCAAGCTACGAAAACATGCTTCTATTTGGTGGGAACACCTTAAGAGGCAGCGAGAACGTGAAAGGAAGAGTCGCATTGTGACATGGGCAAAGATGAAGAAGGCTCTTAAGAAGAAGTATTTGCCAGATCATTATAGGCAAGATGCTTTTCTTAAGTTCCACAACTTTCGACAAAATGATCTCTCCGTGGAAGAATATACAGCAGAGTTTGATTATTCTATGATGCGTTGTGACATCGTAGAGCCCGAAGAACAAATGGTAGCCCGCTACCTTGGAGGGTTACGTCGTGAAATCAGTAATGTTGTACAATTACAACCTTACTGGACCTACAATGATGTTTGCAAGCTAGCACTAAAGGTGGAGAAACAATTAATGGAAGGGCGTAAGAATACTTATCGACCTTTCAATCGCGATGGAATCACAAACCGGGGGAGTAGTTCTACTTCCAAGGCCACTCCATCAACCAAAACTGCAGCTGTCAAACCACCTGCAAGGAATGAAGCTCCATCAGGTTCTAATCGCTTCAATAATTCTAATTCAAGTAGAAAATGCTTTAAATGTCATGGTTTTGGACATATTGCTTCCGATTGTCCAAATCGCAAGATAATCTCCCTTGTTGAAGAAGAATTGGAAGATAATGCTGAGGAGGAGCAAATTGAGGACGAATCCGAGGAGGAGTTCACGTATGCGGATCAGGGAGAGTCTCTTGTTATTCGTAGACTCTTGAAGTCAACTTATGCAGAAGATGATTGGCTTCGAAACAACATTTTCCACACCAAATGCACTTCCAATGGTAAGGTGTGTAATGTCATCATTGATGGGGGAAGTTGTGAGAATGTGGTGTCTACAACCATGGTGGAGAAGCTGAATCTAAAAACAGAATGATGCGAACCTCATCGACATGCTTTGAGACCCGACAAACAGTATTGGAATACTTACCCAGAAATCGTCTAGAAAACAGATTTTATGTGACACCGCGACCCGTTGCTTGTATGGAAGCAAGAACCTTGGTATAATGAAGACGCCACAATCAATTGTGGAAGGATTGATTGATAAGTCGGAGCTGAACGCCACAAGGAAGAACCCTTGATAAGTTCAAAAGTTCTTTGAAGAACCAATAGAGGAAGCAAACCTCAAGTATTTTCTGAATTCCATTATCCTTTCAACTTACAACACACAAGTATTTATAGAGCTTAGAACAACCCTCTAAGCTTAGGACAAGCAAGAAAACAGCATAAAACATGTAAGGAGACAATCCATAAAACATGAAAGGAAACAATCCCTAAAACATGCAAGGAATCAAGGAATTGGCCAAAAGTAAAAAGAGGAACACAATTTCGGATTTTCAGGAGCACCCAATGACCAGAATTCAAATGGCCATATCTTCTTGCACACATCTCCAAATGGGCTGAAACTTGTTTGGTTGGAAAGATGACGATTTGATCTTCAATTTGGACTTAAGAAAGTCTTAAAAAGGATGTCGTTTGGGCCTGTTATGATGAGCCTAAATTCAGTAGGCTGTTGCATCCGAATCTTCTTTCACTTTGGGCTTGGACCTTGCACCTTAATTAGTTGACAAGAGACTAGGTGATTATTATTGGGCAGGCCCTTGTTATGTTGGTCATACCCATGTCACTATCAATAGCTTGGATTAAACTTATTATGCTTTCAT
>CM043698.1:90880000-90895000 GCA_023935145.1 Bretschneidera sinensis
AAGTGAAGGTAAATAAAAGATGCTTTGTTGAATTTTCCATTGGCAAGAATTATAACGATGCTGTAGTTTGTGTCATAGTGCCTATGGATGCATATCATTTGTTGCTTGGAAGACCTTGGCAGTATGATAGAAAGACTAAGCATGAAGGTTTCAAAAATACTTATTCTTTTGAGAATGATGGAGTTAAGGTCCTTTTGGTTCCATTGAAAATTGTTCATGTTCCTAAACCTTCTTTTGGGGAGGGAACTAGTTTGTCGACCAGATCTGGGGTTGAGAATGCATTGATGAAGAATGGTGAAGGCTTTGCAATTGTGGTAAGGGAAGAGAAAGAACCAACAGAAATTCCCCCTTCTTTGATTCCATTCCTCATGGAATTTAGTGATGTTGTTCCAGAGGAAATTCCCCATGGCCTTCCACCGATGAGAGATATGCAGCATTACATTGATCTTGTACCAGGATCTGTGTTGCCTAACAAACCAGCCTATCAATTGAACCTTAAGGAGCATGAAGTATTACAGAGACAAATTGAAGAGTTGATCGAAAAGGGGCTTGTTAGAGAGGGCATGAGTCCTTGTGCTGTTCTGACACTCCTTGTTCCCAAAAAAGATGGCTCTTGGCGTATGTGCATTGATAGTAGAGCGGTGAATAAGATCACCATCAGATATCGCTTTCCTATTCCGCGATTAGGTGATCTTCTTGACCAGATTTGTGGAGCTGTTATTTTCTCAAAAATCGATCTTCGCAGCGGTTATCACAAAATTAGAATGAGGTCGGGAGATAAGTGGAAAATAGCATTCAAGACTAGAGAGGGGCTGTATGAATGGATGGTGATGCCTTTTGGGCTCTCTAATGCTCCTAGCACTTTTATACGACTGATGAATCATGTGTTTAAGCCTTTCCTTGGGCTTTTTGTTGTTGTGTATTTCGATGACATTCTGATTTACAGGAAAACTCAACGAGATCATATGGAGCACCTTTATCAAGTGTTTCAAACTCTTCGAAAAGAGACAGTGCTGATACTTCCAGATTTTAGCAAGCTTTTTGAAGTTGATTGTGATGCGTCCGGAGTGGGAATTGGTGTTGTGCTCAGCCAAGAAGATCTTTCTCCTTACTTTGAGGATCAAGAAGATCAAGTGGACTTGGGGGCAAGTCTTCATCAACCGGGGGAGTCTGACACAGGTGTGTCCAACAAACCTTTAACCTAACAAATAAGGCCTCATGAAATGGGTATGTCCAACCTAACATGGGCCTGCCCAACAAAAAATAACAAAATCTCTTATCAACTAAGCAAGGTGCAAGGTCCAAGCTCAAAGTGGAAGAAGATTCGGATGCAACAGCCTATTAGATTTAGGCCCATCAAAACAGGCCCAAACGATCTGCTTTTTGAGACTTTCTTAAGCCTAAATTGAAGTTCAAGATGTCATCTTTCCAACCCAACAAGTTTCAGCCCATTTGGAGATGTGTGGAAGAAGATATGGCCGTTTGAATTCTGCTAGTTGGGTCCTCCTGAAATTCCGGGACTGTATTCTTCTTTTGGCCTTTTTCTTGATTCCTTGCATGTTTTAGGGATTGTCTCCTTCCTTGTTTTAGGGATTGTTTCATTGCATGTTTTATGGATTGTTTGCTTGCATATTTTAGGGATTGTTTGCTTGCATGTTTTATGCCTTGTTTTCTTGCTTGTCCTAAGCTTAGAGGGTTGTTCTAAGCTCTATAAATACTTGTGTTTGTAAGTTGAAAAATCAGACTTGAGTTTATAAATTGAAATCAGCCTTTGGCTTTTAGAAGAGAGTTTTCTCCTTCTTGTAATTCTGTATCTCTTTGGTATAATCCTTAGAGTGGTGAATTCCTATAGTTCTGTATCCCTTGTGTTAATCCTTTGGGTGGTGATATTCTATATCCCTTTGGTGTTATCTCTTGGGTGGTGAACTCCTATCTTTCATTTCGTTGTTTGTTTGTTTAGTTTCCTTCAATTCTATTTAAATCCGGTATCAACTAGGCCCATCGTTAGGAAACACGTCATCATATTCCTGCAACAAAGAGACAACAACACTAGGCAAAGATTCGTCAAGTTCGTTAGTATTAAAACATGCCTCTTTGTACAAGAGTACAAATATAGGCTGGTTTGTATAAAAAGCACTCTTGACATCACTCGCCGTAGCATAAAAACTTTCCTGTTTTTTTTATTTTCTCTCATTTTTGTCACTCGCTCTTTTCTTTTCACTATCTGTTTTCTTTTCACTCACTTTTTTACTTTCACTTTCTTTTTCATCATTTTTTTTGGAACTCTCAGCCTCACAATTTTTTTTCAACTCATTTGCTCTTTTCAATTTCATTTGATCTTCATACACTTGTCTTGGAGTCAATGGTACAAGAATAACGGTTTTGTTGTCTTTTACGAACGAATACCTATTCTTGAACCCGTCATGTGTGACCTTCCTGTCAAATTGCCACGGTCTGCCCAATAATATGTGTCCCGCATGCATTGGAACAACATCACAAAGTACTTCATCATTGTACTTCCCAATTGAAAAAGAAACTAGAACTTGCCTATTTACCTTAACCTCCCCACAATTATTCAACCATTGCAAGTTATACGGTCGAGGGTGTTTTACGGTTGGTAAATTCAATTTTTCAACTAAAGTAGTGCTAGCCACATTAGTACAACTTCCCCCATCAATGATCATACTACATACCTTGTTGTTGATGTGGCATCTAGTATGAAAAATGTTCTCCCGTTGTTGTTCCATATCATCTACTTTGACTTGGGCACATAAAGTACGCAAAACCACAAGTGATTCTCCATCTACTGGATACTCCACATTATCGTCACAAGTGTCCTCAAGCGGTGGTATTTGGTCATCATCGCTCTCGCTGTCGGTTTCCACCGCTCCATCAACACGTGCGATCATCGCCCTCTTATTTGGGCATTGGGAAGCTATGTGACCTACTCCCAAACAACGAAAACACTTAATATCACGATTACTAGCTTGAGATTCAGTTTTACCTTTGTGGACACTGGGAACTTCATCTCTCCTTTTTGGTGGTTCGGTGTTGGACTTTAAAACAGCACCTTCGTCTTTCCTCCAATTCGACCTCCATGAGGTAGAGGAACCCGGATGTTGGAAGGACCGAGTTCCTTTCCTTTTCAGTTGTCGTTCCACCTTTATTGCCATGTGTAGCATGTCCTCCAACTCCACATAGTGTTGCAACTCCACCACGTTGGCAATGTCTCGGTTCAGCCCATTCAAAAACCTTGCCATGGTAGCTTCTCTATCCTCCTCTACATTAGCCCGAATCATGGCGATCTCCATCTCTTTGTAGTAGTCATCTACACTTCTATAGCCTTGAAGAAGACCTTGTAATTTCTGATACAAGTCCCTATAGTAGTGACTAGGGACAAACCGCCTCCTCATGATGGCCTTCATTTCATCCCACGTCTCAATAGGCCTCTCATGGGTTTTCCTTCTGTTCAACACAAGTTGATCCCACTATATAATAGCATAGTCAGTAAACTCAATGGCAGCGAGTTTTACCTTTTTCTCCTTGGAGTAGTTGTGGCACTCAAAAATCAACTCAACCTTCTTCTCCCAATCCAAGTATGCTTCAGGATCGTTTTTCCCTTGGAACGACGGCATCTTTATTTTAATGTTTCCTAGGTTTCCATCAGTCCCATCTTGCCATCTCGGATCTCTTTGGAAACCTCCACCATGCCTTTCTCGTCTTGGCACGAACCTGCCCTCACCGTTCAAAGAAGCGTGATCCTCTTCATCTTTGAACTCATCCTCATGTTCACCATCAGCATCATCCACGGGCGCAGGCCGTTCTTGCCTTCTAGCATTTGGGACTCTTTGGGGACGCCCCTCGCGCCAAGTAGCAATAACAGCATCTTGCCTATCCATCCGATCCCGAATCTCATTGAACATCACGTTCATGCGTTCAAATTGTTGTTGCATAGCCTGTAACATGAAGGACGACTCCTCCATTCTTTCTTTGAAATTATAAAGAAATGTTAGAAATAATTCCTCACCACACTGCCTCACGTGTTTACACTCAAATTATGTCACTCACACTCGTGTTTAACTCTTAAATTGGCTTTTTTTTATATTATTCTCACACTCTCTTGCCTTTTTCCACTCGTAGCTTCCCCTTTTCAGTTCTTTATTAAACTAATAAACTGGATCAAGAAATTCAACTTGTAGTATTTAAACTAATATCGACGGTAAGAAAATATTATAAAAACAACAAATCAATGGAAAAAATATATTGCTCTTTTTTTTTCTTTTCCACGTCTTTTTTTCACACTTTTTTTCACGTTTTTTTTTCACGTTTTTTTTTTAACGTTTTTTTTTCACGTTTTCTTTTTCTCACTGGTTGCACAAATAAAAAAAATGAACAGAAACGAAACAAGATAAGATGATAACAAGAAATGAAAGATAAAATGATAGTAAATCTGTTTTTTTTTTAGAAGTGGGCTCTGATACCAAATGATGCGAACCTCATCGACATGCTTTGAGACCCGACAAACAGTATTGGAATACTTACCCAGAAATCGTCTAGAAAACAGATTTTATGTGACACCGCGACCCGTTGCTTGTATGGAAGCAAGAACCTTGGTATAATGAAGACGCCACAATCAATTGTGGAAGGATTGATTGATAAGTCGGAGCTGAACGCCACAAGGAAGAACCCTTGATAAGTTCAAAAGTTCTTTGAAGAACCAATAGAGGAAGCAAACCTCAAGTATTTTCTGAATTCCATTATCCTTTCAACTTACAACACACAAGTATTTATAGAGCTTAGAACAAACCTCTAAGCTTAGGACAAGCAAGAAAACAGCATAAAACATGTAAGGAGACAATCCATAAAACATGAAAGGAAACAATCCCTAAAACATGCAAGGAATCAAGGAATTGGCCAAAAGTAAAAAGAGGAACACAATTTCGGATTTTCAGGAGCACCCAATGACCAGAATTCAAATGGCCATATCTTCTTGCACACATCTCCAAATGGGCTGAAACTTGTTTGGTTGGAAAGATGACGATTTGATCTTCAATTTGGACTTAAGGAAGTCTTAAAAAGGATGTCGTTTGGGCCTGTTATGATGAGCCTAAATTCAGTAGGCTGTTGCATCCGAATCTTCTTTCACTTTGGGCTTGGACCTTGCACCTTAATTAGTTGACAAGAGACTAGGTGATTATTATTGGGCAGGCCCTTGTTATGTTGGTCATACCCATGTCACTATCAATAGCTTGGATTAAACTTATTATGCTTTCATCTCCTGTTGGGCCAAGCTTGGAATGCCCCATTTTAGATTCAGCCCAAATCTCTTGAATCAGCCCATTAAGTGCTTCTTTGACTTTCTTGGATCTTGATCTAGTAATTGGCCCAACTGGAATATGCAATGGATCCTTTAATAGTGCTTGTTGATTCTCATCACAGAAGCTCATTCACATCCCTACAAACTTCAATGGCTTCGAAAAGGCAACGATATTCAGGTAACTAAGAAATGCTTAGTTCAATTCTCCATTGGGAAAAATTATGAGGATGAAGTTATGTGTGATGTTGTCCCTATGGATGCATGTCATATACTACTTGGTAGGCCATGGCAGTATGATAGGAAAGTTATCCATGATGGTCTCAAAAACACCTATTCTTTTGTAAAGAATGGAATTAAAGTGACTTTAGCCCCACTGAAAATTATATTCACTCCTAAACCTTCTAAAGGGGAGGGTTGTAGTTTGCTTTCTATAGGTGAAGTTGAGAAAACTTTAATAGAATGTGGAGATGGGTACGCTCTTATGGTTGTTGAAAAGAAAGATCCCATTGAGATTCCACTTATAATACAACCACTTCTTAAGGAATTCCCTGATATTATTCCTGAAGAACTTCCACCGGGCCTTCCACCTATGAGGGGTATACAGCACCATATTGATCTTATTCCAGGTTCTGTTTTGCCTAACAAAGCAGCTTATCGGATGAATCCAAGGGAGCATGAAGAGTTACAAAGTCAAGTTGATGAGCTGATCTCCAAAGGCCTTGTACGAGAAAGCATGAGTCTTTGCGCTGTTCCAGCACTTCTAGTACCAAAGAAGGACGGTTCCTGGCGAATATGCATTGACAGCAGGGCTGTCAACAAAATCACCATCCGGTACCGCTTTCCCATCCCACGGTTGGATGATCTCTTGGATCAACTTCATGGAGCCATAATCTTCTCAAACATCGATCTTCGCAGCGGATATCATCAAATTCGCATGAGAGATGGCGATGAATGGAAGACAGCGTTCAAAACGAGAGATGGTCTTTATGAATGGATGGTCATGCCATTCGGACTATCTAATGCTCCGAGTACTTTTATGCGCCTTATGAATCATATTTTCAAACCATTTATGGGTCAATTTGTTGTTGTTTACTTTGATGATATCTTAGTTTTCAGCAAGTCTCAAGAGCAACATATGGAGCATCTTCATCAAGTTTTCCAAACCTTACGGGAACAAAAGTTGTATGTCAACTTGAAGAAGTGTCATTTCTTCACTAATAGCCTTGTGTTCTTAGGCTATGTTGTTTGCAAAGAAGGGATCATGATGGATCCGGGCAAGATAGAGGCAATCACCAGCTGGCCTATTCCCAAGTCCCTTCACGACATAAGAAGCTTTCATGGACTTGCATCATTCTATCGACGGTTCATCAAAGGCTTCAGCACCATTATTGCTCCTATCACGGAATGCCTTAAAGGGGGAACATTCAAGTGGACGAAGGAAGCCCAAAAGAGCTTTGAACTTCTCAAACAGAAGGTAACAAAGGCCCCAGTCCTTACACTTCCAGATTTCTCCAAAGTGTTCGAAGTTGATTGCGATGCCTCTAATTTAGGGGTTGGTGGTGTTCTCAGCCAAGAAGGTAAACCCATTGCCTTTTTTAGTGAAAAGCTCAATGAATCTCGAAAGAAGTATTCAACATATGACAAAGAATTCTATGCTCTTGTTCGTGCCTTGGGGCATTGGAGTCATTATCTACTCCATAAAGAGTTTATACTTCATTTTGATCATGAAGCTTTAAAGTATTTGAGCAGCCAGCAAAAACTCAACAAGCGACATGCAAAGTGGAGTGAATTCTTGCAAACCTATTCATTCTCCATCAAGCACAAGTCAGGTAAACTTAATCAAGTTGCTGACGCTCTAAGTCGAAGACACTCTTTACTTAACACTATGCAAGTGCAGGTTTTGGGTTTTGAAGTTGTCAAAGAACTTTATAAAGATGATCTTGATTTTGGCAATGCATGGAAGGAATCTTCTAATGGTCCTAACAACCATTTCTTGTTACAAGATGGTTTTCTCTTCAAGGGCAATCTTTTGTGCATTCCTCGATGTTCGTTGAGAGAATCCATTATCAAAGAAGCCCATGGAGGAGGCCTTGCTGGTCATTTTGGTAGAGATAAAACTTTAACTCTTGTGCAGGAACATTTTTTTTGGCCCAAAATGGTGAGAGATGTTGAGCGACATGTGAAGCAATGTCAAATTTGCCACCTCGCAAAGAGCCGCAAGCAAAACACCGGGCTATACATCCCATTACCTATTCCTAATGCCCCATGGGAGGACGTTAGTATGGATTTTGTTGTAGGTTTGCCAAGAACTCAACGAAATAAAGACTCCATTATGGTGGTGGTTGATCGATTCTCAAAGATGGCTCATTTTGTTCCTTGCAACAAAACTCTTGATGCATCTCATGTTGCTGACCTATATTTCAGAGAAATTGTCAAACTTCATGGCATTCCTAAGACGATTACTTCTGATCGTGATTCCAAGTTCGTCGGACATTTTTGGCGTACTCTTTGGCGAAAGCTTGGCACTATCCTTCAATTCATCTCCGCTTATCATCCCCAAACAGATGGTCAAACTGAAGTTGTTAATCGAAGTTTGGGAAATCTTTTGAGAAGCTTTGTGGGGAAGAACATCCGTCAATGGGATCTCCTCCTAGCTCAAGCTGAATTTGCCTATAATAGGTCTACTAGCCAAACCACTGGCTATAGCCCCTTTGAGGCTGTCTATGGTCTCAAACCTATTAGCCCTCTTGATTTGGCTCCACTTCCAACTACTACCCAATTTAGTGGAGAAGTCGATAAACGAACGAAGGAGATCAAGAAATTACATGAGCAGATTCGAGCTCATATTGAGAAGCAAAATGAGAAGTACCGCAAGCAAGCAAATAAACATAGAAAGCCTGCAGCTTTCAAAGAAGGAGATCTAGTATGGATTCATCTTCGAAAGGAACGTTTTCCTGCAAAACGACGGTCTAAACTGCTGCCACGAGCTGATGGCCCATTTAAGGTACTTCAACGCATTGGAGAAAATGCTTACAAGATTGAACTTCCAGGAGATTATGGAGTATTTGCAACTTTCAATGTGAGTGACTTATCCCCCTATGAAGTAAATGAAGAAATCTTGGACTTGAGGGCAAGTCCCCATCAACTGGGGGAGCCTGACATGGGTATGTCCAACCTAGCATGGGCCTGCCCAACAAAAATCTAATAATCTCTTGTCAACTAAGCAAGGTGCAAGGTCCAAGCCCAAAGTGGAAGAAGATTCGGATGCAACAGCCTATTAGATTTAGGCCCATCATAACAGGCCAAAACGATCTGTTATTTGAGACTTTCTTAAGCCTAAATTGAAGTTCAAGATGTCATCTTTCCAACCCAACAAGTTTCAGCCCATTTGGAGATGTGTGGAAGAAGATATGGCCGTTTGAATTCTGCTAGTTGGGTCCTCCTGAAATTCCGGGATTGTATTCTTCTTTTGGCCTTTTTCTTGATTCCTTGCATGTTTTAGGGATTGTCTCCTTCCTTGTTTTAGGGATTGTTTCGTTGCATGTTTTATGGATTGTTTCCTTGCATGTTTTAGAGATTGTTTGCTTGCATGTTTTATGCCTTGTTTTCTTGCTTGTCCTAAGCTTAGAGGGTTGTTCTAAGCTCTATAAATACTTGTGTTTGTAAGTTGAAAAATCAGACTTGAGTTTATAAATCGAAATCAGCCTTTGGCTTTTAGAAGAGAGTTTTCTACTTCTTGTAATTCTGTATCTCTTTGGTATAATCCTTAGAGTGGTGAATTCCTATAGTTCTGTATCCCTTGTGTTAATCCTTTGGGTGGTGATATTCTATATCCCTTTGGTGTTATCTCTTGGGTGGTGAACTCCTATCTTTCATTTCGTTGTTTGTTCGTTTAGTTTCCTTCAATTCTATTTAAATTCGGTATCACCTAAGCTTAGTGATTATCTAAGAAGGAATTTATAAAGTGCATGATCTCTTTAGGCTTGCACTTTGATTCAATTCTGATATGTGATTGAGGCACGAATTCGTTATCTACATTGAAACAATTTGATTAGTCATTTAACAAACTTGATTTTCTGAATTGTGAGAGAAAATGATCAATTGTAAATAATTGTTCTTTAATTTCCTTAGTAAAATTAGTAAAAAGAAAAATCAGATCATGAAAACCCCCAATCTTGTGTAATGTTAATAGATGTAGATTTATATTTGTTTATAAACTGCTAATTAAACCAATCAAATCATTTTTTTATTATTTTTATAACTCTTTAGTATAGAGTACCCGCAATCCCCGGCTACCCTACTAATCACTTTACTACAATCTTCTGCAGGGTTTGTTGATGACCGAAATAAACGGTCTATCACCTATCGAAGCAATCCCGAAGAGACAAAGGAGCTACAAAGGCAGGTTAGTGATTTAATGGAAACGGGGTACGTAAGAGAAAGCATAAGCATGTCTGCTGTTCCGGTGATTTTGGTTCTTAAAAATGATGGGACGTGGAGAATGTGCATTGATAGCCGAGCAATCAACAATATAACGGTAAAGTATCGATATCCTATCCCTCATTTAGATGATATGCTAGATGAATTACATGGTGCATGTGTATTCTCTAAAATTGATTTAAAAAGTGGATATCATCAAATAAAAATGAAAGAGGGAGATGAATGGAAAACTGCTTTTAAAACAAAATATAGTTTGTATGAGTGGTTAGTTATGCCATTTGGACTAACAAATGCACCAAGTACCTTCATGAGATTAATGAACCATGTTTTACAAGCTTTTATAGGCAGATTCATTGTTGTTTATTTTTATGATATTCTCATTTATAGCACAAACATAGATGATCATGTTGTCCACTTAAAATCAGTTTTGGATGTGCTTAGAAAAGAAAAGTTGTTTGCTAACTTGAAGAAGTGCACTTTTTGCACCGATAAGCTTGTGTTTCTTGGTTTTGTTGTAAGTGCACAAGGAATACAGGTTGATGAAGAGAAGATTCATGCGATTAAAGAATGGCTAAGTCCCACGAGTGTAAGTCAAGTTCGTAGTTTTCATGGACTTGCTAGTTTTTACAGGCGGTTCGTGAAAGACTTTAGTAGTATTGCCGCACCGCTTACTGAAGTCATCAAGAAGCACGTTGGATTCAAATGGGGAGATGAGCAAGAAAAAGTGTTCCAATTGATCAAAGAAAAATTAACTCATGCTCATTTAATTGCTTTGTCTGATTTTACTAAAACCTATGAAATTGAATGTGATGCTTCAGGTTTGGGAATCGGCACAGTGCTTATGCAAGGAGGAAGACCAATCGCATATTTCAGTGAGAAATTAAGTGGAGCAGCTTTAAACTATCCTACTTATGATAAAGAATTTTATGCGTTAGTTCGAGCATTGGAAACATGGTAACATTATCTTTGGCCTAAGGAGTTCGTGATTCACACCGATCATGAGTCCTTGAAGCATATAAAAGGACAACACAAGTTGAGTAGGAGACATGCACGATGGGTAGAATTCATCGAGACATTTCCATATGTCATTAGATACAAGCAAGGTAAGGAAAACATCGTTGCAGATGCACTTTCTCGAAGGTACGTATTAAATTCTACTCTAGATGCAAAATTACTTGGTTTTGAGTACATTAAAGAGTTGTATCCTTCAGACACCGATTGTTGTGAGGGGTTTCAGGCTTGTGAGAAAAACACAGTGGGTAAGTTCTTTAAGCACGAGAAATTCTTATTTCGGGAGAATAAGTTATGTGTACCGAATTGCTCTTTGCGTGAGTTGTTAGTGAGGGAATCCCATGGAGGAGGTTTAATGGGTCACTTTGAAGTTGCTAAGACCTTAGCCGTTTTAAAAGAACACTTTTATTGGCCACACATGAAAAGAGATATTGAGAGAATTTGTGGTAGATGTGTCACATGTAGGCAGACAAAATCTCGAGTGCAACCCCATGGTTTATACACGCCACTACCCATTCCTAGTGAGCCTTGGATAGATATTTCGATGGACTTTATGTTAGGTTTACCTAGGTCTAAATGTGGTAGAGATTCAATTTTTGTGGTTGTGGATAGATTTTCTAATATGACACATTTTATTCCATGTCACAAAACTGATAATGCTTCCAATGTTGCTAATTTGTTCTTTAAAGAAATTGTAAGATTAGATGGTATGCCTAGAACGATAATTTCGGATAGAGACGCTAAGTTCTTAAGTTACTTTTGGAAGACTTTGTGGTATAAGTTAGGGACTAAGCTATTATTTTCTACTACTTGTCACCCACAAACTGATGGTCAAACTGAAGTAGTAAATAGAACTCTGTCTATTTTGTTGAGAGCTATTATGAAACAGAACATCAAAACATGGGAAGAGTGTTTACCACTTGTTGAGTTTGCTTATAATCGTTCTGTTTATTCTGCTACTAAATTCTCGTCATTTGAAATTGTTTATGGTTTTAATCCTTTAACTCAATTGGATTTAACGCCATTACTGACACAGGTGTGTCCAACAAACATTTAACCTAACAAATAAGGCCTCATGAAATGGGTATATCCAACCTAACATGGGCCTGCCCAACAAAAAATAACAAAATCTCTTATCAACTAAGCAAGGTGCAAGGTCCAAGCCCAAAGTGGAAGAAGATTCAGATGCAACAGACTATTAGATTTAGGCCCATCATAACAGGCCCAAACGATCTGCTTTTTGAGACTTTCTTAAGCCTAAATTGAAGTTCAAGATGTCATCTTTCCAACCCAACAAGTTTCAGCCCATTTGGAGATGTGTGGAAGAAGGTATGACCGTTTGAATTATGCCAGTTGGGTCCTCCTGAAATTCCGGGATTGTATTCTTCTTTTGGCCTTTTCCTTGATTCCTTGCATGTTTTAGGGATTGTCTCCTTCTTTGTTTTAGGGATTGTTTCATTGCGTGTTTTATGGATTGTTTCCTTGCATGTTTTAGGGATTGTTTGCTTGCATGTTTTATGCCTTGTTTTCTTGCTTTTCCTAAGCTTAGAGGGTTGTTCTAAGCTCTATAAATACTTGGGTTTGTAAGTTGAAAAATCAGATTTGAGTTTATGAATTGAAATCAGCCTTTGACTTTTGAGAAGAGAGTTTTCTCCTTCTTGTAATTCTGTATCTCTTTGGTATACTCCTTAGAGTGGTGAATTCCTATAGTTCTATATCCCTTGTGTTAATCATTTGGGTGGTGATATTCTATATCCCTTTGGTGTTATCTCTTGGGTGGTGAACTCCTATATTTCATTTCGTTGTTTGTTTGTTTAGTTTCCTTCAATTCTATTTAAATCCGGTCTCAATTACCTATATCGGAACATGCTAACTTGGATGGAAAGAAAATTGCTGAATTTGTTAAGCAGATACATGAGAAGGCAAGACTAAACATTGAGAGGCAAACGGAACAATATGCAAAACAAGCTAACAAAGGTTGTCAGCAGCTAATTTTTCAACCCAGAGATTGGGTTTGGTTACACATGAGGAAAGAAAGATTTCCGACACAAAGGCGTTCAAAGTTACTTCCTAGAGGAGATGGGCCTTTTCAAGTCCTTGAGTGCATCAATGATAATGCATACAAATTGGATTTGGGTGAGTACAATGTTAGTGCCACTTTCAATGTTTCTGATTTAAGCCCTTTTGATGTAGGTGATGATTTGAGGACAATTCTTATCTTTCGTTTCGTTATTTGTTTGTTTAGTTTCCTTCAATTCTATTTAAATATGGTATCAAATTGGTATCAGAGCTTTGGTTTCTCAAGTGTGATATCTAACACCTTGATTTCCATAGTTCTTGTTATTATGGCTAGTCGTGGTCAAGCTATTCCAGTAGCTCCAGAAGCACCACCGCAAGGAGATCCGCGAGATATCGAGATGGAAGCCTTGAGGAGACAAGTGCAGCAACTCGAACATCGTCTAGAGCGTTATGGAACTTCTGAACATGGTTGATGAGAATCAACAAGCACTATTAAAGGATCCATTGCATATTCCAGTTGGGCCAATTACTAGATCAAGATCCAAGAAAGTCAAAGAAGCACTTAATGGGCTGATTCAAGAGATTTGGGCTGAATCTAAAATGGGGCATTCCAAGCTTGGCCCAACAGGAGATGAAAGCATAATAAGTTTAATCCAAGCTATTGATAGTGACATGGGTATGTCCAACATAACAAGGGCCTGCCCAATAATAATCACCTAGTCTCTTGTCAACTAATTAAGGTGCAAGGTCCAAGCCCAAAGTGAAAGAAGATTCGGATGCAACAGCCTACTGAATTTAGGCTCATCATAACAGACCCAAACGACATCCTTTTTAAGACTTTCTTAAGTCCAAATTGAAGATCAAATCGTCATCTTTCCAACCAAATAAGTTTCAGCCCATTTGGAGTTTTGTACAAGAAGATATGACCATTTGAATTCTGGTCATTGGGTGCTCCTGAAAATCCGAAATTGTGTTCCTCTTTTTACTTTTGGCCAATTCCTTGATTCCTTGCATGTTTTAGGGACTGTTTTCTTTCATGTTTTATGGATTGTCTCTTTACATGTTTTATGCTGTTTTCTTGCTTGTCCTAAGCTTAGAGGGTTGTTCTAAGCTCTATAAATACTTGTGTGTTGTAAGTTGAAAGGATAATAGAATTCAGAAAATACTTGAGGTTTGCTTCCTCTATTGGTTCTTCAAAGAACTTTTGAACTTATCAAGGGTTCTTCCTTGTGGCGTTCAGCTCCGACTTATCAATCAATCCTTCCACAATTGATTGTGGCGTCTTCATTATACCAAGGTTCTTGCTTCCATACAAGCAACGGGTCGCGGTGTCACATAAAATCTGTTTTCTAGACGATTTCTGGGTAAGTATTCCAATATTGTTTGTCGGGTCTCAAAGCATGTCGATGAGGTTCGCATCATTTGGTATCAGAGCCCACTTCTAAAAAAAAAAAAACAGATTTACTATCATTTTATCTTTCATTTCTTGTTATCATCTTATCTTGTTTCGTTTCTGTTCATTTTTTTTACTTGTTCTTATTTTTCTTTATTTGTGCAACCAGTGAGAAAAAGAAAACGTGAAAAAAAACGTGAAAAAAAAACTTGAAAAAAAAAACGTGAAAAAAAAAACGTGAAAAAAAGTGTGAAAAAAAGACGTGGAAAAGAAAAAAAAAGAAAAAAAAAGAGCAATATATTTTTTCCTTTGATTTGTTGTTTTTATAATATTTTCTTACCGTCGGTATTAGTTTAAATACTACAAGTTGAATTTCTTGATCCAGTTTATTAGTTTAATAAAGAACTGAAAAGGGGAAGCTACGAGTGGAAAAAGGCAAGAGAGTGTGAGAATAATATAAAAAAAAAGCCAATTTAAGAGTTAAACACGAGTGTGAGTGACATAATTTGAGTGTAAACACGTGAGGCAGTGTGGTGAGGAATTATTTCTAACATTTCTTTATAATTTCAAAGAAAGAATGGATGAGTCGTCCTTCATGTTACAGGCTATGCAACAACAATTTGAACGCATGAACGTGATGTTCAATGAGATTCGGGATCGGATGGATAGGCAAGATGCTGTTATTGCTACTTGGCGCGAGGGGCGTCCCCAAAGAGTCCCAAATGCTAGAAGGCAAGAACGGCCTGCGCCCGTGGATGATGCTGATGGTGAACATGAGGATGAGTTCAAAGATGAAGAGGATCACGCTTCTTTGAACGGT
>CM043698.1:90912500-90930000 GCA_023935145.1 Bretschneidera sinensis
AGAAATGAACGAACCTCTCTCACACAAGTGGGAGAGGGTAAGTAACGCACAAGATCTACCTTAGATTTATCAACCTCAATCCCCCTAGCAGATATGATATGTCCTAAAACAATCCCTATCATAACACAAAGTGTTCCTATCATTAAGCAATCAAGTTAATACTCAGTGCATCCTTACAATTACTTAAACAAATCATTAAGATCAAAAGGAATTATGATTCAATAACATGTTCCTTATTCCTATGAAAAAGTCCATGGATACAGAACGTGCAATTTCCAGAACATTGGCTATTGTTCATAGCTTTTACCACTTTAAATCATACTCTAGATCAATTAGGTGATCGAAAGTGCGATTATGGCTTCAACGATTTGCAATATCAAAGTTTTTAATATAACAGAACTGAAAATTCAACATATGTAATGAATTAATATGTCTACATATCATGAACAATTCAAAAACATTAAAGAATAAATCTGAAAATTAACAAACTCATTGAATTAATAATAATCTCTAACATAAGAATCCAAGGCTGAAACAATTAAAAAGAATAGCCGTAAGGGGTACACTTCTTGAACACACTCAAGGAAGCTTGAGATGTTAATGGTGATGAACCTCACGGCTATGATGATAGATGAAGGAGAACACATTTTGGAAAAGTCCTAATGTGCTCACAATTGGAGATGGAATGGTGAAGTGTTTCAGCCTTTTGCTTCTTGAATTTTGAGTAGAGATGGTTCCAAGAGAAAAGATAATCTCTTTCAGCTTATAAACACCCTATTTATAGAGCTTAGAACAACCTTCTAAGCTTAGGAAAAGCAAGAAAACAATGCTAAAAACAAGCAATGAAACATGCAAGGAAACAATCCCTAAAACATGCAAAGAATCAAGGAATGGCCAAAAGTAAGAAAGAATAATACAATCCCGAAATTTCAGGAGGACCCAACTAGTAGAATTCAAATGGTCATATCTTCTTCCACACATCTCCAAATGAGCTGAAACTTGTTGGGCTGGAAAGAAGACGTCTTGAACTTCAATTTGGACCTAAGAAAGTCTCAAAAAGGATATCGTTTGGGCCTGTTATGATGGGCCAAAATCCAGTAGGCTGTTGCATCCGAATCTTCCTCCACTTTGGGCTTGGACCTTGCACCTTGCTTAGTTGACAAGAGATTATGTGATTTTTTGTTGGGCAAGCCCATGTTAGGTTGGACATACCCATTTCACTAATGGACTCCAATATTCTCTTGTGTTTTGACACATCATCCAAATAATTCCAAGGTGGAACCCTACAAAGAAATCAGAAAATAATAGATAAGGAAAGTTTCCATAATTAGAAAAGTTTCTTAGAATGATAAAACTATTTTCTCAATCCACTTAGATTTCCTAAAGTAACTAGGAAAACTCATTTTAGCACCTTATTTTACCATTTCCACGTTCACAAGCTTTCTAAATACCTAAGCTCAAAATAACAAAGTTAAGAGAATTACAAAGCCAAATAGGGTAGGAAAGGCATTAAAAATGTAACAAAAAGTGTTCCTATCAATCATCGGATTAAGAAAGCCTAGAATAAGAAGAACATACAGCTCAACTGTCACATGAACCTAAATTCTTCTTATTTAATCAAAGAATACTCATAAACAATGTTTTGATAATAAATCCAAATTAAAACTGAATCAATAATGGAAAATAAGAACAACTACACCTAGGGATTCATCCCTTCGCCTTGCTTGGAGATTAGTTGGCCATTGGGGAGAGTGTGGCAGCCTCCCTTGAGTTTTTCAGCCTTTGATTGATGTCCTCTCTTCAACCCTGAGTGATCTATTTATAGTAAAAAGGTCTAAGGGTATTTTCATGTTTAATTTATTGTTAAAACCCTAATTAAGTTCTGATGCAGAGATAGAAAAACGTGTGCGCGCTGCGGCTCTCCTTTATGGTCGCCTTGGCCTTGCCTTCAGCTTGGGTTGGGCGACTTCTGGGCGCCGCTACCTGGGCTGAGGGGCGCCGCAGCACTAGCTGGTGGTTCAAGATGAGGAGGTTCTGGGAGCCGCGTGATAAGAATCAACAAGCACTATTAAAGGATCCATTGCATATTCCAGTTGGACCAATTAGTAGATCAAGATCCAAGAAAGTCAAATAAGCACTTAATGGGCTGATTCAAGAGATTTGGGCTGAATCTAAAATGGAGCATTCCAAGCTTGGCCCAACAGGAGATGAAAGCATAATAAGTTTAATCCAAGCTATTGATAGTGACATGGATATGTCCAACATAACAAGGGCCTGCCCAATAATAATTACCTAGTCTCTTGTCAACTAAATAAGGTGCAAGGTCCAAGCCCAAAATGGAAGAAGATTCGGATGTAACAGCCTACTGGATTTAGGCTCATCATAATAGGCCCAAACGAAATCCTTCTTAAGACTTTCTTAAGTCCAAATTGAAGATCAAATCGTCATCTTTCCAACCAAACAAGTTTCAGCCTATTTGGAGATGTGTACAAGAAGATATGACCGTTTGAATTCTGGTCATTGGGTGCTCCTGAAAATCCGAAATTGTGTTCCTCTTTTTACTTTTGGCCAATTCCTTGATTCCTTGTCCTAAGCTTAGAGGGTTGTTCTAAGCTCTATAAATACTTGTGTGTTGTAAGTTGAAAACATAATAGAATTCAGAAAATACTTGAGGTTTGCTTCCTCTATTGGTTCTTCAAAGAACTTTTGAACTTATCAAGGGTTCTTTCTTGTTGCGTTCAGCTCCGACTTATCAATCAATCCTTCCACAATTGATTGTGGCGTCTTCATTATACCAAGGTTTTTGCTTTCATACAAGAAACGGGTCGCGGTGTCACATAAAATCTGTTTTCTAGACGATTTCTGGGTAAGTATTTCAATATTATTTGTCGGGTCTCAAAGCATGTCAATGAGGTTCGCATCATTTGGTATCAGAGCCCACTTCTAAAAAAACAGATTTACTATCCTTTTATCTTTCATTTCTTCTATCATCTTATCTTGTTCCGTTTTTGTTCATTTTTTTTTACTTGTTCATATTTTTTTTATTTGTGCAACCAGTGAGAAAAAAAAAACGTGGAAAAGAAAAAAAAAGAAAAAAAGGGCAATATAATTTTTCCTTTGATTTGTTGTTTTTATAATATTTTCTTACCGTCGGTATTAGTTTAAATACTACAAGTTGAATTTCTTGATCCAGATTATTAGTTTAATAAAGAACTGAAAAGGGGAAGCTACGAGTGGAAAAAGACAAGAGAGTGTGAGAATAATATATAAAAAAAAGCCAATTTAAGAGTGAAACACGAGTGTGAGTGACATAATTTGAGTGTAAGCACGTGAGGCAGTGTGGTGAGGAATTATTTCTAACATTTATTTATAGTTTCAAAGAAAGAATAGAGGAGTCGTCCTTCGTGTTACAGGCTATGCAACAACAATTTGAACGCATGAACGTGATGTTCGATAAGATTCGGGATCGGATGGATATTTGGCGCGAGGGGCGTCCCCAAAGAGTCCCAAATGCTAGAAAGTAAGAACGGCCTGCGCCCGTGGATGATTTTGATGGTGAACATGAGGATGAGTTCAAAGATGAAGAGGATCACGCTTCTTTGAACAGTGAGGGCAGGTCCGTGCCAAGACGAGAAAGGCATGGTGGAGGTTTCCAAAGAGATCCGAGATGGCAAGATAGGACTGATGGAAACCTAGGAAACATTAAAATAAAGATGTCGTCGTTCCAAGGGAAAAACGATCCTGAAGCATACTTGGATTGGGAGAAGAAGGTTGAGTTGATTTTTGAGTGCCACAACTACTCCGAGGAGAAAAAGGTAAAACTCGCTGCCATTGAGTTTACTGA
This sequence comes from Bretschneidera sinensis, assembly GCA_023935145.1. Lineage (NCBI taxonomy): Eukaryota > Viridiplantae > Streptophyta > Magnoliopsida > Brassicales > Akaniaceae > Bretschneidera > Bretschneidera sinensis. The sequence continues at coordinate 90,916,345 of CM043698.1, forward strand.
CTATGCTATTATATGGTGGGATCAACTTTTGTTGAACAGAAGGAAAACCCATGAGACGCCTATTGAGACGTGGAATGAAATGAAGGCCATCATGAGGAGGCGGTTTGTCCCTAGTCACTACTATAGGGACTTGTATCAGAAATTACAAGGTCTTCTTCAAGGCTATAGGAGCGTAGATGACTACTACAAAGAGATGGAGATCGCCATGATTCGGGCTAATGTAGAGAAGGATAGTAGAGAAGCTACCATGGCAAGGTTTTCGAATGGGCTGAACCGAGACATTGCCAACGTGGTGGAGTTGCAACACTACGTGGAGTTGGAGGACATGCTACACATGGCAATAAAGGTGGAACGACAATTGAAAAGGAAAGGAACTCAGACCTTCCAACATCCGGGTTCCTCTACCTCATGGAGGTCGAATTGGAGGAAAGACGAAGGTGCTGTTTTAAAGTCAAGCACCGAACCACCAAAAAGGAGAGATGAAGTTCCCAGTGTCCACAAAGGTAAAACTGAATCTCAAGCTCATAATCGTGATATTAAGTGTTTTCGTTGTTTGGGAGTAGGTCACATAGCTTCCCAATGCCCAAATAAGAGGGCCATGATCGCACATGTTGATGGAGCGGTGAAAACCGACAGCGAAAGCGATGATGACCAAATACCACTGCTTGAGGACGCTTGTGACGATAATGTGGAGTATCCAGTAGATGGATTATCACTTGTGGTTTTGCGTACTTTAAGTGCCCAAGTCAAAGTAGATGATATTGAACAACAACGGGAGAACATTTTTCATACTAGATGCCACATCAACAACAAGGTATGTAGTATGATCATTGATGGGGGAAGTTGTACTAATGTGGTTAGCACTACTTTAGTTGAAAAATTGAATTTACCAACCGTAAAACACCCTCGACCGTATAACTTGTGATAGGAACACTTTGTGTTACGTTTTTAATGCATTTCCTACCCTATTTGGCTTTTCAATTCTCTTAACTTTGTTATTTTGAGCTTAGTTTCTTTTCTTAGTATTTAGAAAGCTTGTGAACGTGGGAATGATAAAATAAGGCGCTAAAATGAGTTTTCCTAGTTACTTTAGGAAATCTAAGTGGATTAAGAAAATAGTCTTATCATTCTAAGAAACTTCTCTAATTATGGAAACTTTCTTTATCTATTATTTGCTGATTTCTTTGTAGGGTTCCACCTTGGAATTATTTGGATGATGTGTCAAAACACAAGAGAATATTGGAGTCCATTAGTGACATGAGTATGTCCAACCTAACATGGGCTTGCCCAACAAAAAATCACATAATCTCTTGTCAACTAAGCAAGGTGCAAGGTCCAAGCCCAAAGTAGAGGAAGATTCGGATGCAACAGCCTACTGGATTTTGGCCCATCATAATAGGCCCAAACAATATCATTTTTAAGACTTTCTTAGGTCCAAATTGAAGTTCAAGACGTCTTCTTTCCAGCCCAACAAGTTTCAGCTCATTTGGAGATGTGTGGAAGAAGATATGATCGTTTGAATTATACTAGTTGGGTCCTCCTGAAATTTCAGGATTGTATTCCTCTTTCTTACTTTTGGCCATTCCTTGATTCTTTGCATGTTTTAGGGATTGTTTCCTTGCATGTTTTAGGGATTGTTTCCTTGCATGTTTCATGGCTTGTTTTAAGCATTGTTTTCTTGCTTTTCCTAAGCTTAGAGGGTTGTTCTAAGATCTATAAATAGGGTGTTTGTAAGCTGAAAGAGATCATCTTTTCTCTTGGAACCATCTCTACTCAAAATTCAAGAAGCAAAAGGCTGAAACACTCCACCATTCCATCTCCAATTGTGAGCACATTAGGACTTTTCCAAAATGTGTTCTCCTTCATCTATCATCATAGCCGTGAGGTTCATCACCATTAACATCTCAAGCTTCCTTGAGTGTGTTCAAGAAGTGTACCCCTTATGGCTATTCTTTTTAATTGTTTCAGCCTTTGATTCTTATGTTAGAGATTATTATTAATTCAATGAGTTGGTTAATTTTCAGATTTATTCTTTAATGTTTTTGAATTGTTCATGATATGTAGACATATTAATTCATTACGTATGTTGAATTTTCAGTTCTATTATATTGAAAACTTTGATATTGCAAATCATTGAAGCCATAACCGTACTTTCGATCACCTAATTGATATGGAGTACGATTTAAAGTGGTAAAAGCTATGAACAATAGCCAATGTTCTGGAAATTGGATGTTCTTTATCCATGGACTTTTTCATAGGAATAAGGAACATGTTATTAAATCATAATTGCTTTTGATCTTAATGATTTGTTTAAGTAATTGTAAGGATGCGCTGAGTATTAACTTGATTGCTTAAACAAAAATAACTAGCTGATGGACTTTTCCTAAGCTTAGTGATTATCTAAGAAGGAATTTATAAAGTGCATGATCTCTTTAGGCTTGCACTTTGATTCAATTCAGATATGTGATTGAGGCACAAATTCGTTATCTACATTGAAACAATTTGATTAGTCATTTAACAAACTTGATTTTCTGAATTGTGAGAGAAAATGATCAATTGTAAATAATTGTTCTTTAATTTCCTTAGTAAAGTTAGTAAAAAGAAAAATCAGATCATGAAAACCCCCTAATCTTGTGTAATGTTAATAGATGTAGATTTATATTTGTTTATAAACTGCTAATTAAACCAATCAAATCATTTTTTTTTTTATTTTTATGACTTTTTTGTATAGAGTACCCGCAATCCCCGGCCAATAACGATACCCTACTAATCACTTTACTAATCTTCTGCAGGGTTTGTTGATGACCGAAATAAACGGTCTATCAAATGGCGCCGTTGCCGGGGATTGCAAAATCTCTATATTTTAGTGTCATTTAACTTGTTAATATTCTTCTTAGCATATAATATAACTTGTGTTTTACTTGATTGCAATTTTAGCATGTGACTTCCTTAAAACCATTTGTAATGTTTGTAAGGGAAGCTCATTATTATTTGTATTTCAAACTTTAACTTATATTTGATTCCTTTGCTTTTGTTATTTAGGTCCATGAATGTCAGCAGTTAGTAGAAAGACTCAAGAACTTAGAAAACGCTTGGCTTTACTAAAAGAAGTTGCACTTTCTACAAATCAACCCCCACCTCACCAAGAAGGGAGGCTAGAGTCGGAGGAGTCAGATAATTTTTCACATCACTTGTCAGACGAGGAAGAAGACATACCTGACTTAGAAGACGCAAGTAAGGAAGACGAAGTACCAATGGCTGAAACTATTAGGCAAATGTCTTCTTCAACTGATGGGGGAGCTGCACCAACTTGTATTACTTATCCAGAACCAGCAGTTGGCAAGATAGCTGAGTTCGAACTGAAGAGTGGGTTCTTGCACCATTTGCCCAAATTCCATGGGCTTACTAACGAAGATCCTCACAAACATCTCAAGGAGTTCCAGTTTGTGTATTCAAGTATGTGCCCACAAAATGCGGATCTCAACGTTCTGAAGCTAAAGTCATTCCCTTTTTCACTTGAAGATAGGGCAAAGACTTGGTTGTTTGATCTACCCTCGGGTTACATCAACACATGGGAGAAGCTGATGACTGAGTTTCTGACTAAGTACTTCCCTGCCTCAAGAATTACTGTCTTGAGGAAGCAGATAACTGGAATTGAGCAAAGGAAGGAAGAGGCGTTCTATGCCTACTATGAGAGATTCAAGAGCTTAATTGCATCATGTCCTTCACATGGGATGAAAGAAGGGAATCTTCTCACTTACTTTTATGAAGGACTTCTCCCCCACGAACGTCAATTGTTAGATGCTGCTGCCGGAGGTTCTTTTGTCGATAAGACACCTGATGTTGCTAAGGAGTTACTCGCCCAACATGCTCTTAATTATCAACAATACGAGGGAGTGTTAAACTCCACTCATGGGGTGAATGAGGTATCTTCTAACTCTGCTCTTGAGGAAAAAGTTAATAAAATGTCTACTCTTCTGTCTCAGGTACTGAATGTGAATGGAGCACAAGTACAACAAGTTGCTCAAATCTGTGGTATGTGTTGTACTCAAGGGCATCCAACTGACCAATGTCCCCAACTGATCAATAATGGAGGATGAGAGTCTCTTAACGCTGTTGGGTTTCAAGGTAATCAAGGTGGACAAAGGTACAACCCTTTCTCTAACACATATAACCCCGGGCTTAGAGATCACCCCAATTTTCGTTGGGCCAACAATGATAATGTTCAGAACCCTCAAGGTCAAGGGCAAGTGTTTCCACGCCCTCCAGGTTTGTTTATCCTCAGGTACCTCAAAACTTTGTCCCTAATCCTATTGTACCTACAAATTCTGTTGCTTCTAGTTATGATGAAATTTTAAAGTCCCTTGCTCAAGGGCAACAGAATTTAACTACCGCTACTCAAGCTCTTGTTACAGGTCAACAGGCTCACACTAAGGATATTGCAGAGCTGAAGAAGCAATTGGGACAAGTGGTGGACTTCATGGGGAAGATAACAGAGAGTGGAAAATTGCCTAGCAACACTGTTCCCAACCCAATTATCGAGCAAGCTAAAGTTATTACCACAAGGAGTGGCAAGACCCTTTTGGATGTTCTTAAAACTCAGAAGAAAGCCAAAGTGACCCACCATGAGGAAGAGGACGTTGAGAGCACCAAGAAGGAAATACAGAAAGATCCCACCACCACAATGGCAGAAATGATTGGTCCTCCATCATCTGAGAATACTTTAAAACCTCAAGGTAACGAACAAAACCCTAAACACTCTTTTGATTCTAATCCTTTTGCTCATGTACCGTTTCCTAGTAGGTTTGCCAAAACCAAGAAGGATGAATCTGATCAGGCCATCTTGGAGATTTTTAAGAAGGTACAAGTCAACATGCCTTTGATTGAGTGCTTGAAGCAAGTGCCAAGATATGCCAAGTTTCTGAAGGAGCTTTGCACTACAAGGAGGCAGACTCGTGAGAAGGAGGTGGTGAAGTTGAAGGAGACAGTCTCTGCTGTTATCCAAAGGAAATTGCCACCAAAGCTTAAGGATCCAGGGAGTTTTTCTGTTCTTTGTGTGATTGGTACCAACAAATTTGATAATTTCATGCTAGACTTAGGAGCTTCAATTAATGTGATGCCTTATAGTCTTTATGCTGCTTTAGAGATAGGTGCACTTAAAAGTGATAATGTTGTTATCCAATTGGCTGATCGATCTAATAAGTATCCTAAATGATACGTTGAAGATGTTCTTGTGCAAGTAAATCAACTCATTTTTCCTGCAGACTTCTATATCATTGATATGGAAGATTCTCCCCTAAATTCTACTCCGTTGCTTTTAGGGCGCCCATTCATGAGGACCGCAAGAACAAAGATCGATGTTTATGAGGGAACTCTAACCACGGAATTTGATAATGAAGTTATACGCTTCAACATCTTTGAAGCCATGAGGTATCCATTGACTGACATTAAACCCTGTTTTTCTATTGATGATATTAACTCACTTGCGCAGAGATTTTTGGAAGCAATGGAAGAGGATGAGTTGAAAGTAACACTCTCTCAAGGAGTTGGTTATACTGAGAATGGAGAATCCATTTCTAGAGCTGAGTTAGAGAAGGCTGAAGAGCCCATTGTGATCAAAACCGTAGCCTCCCTTGAGGCCCGACCCATATTACCAAGGTCTATTCCTTCTTTGTCCTTTCCTATTTCCACTAACAAAATTTTATCTTCAGTGATACAGGCCCCTACACTTGAGCTTAAGGTTTTGCCAGATCACTTGAAGTATGTCTTTATGGGGGACAAGGAGACACTACCTGTTATTATATCATCGAAGTTGGAGGAGGACCAAGAAAAGAAGCTTGTGGACGTTCTAAAGAAGTACAAGACCGCCATTGGTTGGACTTTGGCAGATATCAAGGGAATTAGCCCAACCATGTGCGTCCATAGGATCTTGTTGGAGGATGGTGCCAAACCCACCAGAGATGCCCAGAGACACCTACATCCACCTATGATGAAGGTTGTGCAAGATGAGGTAATTAAGTTACTTGATTGTGGCGTTATTTACCCTATTTCAGATAGCAAGTGGGTGTCTCCTGTTCAAGTTGTGCCAAAGAAGTTAGGAGTTACTGTGGTAAAGAATGAGGAGAATGAGCTTGTACCTCAAAGAGTGGTAACTGGTTATCGAGTTTGCATAGACTATAGGAAGCTCAATGCTTCAACAAGAAATGACCATTTCCCTCTGCCCTTCATCGATCAGATGCTCGAGAGGTTAGCTGGTTATCCTTTTTATTGTTTTTTGGATGGATATAGTGGGTACAACCAGATCTATATAGCGCAAGAGGACCAAGAGAAGACCACCTTCACTTGCCCTTTTGGCACTTATGCCTACAGACGTATGCCATTCGGATTGTGCAATGCACCAGGTACGTTTCAACGTTGTATGCTCTCCATTTTCTCTGAATACATCGAGAATATCATTGAGCTCTTTATGGATGATTTTAGTGTCTTTGGTAGAGATTTTGATGCATGCTTAGGAAATTTGGAGCTTATTCTGAAACGTTGTGTTGAAACAAACTTGGTTCTAAATTGGGAAAAATGTCACTTCATGGTGACTCAAGGGATTGTTTTAGGACATATCATATCTGCTAGGGGGATTGAGGTTGATAAATCTAAGGTAGATCTTGTGCGTTACTTACCCTCTCCCACTTGTGTGAGAGAGGTTCGTTCATTTCTTGGTCATGCAGGATTTTACAGGAGGTTTATCAAGGATTTCTCCAATGTATCAAGGCCCTTGTGCCGTTTACTTCAGAATGACACTCTCTTTGAGTTTGATGAGGAGTGCAAGAAAGCTTTTGAGAAGCTGAAGGAGTTATTGACTACTGCTCCCATCATGTCTCCACCTAATTGGTCCTTACCTTTTGAATTGATGTGTGATGCCTCAGATTACGCCATTGGGGCTGTTTTGGGACAAAGAATGGACAAGAAGCCCTATGCCATCTACTATACCTCTAGGACACTCAATGATGCTCAACTAAACTATTCCACAACTGAAAAAGAGCTCCTTGCTGTTGTTTTTGCCTTAGATAAATTTCACTCTTATTTACTTCAAACTAAAGTTATTGTTTATACTAATCATGCAGCTTTGAAGTATCTGATGACAAAGAAGGAGGCCAAACCGAGACTGATTAGATGGGTGCTTTTGCTTCAAGAATTTGATTTGGAGATCAAGGACAAGAAGGGGAGTGAAAACTTGGTAGCTGACCATTTGAGCAGACTTGTTCATGAGGAGGACGTCCTACCCCTGCAAGAATCATTCCCAGATGAGCAGCTCTTTGGGATTGAGGTAAGTGAGCCTTGGTATGCTGATATTGTGAATTATTTAGTTACTAGGCAATTTCCTGACACTTTACCTCGTTCTAATAAAGAAAAACTTAAGCATATGGCTAGGCATTACATATGGGATGAACCTTATTTGTGGAAGCATTGTAGTAATCAAATCATTAGGAGGTGTGTCCCTGAATCTGAGCATAAATCGATACTTGCCTTTTGTCATTCTAAGTCTTGTGGTGGACACTTTGGTGCTCGTAGGACAGCCCGTAAGGTATTAGATTATGGTTTTTTCTGGCCTTCTATTTTTAAGGATGCATACTTGTATTGCATGACTTGTGACAGGTGCCAGAGGACAGGTAATTTAGGCTCTAGGGATCAGATGCCCATGGCCCATATTATAACTGTTGAGATTTTCGATGTTTGGGGCATTTGATTTCATGGGGCCGTTTCCTTCATCTAACGGGTTTCTTTACATTCTTTTGGCTGTTGATTATGTGTCTAAGTGGGTGGAGGCTAAAGCCACCAGAACTAATGACTCTAAAGTTGTTGTAGATTTCTTGAGATCTAACATATTTGCTAGGTTTGGAATGCCTCGTGTGATTATTAGTGATAGTGGATTACACTTTTGCAACCATACAAATGAGGCCCTGCTCAAGAAGTACAAAGTGACTCATAAGGTGGCAACACCTTATCATCCTCAGACGAGTGGACAAGCAGAGGTCTCAAATCGTGAGATTAAGGGGATTTTGGAGAAGACTGTGGGCCCCACACGCTAGGATTGGAGCAAAAGACTTGATGATGCACTTTGGGCTTATAGGACAGCTTACAAGACGCCAATTGGGATGTCTCCATTCAGACTTGTCTATGGTAAAACGTGTCACTTACCAGTTGAGCTTGAGCACAGGGCATGGTGGGTTGTTAAGTCTTTCAACATGGACATTGATGAGGCTGGTTTACATAGAAAACTCCAACTGAATGAACTTGAGGAAATCAGAAATGAGGCATATGATAGTGCATGGATCTACAAGGAGAAAACTAGATCTTTTCATGATAAGATGATATGTGGCAAGGCCTTTGTTATGGGCCAAAAAAGTTCTTCTCTTCCATTCTAGACTTAAATTTTTTCCTGATAAGTTACGTTCTAGATAGGTGGGTCCATTCATTGTCACTAATATTTTTCCTCATGGTGCTATGCAGATAAAAAGTGACAAAATTGGAAATGAATTCAAGGTGAATGGTCATCGCTTGAAACCTTACTATGAGTCTTTTGAGGAGCACACTATGGAGGATGTACCCCTCCTAGAGGTGCCACTCACAAAGGACTAAAAACAAGGTACAAAGTCTAGGCTGAAAGACTGTAAACATTAAAGCGCTGCTTGGGAGGCAACCCAATTCAACCGAAGCTGTGGAGGAGTCATTAACACAGATTTGTATTCTCTTTCTCTCTTCCATTTACGTTGGTTGATCTTTATATGTTATTTGTTTTGTGTGATTTTCGTAAATACCTTACCCATGTTTATATTCTATATTACATGCTTATTCTGATATACATTGAGGACAATGTACGATTTAAGTGTGGGAGAGGGATTTACATCTTTTTAAGTCATATCATTGCTTTTTAGGTTTTAGGACCTCTTCCAACTCAATGATGAAACTGATTCTTAATGGTTTTTAAAGAGTTTGAGCAAACTTTTAAAGATAAAACAAGAAATGGAGTTAATTTGCTTATATTGTAGTCATACTTGGAAATTGAAATTTTGATGCACATTAGCCTTGATTTGAGTAATCTGTTGCCTAAGAGTGAAGCATGGAGACATATTGAATGATACTTGCATAATCCCACAATATTTGTGAGTTTTTCGAGCCTTATAATTGATTCATTATGCATATCAATTCAAATTCTCTTCTGAGTGCATCTTGTGAATATAATGTTTTCTAGAACTTGCTTTTAAACCACTTGAGACGATCGTACATGTTCAGATTTGGAGAAGACGGAGGCAAATTAGGATTTTACCACCATGACTAAATAGCCTTTAACCTGGTCATGATTTGACCCCTAGATAGCATTTTAAGCCTGAATTAGCTTATTTTCTTCATTAACCCACATTCATTTACCCTTACGAACTTAAACACTTTACCTACCATTTTTCCTTGGAACTAGGGAGCTTGGATCTTGTTTATATTGATTTGTAATGTGGAGATGGTGGAAAAGCATAAGTGTGGGGGAATTTCATATGGTTCTAAGGTGGTTGTTTCGGAAAAAAAAACAAAAAAAAAAAATAAAAGATAAAAGGAGTAATAGGAAAAAAAAAAATTGCTGTGTTTCAAAGAATACAAGTTCTGAAGAATTGGGAGAATTATGAGTCTTTAAAGCAAGTTGAAAGCCAAAGTGATTAAATCCACCCTATTGTGATGGAAACGTGGTACTTAATAATGATGATCTATTTATGACGTTATTGAATGCTTTCTAGTTCTAAGGAAATTTTGTGACATCCTTTCTCTTCTTTCTTAGGTCCAAATTGAAGTTCAAGATGTCTTCTTTCCAGCCCAACAAGTTTCAGCTCATTTGGAGATGTGTGGAAGAAGATATGACCGTTTGAATTCTACTAGTTGGGTCCTCCTGAAATTTCGGGATTGTATTCCTCTTTCTTACTTTTGGCCATTCCTTGATTCTTTGCATGTTTTAGGGATTGTTTCCTTGCATGTTTTAGGGATTGTTTCCTTGCATGTTTCATGGTTTGTTTTTAGCATTGTTTTCTTGCTTTTTCTAAGCTTAGAGGGTTGTTCTAAGCTCTATAAATAGGGTGTTTGTAAGCTGAAAGAGATCATCTTTTCTCTTGGAACCATCTCTACTCAAAATTCAAGAAGCAAAAGGCTGAAACACTCCACCATTCCATCTCCAATTGTGAGCACATTAGGACTTTTCCAAAATGTGTTCTCCTTCATCTATCATCATAGCCGTGAGGTTCATCACCATTAACATCTCAAGCTTCCTTGAGTGTGTTCAAGAAGTGTACCCCTTACGGCTATTCTTTTTAATTGTTTCAGCCTTTGATTCTTATGTTAGAGATTATTATTAATTCAATGAGTTGGTTAATTTTTCGATTTATTCTTTAATGTTTTTGAATTGTTCATGATATGTAGACAAATTAATTTATTACATATGTTGAATTTTCAGTTCTGTTATATTGAAAACTTTGATATTGCAAATCATTGAAGCCATAATCGCACTTTCGATCACCTAATTGATATGAAGTACGATTTAAAGTGGTAAAAGCTATGAACAATAGCCAATGTTCTGGAAATTGCATGTTCTTTATCAATGGACTTTTTCATAGGAATAAGGAACATGTTATTAAATCATAATTGCTTTTGATCTTAATGATTTGTTTAAGTAATTGTAAGGATGCGCTGAGTATTAACTTGATTGCTTAAACAAAAATAACTAGCTGATGGACTTTTCCTAAGCTTAGTGATTATCTAAGAAGGAATTTATAAAGTGCATGATCTCTTTAGGCTTGCACTTTGATTCAATTCTGATATGTGATTGAGGCACGAATTCGTTGTCGACATTGAAACAATTTGATTAGTCATTTAACAAACTTGATTTTCTGAATTGTGAGAGAAAATGATCAACTGTAAATAATTGTTCTTTAATTTCCTTAGTAAAGTTAGTAAAAAGAAAAATCAGATCATGAAAACCCCCTAATCTTGTGTAATGTTAATAGATGTAGATTTATATTTGTTTATAAACTGCTAATTAAACCAATCAAATCATTTTTTTTTTTATTTTTATGACTCTTTAGTATAGAGTACCCGCAATCCCCTACCAATAACGATACTCTACTAATCACTTTACTACAATCTTCTGCAGGGTTTGTTGATGACAGAAATAAACGGTCTATCAACTTGCAGTGGTTGAATAATTGTGGGGAGGTTAAGGTAAATAGGCAAGTTCTAGTTTCTTTTTCAATTGGGAAGTACAATGATGAAGTACTTTGTGATGTTGTTCCAATGCATGCGGGACACATATTATTGGGCAGACCGTGGCAATTTGACAGGAAGGTCACGCATGACGGGTTCAAGAATAGGCATTCGTTTGTAAAAGACAACAAAACCGTTATTCTTGTACCATTGACTCCAAGACAAGTGTATGAAGATCAAATGAAATTGAAAAGAGGAAATGAGTTGAAAAAAAATTGTGAGGCCGAGAGTTCCAAAAAAAATGATGAAAAAGAAACTGAAAGTAAAAAAGTGAGTGAAAAGAAAACAGAGAGTGAAAAGAAAAAAGCGAGTGACAAAAATGATAGAAAATCAAATAAAAGGAAAGTTTTTATGCTACGGCGAGTGATGTCAAGAGTGCTTTTTATACAAACCAGCCTATATTTGTACTCTTGTACAAAGAGGCATGTTTTAATACTAACGAACTTGACGAATCTTTGCCTAGTGTTGTTGTCTCTTTGTTGCAAGAATATGATGACATGTTTCCTAACGATGGGCCTAGTGAATTGCCACCTATTAGAGGAATTGAGCACCAAATTGATTTTGTGCCAGATGCGACAATTCCTAATCGACCAGCCTATAGGAGTAATTCGGAGGAGACAAAGGAACTTCGAAGGCAAGTTGAGGAGTTGATGGCCAAAGGACACGTAAGAGAGAGCATGAGTCCGTGCGCAGTATCGGTGCTACTTGTGCCTAAGAAGGGTGGAACTTGGAGAATGTGTGTTGATTGCAGGGCTATCAACAATGATAGGAACACTTTGTGTTACGTTTTTAATGCCTTTCCTACCCTATTTGGCTTTGCAATTCTCTTAACTTTGTTATTTTGAGCTTAGTTTCTTTTCTTAGTATTTAAAAAGCTTGTGAACGTGGGAATGGTAAAATAAGGCGCTAAAATGAGTTTTCCTAGTTACTTTAGGAAATCTAAGTGGATTAAGAAAATAGTCTTATCATTCTAAGAAACTTTTCTAATTATAGAAACTTTCCTTATCTATTATTTGCTGATTTCTTTGTAGGGTTCCACCTTGGAATTATTTGGATGATGTGTCAAAACACAAGAGAATATTGGAGTCCATTAGTGACATGGGTATGTCCAACCTAACATGGGCTTGCCCAACAAAAGATCACATAATCTCTTGTCAACTAAGCAAGGTGCAAGGTCCAAGCCCAAAGTAGAGGAAGATTCGGATGCAACAGCCTACTGGATTTTGGCCCATCATAACAGGCCCAAACAATATCATTTTTGAGACTTTCTTAGGTCCAAATTGAAGTTCAAGACGTCTTCTTTCCAGCCCAACAAGTTTCAGCTCATTTGGAGATGTGTGGAAGAAGATATGACCGTTTGAATTCTACTAGTTGGGTCCTCCTGAAATTTCGGGATTGTATTCCTCTTTCTTACTTTTGGCCATTCCTTGATTCTTTGCATGTTTTAGGGATTGTTTCCTTGCATGTTTTAGGGATTGTTTCCTTGCATGTTTCATGGCTTGTTTTTAGCATTATTTTCTTGCTTTTCCTAAGCTTAGAGGGTTGTTCTAAGCTCTATAAATATGGTGTTTGTAAGCTGAAAGAGATCATCTTTTCTCTTGGAACCATCTCTACTCAAAATTCAAGAAGCAAAAGGCTGAAACACTCCACCATTCCTTCTCCAATTGTGAGCACATTAGGACTTTTCCAAAATGTGTTCTCCTTCATCTATCATCATAGCCTTGAGGTTCATCACCATTAACATCTCAAGCTTCCTTGAGTGTGTTCAAGAAGTGTACCCCTTACGGCTATTCTTTTTAATTGTTTCAGCCTTGGATTCTTATGTTAGATATTATTATTAATTCAATGAGTTGGTTAATTTTCAGATTTATTCTTTAATGTTTTTGAATTGTTCATGATATGTAGACATATTAATTCATTACATATGTTGAATTTTCAGTTCTGTTATATTGAAAACTTTGATATTGCAAATCATTGAAGCCATAATCGCACTTTCGATCACCTAATTGATTTGGAGTACGATTTAAAGTGGTAAAAGCTATGAACAATAGCCAATGTTCTGGAAATTGCATGTTCTTTATCCATGGATTTTTTCATAGGAATAAGGAACATGTTATTGAATCATAATTCCTTTTGATCTTAATGATTTGTTTAAGTAATTGTAAGGATGCACTGAGTATTAACTTGATTGCTTAAACAAAATAACTAGCTGATGGACTTTTCCTAAGCTTAGTGATTATCTAAGAAGGAATTTATAAAGTGCATGATCTCTTTAGGCTTGCACTTTGATTCAATTCTGATATGTGATTGAGGCACGAATTCGTTGTCTACATTGAAACAATTTGATTAGTCATTTAACAAACT
>CM043698.1:90935000-90952500 GCA_023935145.1 Bretschneidera sinensis
TTCCTTTGCTTTTGTTATTTAGGTCCATGAATGTCAGCAGTTAGTAGAAAGACTCAAGAACTTAGAAAACGTTTGGCTTTACTAAAAGAAGTTGCACTTTCTACAAATCAACCCCCACCTCACCAAGAAGGGAGGCTAGAGTCGGAGGAGTTAGATAATTTTTCACATCACTTGTCAGACGAGGAAGAAGACATACCTGACTTAGAAGACGCAAGTAAGGAAGACGAAGTACCAATGGCTGAAACTATTAGGCAAATGTCTTCTTCAACTGATGGGGGAGCTGCACCAACTTGTATTACTTATCCAGAACCAGCAGTTGGCAAGATAGCTGAGTTCGAACTGAAGAGTGGGTTCTTGCACCATTTGCCCAAATTCCATGGGCTTACTAACGAAGATCCTCACAAACATCTCAAGGAGTTCCAGTTTGTGTGTTCAAGTATGTGCCCACAAAATGCGGATCTCAACGTTCTGAAGCTAAAGTCATTCTCTTTTTCACTTGAAGATAGGGCAAAGACTTGGTTGTTTGATCTACCCTCGGGTTACATCAACACATGGGAGAAGCTGATGACTGAGTTTCTGACTAAGTACTTCCCTGCCTCAAGGATTACTGTCTTGAGGAAGCAGATAACTGGAATTGAGCAAAGGAAGGAAGAGGCGTTCTATGCCTACTACGAGAGATTCAAGAGCTTAATTGCATCATGTCCTTCACATGGGATGAAAGAAGGGAATCTTCTCACTTACTTTTATGAGGGACTTCTCCCCCTCGAACGTCAATTGTTAGATGCTGCTGCCGGAGGTTCTTTTGTCGATAAGACACCTGATGTTGCTAAGGAGTTACTCGCCCAACGTGCTCTTAATTATCAACAATACGAGGGAGTGTTAAACTCCACTCATGAGGTGAATGAGGTATCTTCTAACTCTGCTCTTGAGGAAAAAGTTAATAAAATGTCTACTCTTCTGTCTCAGGTACTGAACGTGAATGGAGCACAAGTACAACAAGTTGCTCAAATCTGTGGTGTGTGTTGTACTCAAGGGCATCCAACTGACCAATGTCCCCAACCGATCAACAATGGAGGATGGGAGTCTCTTAACGCTGTTGGGTTTCAAGGTAATCAAGGTGGACAAAGGTACAACCCTTTCTCTAACACATATGGTTGGGCTTAGAGATCACCCCAATTTTCGTTGGGCCAACAATGATAATGTTCAGAACCCTCAAGGTCAAGGGCAAGTGTTTCCACGCCCTCCAGGTTTGTTTATGAGGCCTCAGGTACCTCAAAACTTTGTCCCTAATCCTATTGTACCTACAAATTCTGTTGCTTCTAATTATGATGAAATTTTAAAGTCCCTTGCTCAAGGGCAACATGATACCAGATTGAAATAGAATTGAAGGAAACTAAACAAACAAACAACAAAATGAAAGATAAGAGTTCACCACCCAAGAGATAACACCAAAGGGATATAGAATATCACCACCCAAAGGATTAACACAAGGGATACAGAACTATAGGAATTCACCACTCTAAGGATTATACCAAAGAGATACAGAATTACAAGAAGGAGAAAACTCTCTTCTAAAAGCCAAAGGCTGATTTCAATTTATAAACTCAAGTCTGATTTTTAGCTTACAAACACAAGTACTTATAGAGCTTAGAACAACCCTCTAAGCTTAGGAAAAGTAAGAAAACAATCCATAAAACATGCAAGGAAACAATCCCTAAAACAAGGAAGGAGACAATCCCTAAAACATGCAAGGAATCAAGGAATTGGTCAAAAGTAAAAAGAGGAACACAATTTCGGATTTTCAGGAGCACCCAATGACCAGAATTCAAATGGTCATATCTTCTTGTAGACATCTCCAAATGGGCTGAAACTTGTTTGGTTGGAAAGATGACGTCTTGAACTTTAATTTGGACTTAAGAAAATCTCAAAAAGGAGATCGTTTGGGCCTGGTATGATCAGCCTAAATCCAGTAAGCTGTTGCATCCGAATCTTCTTCCACTTTGGGCTTGGACCTTGCACCTTGCTTAGTTGACAAGAGATTATTAGATTTTTGTTGGGCAGGCCCATGCTAGGTTGGACATACCCATGTCAGGCTCCCCCAGTTGATGGGGACTTGCCCTCAAGTCCAAGATTTCTTCATTTACTTCATAGGGAGATAAGTCACTCACATTGAAAGTTGCAGATACTCCATAATCTCCTGGAAGTTCAATCTTGTAAGCATTTTCTCCAATGCGTTGAAGTACCTTAAATGGGCCATCAGCTCGTGGCAGAAGTTTAGACCGTCGTTTTGCGGGAAAACGTTCATTTCGAAGATGAATCCATACTAGATCTCCTTCTTTGAAAGCTGCAGGCTTTCTATGTTTATTTGCTTGCTTGCGGTACTTCTCATTTTGCTTCTCAATATGAGCTCGAATCTGCTCATGTAATTTCTTGATCTCCTCCGTTCGTTCATTGGCATCTCCACTAAATTGGGTAGTAGTCGGAAGTGGAGCCAAATCAAGAGGGCTAATAGGTTTGAGACCATAGACAGCCTCAAAGGGGCTATAGCCAGTGGTTTGGCTAGTAGACCTATTATAGGCAAATTCAGCTTGAGCTAGGAGGAGATCCCATTGACGGATGTTCTTCCCCACAAAGCTTCTCAAAAGATTTCCCAAACTTCGATTAACAACTTCAGTTTGACCATCTGTTTGGGGATGATAAGCGGAGCTGAATTGAAGGATAGTGCCAAGCTTTTGCCAAAGAGTACGCCAAAAATGTCCGACGAACTTGGAATCACGATCAGAAGTAATCGTCTTAGGAATGCCATGAAGCTTGACAATTTCTCTGAAATATAGGTCAGCAACATGAGATGCATCAAGAGTTTTGTGGCAAGGAACAAAATGAGCCATCTTTGAGAATCGATCAACCACCACCATAATAGAGTCTTTATTTCGTTGAGTTCTTGGCAAACCTACAACAAAATCCATACTAACGTCCTCCCATGGGGCATTAGGAATAGGTAATGGGATGTATAGCCCGGTGTTTTTCTTGCGGCTCTTTGCGAGGTGGCAAATTTGACATTGCTTCACATGTCGCTCAACATCTCTCACCATTTTGGGCCAAAAAAAATGTTCCTGCACAAGAGTTAAAGTTTTATCTCTACCAAAATGACCAGCAAGGCCTCCTCCATGGGCTTCTTTGATAATGGCTTCTCTCAACGAACATCGAGGAATGCACAAAAGATTGCCCTTGAAGAGAAAACCATCTTGTAACAAGAAATGGTTGTTAGGACCATTAGAAGATTCCTTCCATGCATTGCCAAAATCAAGATCATCTTTATAAAGTTCTTTGACAACTTCAAAACCCAAAACCTGCACTTGCATAGTGTTAAGTAAAGAGTGTCTTCGACTTAGGGCGTCAGCAACTTGATTAAGTTTACCTGACTTGTGCTTGATGGAGAATGAATAGGCTTGCAAGAATTCACTCCACTTTGCATGTCGCTTGTTGAGTTTTTGTTGGCTGCTCAAATACTTTAGAGCTTCATGATCAGAATGAAGTATAAACTCTTTATGGAGTAGATAATGACTCCAATGCCCCAAGGCACGAACAAGAGCATAGAATTCTTTGTCATATGTTGAATACTTCTTTCGAGATTCATTGAGCTTTTCACTAAAAAAGGCAATGGGTTTACCTTCTTGGCTGAGAACACCACCAACCCCTAAATTAGAGGCATCGCAATCAACTTCGAACACTTTGGAGAAATCTGGAAGTGTAAGGACTGGGGCCTCCGTTACCTTCTGTTTGAGAAGTTCAAAGCTCTTTTGGGCTTCCTTCGTCCACTTGAATGTTCCCCCTTTAAGGCATTCCGTGATAGGAGCAATAATGGTGCTGAAGCCTTTGATGAACCGTCGATAGAATGATGCAAGTCCATGAAAGCTTCTTATGTCGTGAAGGGACTTGGGAATAGGCCAGCTGGTGATTGCCTCTATCTTGCCCGGATCCATCATGATTCCTTCTTTGCAAACAACATAGCCTAAGAACACAAGGCTATTAGTGAAGAAATGACACTTCTTCAAGTTGACATACAACTTTTGTTCCCGTAAGGTTTGGAAAACTTGATGAAGATGCTCCATATGTTGCTCTTGAGACTTGCTGTAAACTAAGATATCATCAAAGTAAACAACAACAAATTGACCCATAAATGGTTTGAAAATATGATTCATAAGGCGCATAAAAGTACTCGGAGCATTAGATAGTCCGAATGGCATGACCATCCATTCATAAAGACCATCTCTCGTTTTGAACGCTGTCTTCCATTCATCGCCATCTCTCATGCGAATTTGATGATATCCGCTGCGAAGATCGATGTTTGAGAAGATTATGGCTCCATGAAGTTGATCCAAGAGATCATCCAACCGTGGGATGGGAAAGCGGTACCGGATGGTGATTTTGTTGACAGCCCTGCTGTCAATGCACATTCGCCATGAACCGTCCTTCTTTGGTACTAGAAGTGCTGGAACAGCGCAAGGACTCATGCTTTCTCGTACAAGGCCTTTGGAGATCAGCTCATCAACTTGACTTTGTAACTCTTCATGCTCCCTTGGATTCATCCGATAAGCTGCTTTGTTAGGTAAAACAGAACCTGGAATAAGATCAATATGGTGCTGTATACCCCTCATAGGTGGAAGGCCCGGTGGAAGTTCTTCAGGAATAATATCAGGGAATTCCTTAAGAAGTGGTTGTATTATAAGTGGAATCTCAATGGGATCTTTCTTTTCAACAACCATAAGAGCGTACCCCTCTCCACATTCTGTTAAAGTTTTCTCAACTTCACCTACAGAAAGTAAACTACAACCCTCCCTTTTAGAAGGTTTAGGAGTGAATATCATTTTCAGTGGGGCTAAAGTCACTTTAATTCCATTCTTTACAAAAGAATAGGTGTTTTTGAGACCATCATGGATAACTTTCCTATCATACTGCCATGGCCTACCAAGTAGTATATGACATGCATCCATAGGGACAACATCACACATAACTTCATCCTCATAATTTTTCCCAATGGAGAATTGAACTAAGCATTTCTTAGTTACCTGAATATCGTTGCCTTTTCGAAGCCATTGAAGTTTGTAGGGATGGGAATGAGCTTCTGTTTTTAGATTCAGCTTCTCCACCATGGTTGTAGACACCACATTCTCACAACTTCCCCCATCAATGATGACATTACACTCCTTGCCATTGGAAGTGCATTTGGTGTGGAAAATGTTGTTTCGAAGCCAATCATCTTCTGCATAAGTTGACTTCAAGAGTCTACGAATAACAAGAGACTCTCCCTGATCCGCATACATGAACTCCTCCTCGGATTCGTCCTCAACTTGCTCCTCCTCAGCATTATCTTCCAATTCTTCTTCAACAAGGGAGATTATCTTGCGATTTGGACAATCGGAAGCAATATGTCCAAAACCATGACATTTAAAGCATTTTCTACTTGAATTAGAATTATTGAAGCGATTAGAACCTGATGGAGCTTCATTCCTTGCAGGTGGTTTGACAGCTGCAGTTTTGGTTGATGGAGTGGCCTTGGAAGTAGAACTACTCCCCCGGTTTGTGATTCCATCGCGATTGAAAGGTCGATAAGTATTCTTACGCCCTTCCATTAATTGTTTCTCCACCTTTAGTGCTAGCTTGCAAACATCATTGTAGGTCCAGTAAGGTTGTAATTGTACAACATTACTGATTTCACGACGTAACCCTCCAAGGTAGCGGGCTACCATTTGTTCTTCGGGCTCTACGATGTCACAACGCATCATAGAATAATCGAACTCTGCTGTATATTCTTCCACGGAGAGATCGTTTTGTCGAAAGTTGTGGAACTTAAGAAAAGCATCTTGCCTATAATGATCTGGCAAATACTTCTTCTTAAGAGCCTTCTTCATCTTTGCCCATGTCACAATGCGACTCTTCCTTTCACGTTCTCGCTGCCTCTTAAGGTGTTCCCACCAAATAGAAGCATGTTTTCGTAGCTTGATGGCAACAAGCTTCACCTTCTTGTGATCTGCAACATCTTTGTAATCAAAGATCCGCTCAATGGTGTTAAGCCAATCAATGAATTCATCGGGTTGCATTCTTCCTTCAAATTCTGGAATGCCCACCTTGACGTCATAATCACGTTGGAAAACGTGATTTCTTAGCTCACGGGGGTGAGGTGGCGTGCTGTCATTTGAGGCATGGCTACGAGCTTGGTGAAAAGGATTAACTTCATCTCCATCATTGCTGGAAACTTCAGCATCTGAGCCATGATGAGGAGCACCATGTTCAGAAGTTTCATAACGCTCTAGGCGTTGTTCGAGTTGCTGCACTTGTCTCCTCAAGGCTTCCAGCTCGATATCTCGCGGGTCTCCTTGCGGTGCTGGAGCTGCTATTGGAATAGCTTGACCACGACGACCACGACCAGCCATAATAACAAGAACTATGGAAATCAAGGTGTTAGATATCACACTTGAGTAACCAAAGCTCTGATACCAATTTGATACCGGATTGAAATAGAATTGAAGGAAACTAAACAAACAAACAACAAAATGAAAGATAAGAGTTCACCACCCAAGAGATAACACCAAAGGGATATAGAATATCACCACCCAAAGGATTAACACAAGGGATACAGAACTATAGGAATTCACCACTCTAAGGATTATACCAAAGAGATACAGAATTACAAGAAGGAGAAAACTCTCTTCTAAAAGCCAAAGGCTGATTTCAATTTATAAACTCAAGTCTGATTTTTAGCTTACAAACACAAGTACTTATAGAGCTTAGAACAACCCTCTAAGCTTAGGAAAAGTAAGAAAACAATCCATAAAACATGCAAGGAAACAATCCCTAAAACAAGGAAGGAGACAATCCCTAAAACATGCAAGGAATCAAGGAATTGGTCAAAAGTAAAAAGAGGAACACAATTTCGGATTTTCAGGAGCACCCAATGACCAGAATTCAAAAGGTCATATCTTCTTGTAGACATCTCCAAATGGGCTGAAACTTGTTTGGTTGGAAAGATGACGTCTTGAACTTTAATTTGGACTTAAGAAAATCTCAAAAAGGAGATCGTTTGGGCCTGGTATGGTCAGCCTAAATCCAGTAAGCTGTTGCATCCGAATCTTCTTCCACTTTGGGCTTGGACCTTGCACCTTGCTTAGTTGACAAGAGATTATTAGATTTTTGTTGGGCAGGCCCATGCTAGGTTGGACATACCCATGTCAGGACATACCCATGTCACAACAAAATTTAACTACTGCTACTCAAGCTCTTGTTATAGGTCAACAGGCTCACACTAAGGATATTGCAGAGCTGAAGAAGCAATTGGGACAAGTGGTGGACTTCATGGGGAAGATAACAGAAAGTGGAAAATTGCCTAGCAACACTGTTCCCAACCCAATTATCGAGCAAGCTAAAGTTGTTACCACAAGGAGTGGCAAGACCCTTGTGGATGTTCTTAAAACTCAGAAGAAATCCAAAGTGACCCACCATGAGGAAGAGGATGTTGTGAGCACCAAGAACGAAATACAGAAAGATCCCACCACCACAATGGCGGAAATGATTGGTCCTACATCATCTGAGAATGCTTTAAAACCTCAAGGTAATGAACAAAACCCTAAACACTCTTTTGATTCTAATCCTTTTGCTCGTGTACCTTTTCCTAGTAGGTTTGCCAAAACCAAGAAGGATGAATCTGATCAGGCCATCTTAGAGATTTTTAAGAAGGTACAAGTCAACATGCCTTTGATTGAGTGCTTGAAGCAAGTGCCAAGATATGCCAAGTTTCTGAAGGAGCTTTGCACTACAAGGAGGCAGACTCGTGAGAAGGAGGTGGTGAAGTTGAATGAGACAGTCTCTGCTGTCATCCAAAGGAAATTGCCACCAAAGCTTAAGGATCCAGGGAGTTTTTCTGTTCCTTGTGTGATTGGTACCAACAAATTTGATAATGTCATGCTAGACTTAGGAGCTTCAATTAATGTGATGCCTTATAGTCTTTATGCTTCTTTAGAGCTAGGTGCACTTAAAAGTGATAATGTTGTTATCCAATTGGGTGATCGATCTAATAAGTATCCTAAAGGATACGTTGAAGATGTTATTGTGCAAGTAAATCAACTCATTTTTCCTGCAGACTTCTATATCATTGATATGGAAGATTCTCCCCTAAATTCTACTCCGTTGCTTTTAGGGCGCCCATTCATGAGGACCGCAAGAACAAAGATCGATGTTTATGAGGGAACTCTAACCATGGAATTTGATAATGAAGTTATACGCTTCAACATCTTTGAAGCCATGAGGTATCCATTGACTGACATTAAACCCTGTTTTTCTATTGATGATATTAACTCACTTGCGCAGAAATTTTTGGAAGCAATGGAAGAGGATGAGTTGAAAGTAACACTCTCTCAAGGAGTTGGTTATACTGAGAATGGAGAATCCATTTCTAGGGCTGAGTTAGAAAAGGCTGAAGAGCCCATTGTGATCAAAACCGTAGCCTCCCTTGAGGCCCGACCCATATTACCAAGGTCTATTCCTCCTTTGTCCTTTCCTATTTCCACTAACAAAATTTTACCTTCAGTGACACAGGCCCCTACACTTGAGCTTAAGGTTTTGCCAGATCACTTGAAGTATGTCTTTTTGGGGGACAAGGAGACACTACCTGTTATTATATCCTCGAAGTTGGAGGAGGACCAAGAAAAGAAGCTTGTGGACTTTCTAAAGAAGTACAAGACCGCCATTGGTTGGACTTTGGCAGATATCAAGGGAATTAGCCCAACCATGTGCCTCCATAGGATCCTGTTGGAGGATGGTGCCAAACCCACCAGAGATGCCCAGAGACGCCTACATCCACCTATGATGAAGGTTGTGCAAGATGAGGTAATTAAGTTACTTGATTGTGGCGTTATTTACCCTATTTCAGATAGCAAGTGGGTGTCTCCTGTTCAAGTTGTGCCAAAGAAGTCAGGAGTTACTGTGGTAAAGAATGAGGAGAATGAGCTTGTACCTCAAAGAGTGGTAACTGGTTATCGAGTTTGCATAGACTATAGGAAGCTCAATGCTTCAACAAGAAAGGACCATTTCCCTCTGCCCTTCATCGATCAGATGCTCGAGAGGTTAGCTGGTTATCCTTTTTATTGTTTTTTGGATGGATATAGTGGGTACAACCAGATCTATATAGCGCAAGAGGACCAAGAGAAGACCACCTTCACTTGCCCTTTTGGCACTTATGCCTACAGACGTATGCCATTCGGATTGTGCAATGCACCAGGTACGTTTCAACGTTGTATGCTCTCCATTTTCTCTGAATACATCGAGAATATCATTGAGGTCTTTATGGATGATTTTAGTGTCTTTGGTAGAGATTTTGATGCATGCTTAGGAAATTTGGAACTTATTCTGAAACGTTGCGTTGAAACAAACTTGGTTCTAAATTGGGAAAAATGTCACTTCATGGTGACTCAAGGGATTGTTTTAGGACATATCATATCTGCTAGGGGGATTGAGGTTGATAAATCTAAGGTAGATCTTGTGCGTTACTTACCCTCTCCCACTTGTGTGAGAGATGTTCGTTCATTTCTTGGTCATGCAGGATTTTACAGGAGGTTTATCAAGGATTTCTCCAATGTATCAAGGCCCTTGTGCCGTTTACTTCAGAAGGACACTCTCTTTGAGTTTGATGAGGAGTGCAAGAAAGCTTTTGAGAAGCTGAAGGAGTTATTGACTACTGCTCCCATCATGTCTCCACCTAATTGGTCCTTACCTTTTGAATTGATGTGTGACGCCTCAGATTACGCCGTTGGGGCTGTTTTGGGACAAAGAATGGACAAAAAGCCCTATGCCATCTACTATGCCTCTAGGACACTCAATTATGCTCAACTAAACTATTCCACAACTGAAAAAGAGCTCCTTGCTGTTGTTTTTGCCTTAGATAAATTTCGCTCTTATTTACTTCAAACTAAAGTTGTTGTTTATACTGATCATGCAGCTTTGAAGTATCTGATGACAAAGAAGGAGGCCAAACCGAGACTGATTAGATGGGTGCTTTTGCTTCAAGAATTTGATTTGGAGATCAAGGACAAGAAGGGGAGTGAAAACTTGGTAGCTGACCATTTGAGCAGACTTGTTCATGAGGAGGACGTCCTACCCCTGCAAGAATCATTCCCAGATGAGCAGCTCTTTGGGATTGAGGTAAGTGAGCCTTGGTATGCTGATATTGTGAATTATTTAGTTACTAGGCAATTTCCTGACACTTTACCTCGTTCTAATAAAGAAAAACTTAAGCATATGGCTAGGCATTACATATGGGATGAACCTTATTTGTGGAAACATTGTAGTGATCAAATCATTAGGAGGTGTGTCCCTGAATCTGAGCATAAATCGATACTTGCCTTTTGTCATTCTGAGTCTTGTGGTGGACACTTTGGTGCTCGTAGGACAGCCCGTAAGGTATTAGATTGTGGTTTTTTCTGGCCTTCTATTTTTAAGGATGCATACTTGTATTGCATGACTTGTGACAGGTGCCAGAGGACAGGTAATTTAGGCTCTAGGGATCAGATGCCCATGGCCCATATTATAACTGTCGAGATTTTCGATGTTTGGGGCGTTGATTTCATGGGGCCGTTTCCTTCATCTAACGGGTTTCTTTACATTCTTTTGGCTGTTGATTATGTGTCTAAGTGGGTGGAGGCTAAAGCCACCAGAACTAATGACTCTAAAGTTGTTGTAGATTTCTTGAGATCTAACATATTTGCTAGGTTTGGAATGCCTCGTGTGATTATTAGTGATGGTGGATTACACTTCTGCAACCGTACAATTGAGGCCCTGCTCAAGAAGTACAAAGTGACTCATAAGGTGGCAACACCTTATCATCCTCAGACGAGTGGACAAGCAGAGGTCTCAAATCATGAGATTAAGGGGATTTTGGAGAAGACTGTGGGCCCTACACGAAAGGATTGGAGCAAAAGACTTGATGATGCACTTTGGGCTTATAGGACAGCTTATAAGACGCCAATTGGGATGTCTCCATTCAGACTTGTCTATGGTAAAGCGTGTCACTTACCAGTTGAGCTTGAGCATAGGGCATGGTGGGCTGTTAAGTCTTTCAACATGGACATTGATGAGGCTGGTTTACATAGAAAACTCCAACTGAATGAACTTGAGGAAATCAGAAACGAGGCATATGATAGTGCATGGATCTACAAGGAGAAAACTAGAGCTTTTCATGATAAGATGATCCGTGGCAAGGCCTTTGTTGTGGGCCAAAAAGTTCTTCTCTTCCATTCTAGACTTAAACTTTTTCCTGGTAAGTTACGTTCTAGATGGGTGGGTCCATTCATTGTCACTAATATTTTTCCTCATGGTGCTATGCAGATAAAAAGTGAAAAAACTGGAAATGAATTCAAGGTGAATGGTCATCGCTTGAAACCTTACTATGAGGCTTTTGAGGAGCACACTGTGGAGGAAGTACCCCTCCTAGAGGTGCCACTCACAAAGGACTAAAAACGAGGTACAAAGTCTAGGCTGAAAGACTGTAAACATTAAAGCGCTGCTTGGGAGGCAACCCAATTCAACCGAAGCTGTGGAAGAGTCATTAACACAGATTTGCATTTTCTTTCTCTCTTCCATTTACGTTGGTTGATCTTTATATGTTATTTGTTTTGTGTGATTTTCGTAAATACCTTACCCATGTTTATATTCTATATTACATGCTTATTCTGATATACATTGAGGACAATGTACCATTTAAGTGTGGGAGAGGGATTTACATCTTTTTGAGTCATATCATTGCTTTTTAGGTTTTAGGACCTCTTCCAACTCAATGATGAAACTGATTCTTAATGGTTTTTAAAGAGTTTGAGCATACTTTTAAAGATAAAACAAGAAATGGAGTTAATTTGCTTATATTATAGTCATACTTGGAAATTGAAATTTTGAAGCACATTTGCCTTGATTTGAGTAATCTGTTGCCTTAGAGTGAAGCATGGAGACATATTGAATAATACTTGCATAATCCCACAATATTTGTGAGTTTTTTTAGCCTTATAATTGATTCATTATGCATATCAATTCAAATTCTCTTCTGAGTGCATCTTGTGAATATAATGTTTTCTAGAACTTGCTTTTAAACCACTTGAGACGATCGTACATGTTCTGATTTGGAGAAGACGGAGGCAAATTAGGATTTTACCACCATGACTAAATAGCCTTTAACCTGATCATGATTTGACCCCTAGATACCATTTTGAGCCTGAATTAGCTTATTTTCTTCATTAACCCACATTCATTTACCCTTACGAACTTAAACACTTTACCTACCCTTTTTCCTTAGAACTAGGGAGCTTGGATCTTGTATAATTGATTTGTAATGTGGAGATGGTGGAAAAGCATAAGTGTGGGGGAATTTCATATGGTTCTAAGGTGGTTGTTTCGGAAAAAAAAAAACAAAAAAAAAAAGAAGATAAAAGGAGTAATAGGAAAAAAAAAATTTGTTGTGTTTCAAAAAAATACAAGTTCTGAAGAACTGGGAGAATTATGAGTCTTTAAAGCAAGTTGAAAGCCAAAGTAATTAAATCCACCCTATTGTGATGGAAACGTGGTACTTAATAATGATGATCTATTTATTACGTTATTGAATGCTTTCTAGTTCTAAGGAAATTTTGTGACATCCGTTCTCTTATTTTTTATGAAACCTTGACCCTTTAGCCCCATTACAACCCTTTCAAAGACCTCCTGATCCTTTGATGTTCTGTTTTTGATGTGGAGAGTGGGTGCACAAGCAAGCCTATGGTTTAAACTGTTTTCACAAGTGATTGAGTAATTAGTATAGCTAGCACCACATTTAAATGAGTGAAAACCAGAGTGATGCATTGTGAGAAGTAAAATTTGATACTATTTGTGCATTAACTCGAGGGTGGCATATTACACTTACTCTTTGCTGATTATTCACACACACACGCTCAAAGTACGAATGTTATATAATCTTAATAACTCTGTAGCTTGTTTATTTGAGGTAAACTTGTGCTCTCCGTACTTTATTATGCCATATTGCCTAAGGGATCTCTGAGACATAAGTTGGAAGGATTAGAGTCATTTAATTTGTGTTATGTCATTGTGGTGTCATTTAGTTTATGTTGTTTCTCTTGAGATTCTACTAGGTTACATACTGTTGTTTTGCTAAGGGACTAGCCAAAGCTAAGTGTGGGGGAATTTGATAGGAACACTTTGTGTTACGTTTTTAATGCCTTTCCTACCCTATTTGGCTTTGCAATTCTCTTAACTTTGTTATTTTGAGCTTAGTTTCTTTTCTTAGTATTTAAAAAGCTTGTGAACGTGGGAATGGTAAAATAAGGCGCTAAAATGAGTTTTCCTAGTTACTTTAGGAAATCTAAGTGGATTAAGAAAATAGTCTTATCATTCTAAGAAACTTTTCTAATTATGGAAACTTTCCTTATCTATTATTTGCTGATTTCTTTGTAGGGTTCCACCTTGGAATTATTTGGATGATGTGTCAAAACACAAGAGAATATTGGAGTCCATTAGTGACATGGGTATGTCCAACCTAACATGGGCTTGCCCAACAAAAAATCGCATAATCTCTTGTCAACTAAGCAAGGTCCAAGCCCAAAGTAGAGGAAGATTCGGATGCAACAGCCTACTGGATTTTGGCCATCATAACAGGCCCAAACAATATCATTTTTGAGACTTTCTTAGGTCCAAATTGAAGTTCAAGACGTCTTCTTTCCAGCCCAAGAAGTTTCAGCTCATTTGGAGATGTGTGGAAGAAGATATGACCGTTTGAATTCTACTAGTTGGGTCCTCCTGAAATTTCGGGATTGTATTCTTCTTTCTTACTTTTGGCCATTCCTTGATTCTTTGCATGTTTTAGGGATTGTTTCCTTGCACGTTTTAGGGATTGTTTCCTTGCATGTTTCATGGCTTGTTTTTAGCATTACTTTCTTGCTTTTCCTAAGCTTAGAGGGTTGTTCTAAGCTCTATAAATAGGGTGTTTGTAAGCTGAAAGAGATCATCTTTTCTCTTGGAACCATCTCTACTCAAAATTCAAGAAGCAAAAGGCTGAAACACTCCACCATTCCTTCTCCAATTGTGAGCACATTAGGACTTTTCCAAAATGTGTTCTCCTTCATCTATCATCATAGCCGTGAGGTTCATCACCATTAACATCTCAAGCTTCCTTGAGTGTGTTCAAGAAGTGTACCCCTTACGGCTATTCTTTTTAATTGTTTCAGCCTTGGATTCTTATGTTAGATATTATTATTAATTCAATGAGTTGGTTAATTTTCAGATTTATTCTTTAATGTTTTTGAATTGTTCATGATATGTAGACATATTAATTCATTACATATGTTGAATTTTCAGTTCTGTTATATTGAAAACTTTGATATTGCAAATCATTGAAGCCATAATCGCACTTTCGATCACCTAATTGATCTGGAGTACGATTTAAAGTGGTAAAAGCTATGAACAATAGCCAATGTTCTGGAAATTGCATGTTCTTTATCCATGGACTTTTTCATAGGAATAAGGAACATGTTATTGAATCATAATTGCTTTTGATCTTAATGATTTGTTTAAGTAATTGTAAGGATGCGCTGAGTATTAACTTGATTGCTTAAACAAAATAACTAGCTGATGGACTTTTCCTAAGCTTAGTGATTATCTAAGAAGGAATTTATAAAGTGCATGATCTCTTTAGGCTTGCACTTTGATTCAATTTTGATATGTGATTGAAGCACGAATTCGTTGTCTACATTGAAACAATTTGATTAGTCATTTAACAAACTTGATTTTCTGAATTGTGAGAGAAAATGATCAATTGTAAATAATTGTTCTTTAATTTCCTTAGTAAAATTAGTAAAAAGAAAAATCAGATCATGAAAACCCCCTAATCTTATGTAATGTTAATAGATGTAGATTTATATTTGTTTATAAACTGCTAATTAAACCAATCAAATCATTTTTTTTTAATTATTTTTATGACTCTTTAGTATAGAGTACCCGCAATCCCCGGCCAATAACGATACCCTACTAATCACTTTACTACAATCTTCTGCAGGGTTTGTTGATGACCGAAATAAACGGTCTATCATAAGGTGCAAGGTCCAAGCCCAAAGTGGAAGAAGATTCGGATGCAACAGCCTACTGGATTTAGGCTTATCATAACAGGCCCAAACAACATCCTTCTTAAGACTTTCTTAAGTCCAAATTGAAGATCAAATCGTCATCTTTCCAACCAAACATGTTTCAGCCCATTTGGAGATGTGTGCAAGAAGATATGACCGTTTGAATTCTGGTCATTGGGTGCTCCTGAAAATCCGAAATTGTGTTTCTCTTTTTACTTTTGGCCAATTCCTTGATTCCTTACATGTTTTAGGGATTGTTTCCTTTCATGTTTTATGGATTGTCTCCTTGCATGTTTTATGCTGTTTTCTTGCTTGTCCTAAGCTTAGAGGGTTGTTCTAAGCTCTATAAATACTTGTGTATTGTAAGTTGAAAGGATAATAGAATTCAGAAAATACTTGAGGTTTGCTTCCTCTATTGGTTCTTCAACGAACTTTTGAACTCATCAAGGGTTCTTCCTTGTGGCGTTCAGCACCGACTTATCAATCAATCCTTCCACAATTGATTGTGGCGTCTTCATTATACCAAGGTTCTTGCTTCCATACAAACAACGGGTCGTGGTGTCACATAAAATCTGTTTTCTAGACGATTTCTGGGTAAGTATTCCAATATTTTTTGTCGGATCTCAAAGCATATCGATGAGGTTCGCATCACCGCGGCCTTGGCTGGTCCAAGCCGCAGCGCACACTGATGCTGTTCTGGAGGCTTGACATTTGTCTACTAAAACTACCATAACTTTCTCTAGAAAAATCATTTTTATGAGTCGTAAAATTCTCCAGAAAAGAGACTTCCGGATCTTTTTAAGTATATATGGCTCATCTTCTGGTTCTTCTTGCATCAATACAGTTTAATTTGCAAAAATGATTGATCTGTACTGGCAATTCAAGCAATTTAATGAAACTCATTTCCAAGTACTTGTGAACCTTCACTCTAGTGTTCATCGAGTCATTGTTCTTCAAGCAATGATAGCTTTTCCATCTCTTTTGAACTTTAAGTACTTGAAAATGCATTGAAATAGATCAATGATCCAAGAATGACACTTTGGAGTTGTTAAGGTATAAAACTGCAATGCAAACCTAGATAAACCCTAAAATGTTAACAATTAAGTACTGTAAAGATGCATTTTATGACTCTCATCAATATACAAGAATGAAACATCCTAGAAATACTCATGCTTTTATGTATGCTCATTCAAGAAATACTTATACACATCCTAGGAATCACCATCATGTGCATCCTAGAAACAACATATATAATTAAAACTTGCACACTGCACAAGCATATCCTAGGAATTACTATCATGGTTATTCAAAAAATAATATGATGAGGACACGGCTAACAAATGGCATCCTTCTATTCAAGTTCCAATTGGTCAAGTTACAAGGGCTCGAGCTAAAAGATTTAAGGAAACTCTCAATGGGCTGATTCAACACATTTGGGCTAAGAACCATCTTTGGGGGCCCAAGAATGATGCTATACGTGATTCACAATGATGAGTTTCCATAATTCAAGCTTTGGAATAATCCGTCAACTCAAGATGGTGAATTAAAATCTTAGTTTCATAAAATTAGAGACTTATTTTTTTTGGTTGGCTCATCAAGGAAAATGGTAGGCTGCAATTTTACTTATTACACTTTTTTTTTAATTGTTTCCTTATTAATTTAATTGTTGAATTATAAGGCTTGCATGCCAAGTTAGGTACTTTCCTTATTTTGATTTTAGGTTACCAGAATTCGATTTTGGTTTATTTCCTATTTCTTAGTTTTCATTTTTCTAATTGGTTACGAATTCTCATGTATTTAAATAGCCATTAGCTTTTTGGAATAAGACAATTTGATGAGAATCAACAAGTACTATTAAAGGATCCATTGCATATTCCAGTTGGGCCAATTACTAGATCAAGATCCAAGAAAGTCAAAGAAGCACTTAATGGGCTGATTCAAGAGATTTGGGCTGAATCTAAAATGGGGCATTCCAAGCTTCGGCCCAATAGGAGATGAAATCATAATAAGTTTAATCCAAGCTATTGATAGTGACATGGGTATGTCCAACATAACAAGGGCCTGCCCAATAATAATCACCTAGTCTCTTGTCAACTAATTAAGGTGCAAGGTCCAAAGCCAAAGTGGAAGAAGATTCAGATGCAACAGCCTACTGGATTTAGGCTCATCATAACAGGCCCAAACGACATCCTTCTTAAGACTTTCTTAAGTCCAAATTGAAGATCAAATCGTCATCTTTCCAACCAAACAAGTTTCAGCCCATTTGGAGATGTGTACAAGAAGATATGACTGTTTGAATTCTGGTCATTGGGTGTTCCTGAAAATCCGAAATTGTGTTCCTCTTTTTACTTTTG
>CM043698.1:90960000-91167500 GCA_023935145.1 Bretschneidera sinensis
AAGATGATGAGAGAGCTAAAAAGAAAGTATTTACCTGACCACTACAAACAAGATGCTTTTATGAAATTTCATAATTTCAAGCAAAGGGAGTTGTCCGTGAAGGAGTATACAGCGGAGTTTGATCATCTAATGATTTGTTGTGATGTTGTTAAGCAAGAGGAGCAGATGATAGCCCGCTATCTTGGTGGGTTATGTGTTGAAATCAGTGATGTGGTGCAGCTGCAACCATATTGGACTTACAATGATGTTTGCAAACTAGCTATGAAGGTGGAGAAGCAACTGAAAGAAAAACGTGGCAGATGTTTTCGATCCTTTATTCAAGATTGAGTCTCTAACCGTGGGAGTGGTTCCACTTCTAAAACCACGACCATACCCAAGGCAGTCACGGCCAAGCAAAGGAATGAAACTACATCATGTTCAAATCATCCAGTCATTTCCAATACAACTCGAAGGTGTTTCAAATGTCAAGATTTTGGACGTATTGCTTCTGATTGTCCAAATCGCAAAATGGTGTCTCTTATGGAAGAAGACATGGAAACAGAAGGTGAGCATGATTTTTCACCAGAAACTAATGAACATGTTGCTGTGGAAGAAGAAATTACTTATGTTGATCGAGGGGAGGCTCTTGTGGTTCAAAGAAGCCTCAACGTAACCTATGTGGAAGATGAATGGTTGCAGAACAATATTTTTCACACTTGATACACTTCTCATGGAAAGGTCTGTAACGTCATCATTGATGGAGGAGGTTGTGAAAATATTGTGGCATCAATAATGGTGGAGAAACCGAAGTTAAAAACTGAAGATCATCCGGAACCTTACAAATTCCAATGGCTTCGCAAAGGCAACGAAGCGAAGGTAAATAAAAGATGCTTGGTTGAATTTTCCATTGGCAAGAATTATAAAAATGCTGTAGTTTGTGACATAATGCCTATGGATGCATATCATTTGTTGCTTGATAGACCTTGGCAGTATGATAGAAAGACTAAGCATGAAGGTTTCAAAAATACTTATTCTTTTGAAAAAGATGGAGTTAAGGTCCTTTTGGTTCCATTGAAAATGGTTCATGTTCCTAAACCTTCTTTTGGGGAGGGAACTAATTTGTCGACCAGATCTGGGGTTGAGAAAGCATTGATGAAGAATGGTAAAGGCTTTGCAATTGTGGTAAAGGAAGAGAAAGAACCAACAGAAATTCCCCCTTCTTTGATTCCATTCCTCATGGAATTTAGTGATGTTGTTCCAGAGGAAATTCCCCATAGCCTTCCACCTATGAGAGATATGCACCATTGCATTGATCTTGTACCAAGATCTGTGTTGCCTAACAAGCCAGCCTATCAATTGAACCTTAAGGAGCATGAAGTATTACAGAGACAAGTTGAAGAGTTGATCGAAAAGGAGTTTGTTAGAGAGGGCATGAGCTACCTTGTGCTTATGGAGTTTCTACAACCTTTAATGTCTCAGATCTTTCTCCTTACTTTGAGGATCAAGAAGACCAAGTGGACTTGGGGGCAAGTCTTCATCAACCGGGGGAGTCTGACACAGGTTTGTCCAACAAACCTTTAACCTAACAAATAAGGCCTCATGAAATGGGTATGTCCAACCTAACATGGGTCTGCCCAACAAAAAATAACAAAATCTCTTATAAACTAAGCAAGGTGGAAGGTCCAAGCCCAAAGTGGAAGAAGATTCGGATGCAACAGCCTATTAGATTTAGGCTCATCATAACAGGCCCAAAAGATATGCTTTTTGAGACTTTCTTAAGCCTAAATTGAAGTTCAAGATGTCTTTTTTCCAACCCAACAAGTTTCAACCCATTTGGAGAAGTGTGGAAGAAGATATGACCGTTTGAATTCTGCCAGTTGGGTCCTCTTGAAATTTCAGGATTGTATTCTTCTTTTGGCCTTTTCCTTGATTCCTTGCATGTTTTAGGGATTGTCTCCTTCCTTGTTTTAGGGATTGTTTCATTGCATGTTTTATGGATTGTTTCCTTCCATGTTTTAGGGATTGTTTGCTTGCATGTTTTATGCCTTGTTTTCTTGCTTGTCCTAAGCTTTGAGGGTTGTTCTAAGCTCTATAAATACTTGTGTTTGTAAGTTGAGAAAGGAGACTTGAGTTTATAAATTGAAATCAGCCTTTGGCTTTTAGAAGATAGTTTTCTCCTTCTTGTAATTCTGTATTTCTTTGGTATAATCTTTAGAGTGGTGAATTCCTATAGTTCTGTATCCCTTGTGCTAATCCTTTGGGTGGTGATATTCTATATCCCTTTGGTGTTATCTCGTGGGTGGTGAACTCCTATATTTCATTTCTTTGTTTGTTTGTTTAGTTTCCTTCAATTCTATTTAAATCCGGTATCAAATTGGTATCAGAGCTTTGGTTTCTCAAGTGTGATATCTAACACCTTGATTTCCATAGTTCTTCTTATTATGGCTAGTTGTGGTCATCGTGGTCAAGCTATTCCAGTAGCAGCTCCAGAAGCACCACCGCAAGGAGATCCGCGAGATATCGAGATGGAAGCCTTGAGGAGACAAGTGCAGCAACTCGAACATCGCTTAGAGCGTTATGGAACTTCTGAACATGGTGGCCGTCATCATGGCTCAGACGTTGAATTTTCCAGCAATGATGGAGACGAAGTTATTCCTTTTCACCAAGCTCGTAGTCACGCCTCAAGTGACAGCACACCACCTCACCCCGGTGAGCTATGAAATCATGTTTTCCGATGTGATTATGATGTCAAGGCGGACATTCTAGAATTTGAAGGAAGGATGCAACCAGATGATTTCATTGATTGGCTTACTACCGTTGAGTGAATCTTTGATTTCAAAGATGTTCCAGAAAATCGTAAAGTGAAAGTTGTTGCCATCAAGCTAAGGAAACATGCTTCAATCTGGTGGGAGCATTTGAAGAGGTATCGAGAACGTGAAGGAAGAGTACGTATTACAACATGGGCAAAGATGAGGAGAGAGCTAAAAATAAAGTATTTACCTGACCACTACAAACAAGATGCTTTTATGAAATTTCATAATTTCAAGCAAAGGGAGTTGTCCGTGAAGGAGTATACAACGGAGTTTGATCATCTAATGATTTGCTGTGATGTTGTTAAGCAAGAGGAGCAGATGATAGCCCGCTATCTTGGTGGGTTATGTGTTGAAATCAGTGATGTGGTGCAGCTGCAACCATATTGGACTTACAATGATGCTTGCAAACTAGCTATGAAGGTGGAGAAGCAACTGAAAGAAAAACGTGGCAGATGTTTTTGATCCTTTATTCAAGATGGAGTTTCTAACCGTGGGAGTGGTTCCACTTCTAAAACCACGACCATACCCAAGGCAGTCGTGGCCAAGCAAAGGAATGAAACTACATCAGGTTTAAATCGTCCAGTCATTTCCAATACAACTCGAAGGTGTTTCAAATGTCAAGATTTTGGACATATTGCTTCTGATTGTTCAAATCGCAAAATGGTGTCTCTTGTGGAAGAAGACATGGAAACGGAAGGTGAGCATGATTTTTCACCAGAAACTAATGAACATGTTGCTGTGGAAGAAGAAATTACTTATGCTGATCGAGGGGAGGCTCTTGTGGTTCAAAGAAGCCTCAACGTAACCTATGTGGAAGATGAATGGTTGCAGAACAATATTTTTCACACTTGATACACTTCTCATGGAAAGGTCTATAACGTCATCATTGATGGAGGAGGTTGTGAAAATGTTGTGGCATCAACAATGGTGGAGAAACCGAAGTTAAAAACTGAAGATCATCCGGAACCTTACAAATTCCAATTGCTTCGCAAAGGCAAACAAGTGAAGGTAAATAAAAGATGCTTGGTTGAATTTTCCATTGGCAAGAATTATAAAAATGCTGTAGTTTGTGACATAGTGCTTATGGATGCATATCATTTGTTGCTTGATAGACCTTGGCAGTATGATAGAAAGACTAAGCATGAAGGTTTGAAAAATACATATTTGAAAAGGATGGAGTTAAGGTCCTTTTGGTTCCATTGAAAATGGTTCATGTTCCTAAACCTTCTTTTGGGAAGGGAACTAATTTGTCGACCAGATCTGGGGTTGAGAAAGCATTGATGGAGAATGGTGAAGGTTTTGCAATTGTGGTAAGGGAAGAGAAACAACCAACAGAAATTCCCCCTTCTTTGATTCCATTCCTCATGGAATTTAGTGATGTTGTTCCAGAGGAAAATCCCCATGGCTTTCCACCTATGAGAGATATGCAGCATTGCGTTGATCTTGTACCAGGATCTGTGTTGCCTAACAAACCAGCCTATCAATTGAACCTTAAGGAGCATGAAGTATTACAGAGACAAATTGAAGAGTTGATCGAAAAGGGGCTTGTTAGAGAGGGCATGAACTACCTTGTGCTTATGGAGTTTCTAAAACCTTTAATGTCTCAGATATTTCTCCTTACTTTGAGGATCAAGAAGACCAAGTGGACTTGGGGGCAAGTCTTCATCAACCGGGGGAGTCTGACACAGGTGTGTCCAACAAACCTTTAACCTAACAAATAAGGCCTCATGAAATGGGTATGTCCAACCTAACATGGATCTGCCAAACAAAAAATAAAAAAATTTCTTATCAACTAAGCAAGGTGCAAGGTCCAAGCCCAAAGTGGAAGAAGATTCGGATGCAACAGCCTATTTGAATACTGCCAGTTGGGTCCTCTTGGAATTCCGGGATTGTATTCTTCTTTTGGCCTTTACCTTGATTCCTTGCATGTTTTAGGGATTGTCTCCTTCCTTGTTTTAGGGATTGTTTGCTTGTATGTTTTAGGGATTGTTTGCTTGTATGTTTTAGGGATTGTTTGCTTGCATGTTTTATGCCTTGTTTTCTTGCTTGTCCTAAGCTTAGAGGGTTGTTCTAAGCTCTATAAATACTTGTGTTTGTAAGTTGAAAAAGGAGACTTGAGTTTATAAATTGAAATCAGCCTTTGACTTTTAGAAGAGAGTTTTCTCCTTCTTGTAATTCTGTATCTCTTTGGTATAATCCTTAGAGTGGTGAATTCCTATAGTTCTGTATCCCTTGTGTTAATCCTTTGGGTGGTGATATTCTATATCCCTTTGGTGTTATCTCGTGGGTGGTGAACTCCTATATTTCATTTCTTTGTTTGTTTGTTTAGTTTCATTCAATTCTATTTAAATCCGGTATCAAATTGGTATCAGAGCTTTAGTTTCTCAAGTTTTATATCTAACACCTTGATTTCCATAGTTCTTGTTATTATGGCTAGTTGTGGTCGCTGTGGTCAAGCTATTCCAGTAGCAGCTCCAGAAGCACCACCGCAAGGAGATCCGCGAGATATCGAGATGGAAGCCTTGAGGAGACAAGTGTAGCAACTCGAACATCGCCTAGAGCGTTATGGAACTTCTGAACATGGTGTCCCTCATCATGGCTCAGACGTTGAATTTTCCAGCAATGATGGAGATGAAGTTATTCCTTTTTACCAAGCTCGTAGTCACGCCTCAAGTGACAGCACACCACCTCACCCCCGTGAGCTAAGAAATCATGTTTTCCGATGTGATTATGATGTCAAGGTTGACATTCTAGAATTTAAAGGGAGGATGCAACCAGATGATTTCATTGATTGGCTTACTACCGTTGAGCGAATCTTTGATTTCAAAGATGTTCCAAAAAATCGTAAAGTGAAAGTTGTTGCCATCAAGCTAAGGAAACATGCTTCAATCTGGTGGGAGCATTTGAAGAGGCAGCGAGAACGTGAAGGAAGAGTACGTATTACAACATGGGCAAAGATGAGGAGAGAGCTAAAAAGAAAGTATTTACCGTCACACTACAAACAAGATGCTTTTATGAAATTTCATAATTTCAAGCAAAGGGAGTTGTCCATGAAGGAGTATACAACGGAGTTTGATCATCTAATGATTTGCTGTGATGTTGTTAAGCAAGAGGAGCAGATGATAGCCCGCTATCTTGGTGGGTTATGTGTTGAAATCAGTGAAGTGGTGCAGCTGCAACCATATTGGACTTACAATGATGTTTGCAAACTAGTTATGAAGGTGGAGAAGCAACTGAAAGAAAAATGTGGTAGTTGTTTTCGATCCTTTATTTAAGATGGAGTTTCTAATCGTGGGAGTGGTTCCACTTCTAAAACCACGACCATACCCAAGGCAGTCGCAGCCAAGCAAAAGAATGAAACTACATCAGGTTCAAATCGTCCAGTCATTTCCAATACAACTCGAAGGTGTTTCAAATGTCAAGATTTTGGACATATTGCTTCTGTTTGTCCAAATCGCAAAATGGTGTCTCTTGTGGAAGAAGACATGGAAACAGAAGGTGAGCATGATTTTTCACCAGAAACTAATGAACATGTTGCTGTGGAAGAAGAAATTACTTATGCCGATCGAGGGGAGGCTCTTGTGGTTCAAAGAAGCCTCAACGTAACCTATGTGGAAGATGAATGGTTCAGAACAATATTTTTCATACTAGATACACTTCTCATGGCAAGGTCTGTAACGTCATCATTGACGGAAGTGGTTGTGAAAATTTTGTGGCATCAACAATGGTGGAGAAACCGAAGTTAAAAACTGAAGATCATTCGGAACCTTACAAATTCCAATGGCTTCGCAAAGGCAATGAAGTGAAGGTAAGTAAAAGATGCTTGGTTGAATTTTCCATTGGCAAGAATTATAAAAATGCTGTAGTTTGTGACATAGTGCCTACGGATGCATATCATATGTTGCTTGATAGACCTTGGCAGTATGACAGAAAGACTAAGCATGAAGGTTTCAAAAATACTTATTCTTTTGAAAAGGATGGAGTTAAGGTCCTTTTGGTTCCATTGAAAATGGTTCATGTTCCTAAACCTTCTTTTGAGGAGGGAACTAATTTGTCGACCAGATCTGGGGTTGAGAAAACATTGATGGAGAATGGTGAAGGCTTTGCAATTGTGGTAAGGGAAGAGAAAGAACCAACAGAAATTCCCCCTTCTTTAATTCCATTCCTCATGGAATTTAGTGATGTTGTTCCAGAGGAAATTCCCCATGGCCTTCCACCTATGAGAGATATGCAGCATTGCATTGATCTTGTACCAGGATCTGTGTTGCCTAACAAACCAGCCTATCAATTGAACCTTAAGGAGCATGAAGTATTATAGAGACAAATTGAAGAGTTGATCGAAAAGGGGCTTGTTAGAGAGGGCATGAACTACCTTGTGCTTATGGAGTTTCTACAACCTTTAATGTCTCAGATCTTTCTCCTTACTTTGAGGATCAAGAAGACCAAGTGGACTTGGGGGCAAGTCTTCATCAACCGGGGGAGTCTGACACAGGTGTGTCCAACAAACCTTTAACCTAGCAAATAAGGCCTCATGAAATGGGTATGTCCGACCTAACATGGGCCTGCCCAACAAAAAATAACAAAATCTCTTATCAACTAAGCAATGTGCAAGGTCCAAGCCCAAAGTGGAAGAAGATTCGGATGCAACAGCCTATTAGATTTAGGCCCATCATAACAGGCTAAAACGATATGCTTTTTGAGACTTTCTTAGCCTAAATTGAAGTTCAAGATGTCTTCTTTCCCACCCAACAAGTTTCAACCCATTTGGAGATGTGTGGAAGAAGATATGACCATTTGAATTCTATCAGTTGGGTCCTCCTGAAATTCCGGGATTGTATTATTCTTTTGGCCTTTTCCTTGATTCCTTACATGTTTTAGAGATTGTCTCCTTCCTTGTTTTAGGGATTGTTTCATTGCATGTTTTTTGGATTGTTTCGTTGCATGTTTTAGGGATTGTTTGCTTGCATGTTTTATGCCTTGTTTTCTTGCTTGTCCTAAGCTTAGAGGGTTGTTCTAAGCTCTATAAATACTTGTGTTTGTAAGTTGAAAAGGAGACTTGAGTTTATAAATTGAAATCAGGCTTTGGCTTTTAGAAGAGAGTTTTCTCCTTCTTGTAATTCTGTATCTCTTTGGTATAATCCTTAGAGTGGTGAATTCTTATAGTTCTGTATCCCTTGTGTTAATCTTTTGGGTGGTGATATTCTATATCCCTTTGGTGTTATCTCGTGGGTGGTGAACTCCTATCTTTCATTTCTTTGTTTGTTTGTTTAGTTTCCTTCAATTCTATTTAAATCCGGTATCAAATTGGTATCAGATCTTTGGTTTCTCAAGTGTGATATCTAACACCTTGATTTCCATAGTTCTTGTTATTATGGCTAGTTGTGGTCGTCATGGTCAAGCTATTCCAGTAGCAGCTCCAGAAGCACCACCGCAAGGAGATCTGCGAGATATTGAGATGGAAGCCTTGAGGAGACAAGTGCAGCAACTCGAACATCGCCTAGAGCGTTATGGAACTTCTGAACATGGTGCCCCTCATCATGGCTCAGACGTTGAATTTTCCAGCAATGATGGAGAAGAATTTAATCCTTTTCACTAAGCTCATAAGTCACGCCTCAAGTGACAGCACACCACCTCACTCCCGTGAGCTAAGAAATCATGTTTTCCGACGTGATTATGATGTCAAGGTGGACATTCTAGCATTTGAAGGAAGGATGTTAGCCTGCAGAAACTTGACAACTACTTTATGATCATTAGTCTTTGAGGGGATAGCCTCGACCCATTTGGACACACAATCCACACCCACTAGAATATATAAATACCCAAAGGAGTTAGGAAATGGACACATGAAATCAATGCCTTATTCATTGAAACGTTCTACTATATGGATATTTTGGAGGGACATTTGATTTCAGGAAGAGATGTTACCTGTCCATTGGCATCTATCACATGAGCTGCAAAAGGAGAAAGCATCTTTAAACAAGTTAGGCCAATAAAAACTAGATTGTAATACTTTAAGAGCTGTTCGCTTAGCCTCAAAATGTCCTCCATAAGCCAACTGACGGCAGTGTTGTAATAGGCTCAAGTGCTCCTCTTCTGAGACACATCATCTGATGATTTGATCAGGGCATAATTTGAAAAGATAAGGATCATCCCAATGGTAGTGTCTAGACATGGATATTAGCCACTTCTTTTCTTGCGTGGTCATACCTGGGGGAAAAACCTTAGTAGTTAGATAATTGACAATATCTGCATACCATGGAAGTTTTACCTCTAGTGTGAATAGTTGCTCATCAAGGAAGTTCTCATTTAAAGGTAGCTCATTGTCATCATTCTCATAGGGTAACCTTGATAAATGATCTGCAACCACATTCTGACTGCCTTTCTTGTCTTTGATCTCTAAATCAAATTCTTGCAATAGGAGCAACCATCTGATTAGCCTAGACTTTGCATCTTTCTTAGAAAACAGATATCTCAAAGCAGCATGGTCAGTGAATATAATAACTTTAGAACCAATAAGATATGATCTAAACTTCTTTAAAGCAAAAATAATAGCTAACAATTCTTTTTCAGTAGTAGAATAGTTAAGCTGGGCATCATTTAAAGTTTTAGAAGCATAGTAAATAGCATGAGGTACCTTATTGACTCTTTGACCTAAGACAGCTCCCAAGGCGAAGTCACTGGCATCGCACATCAATTCAAATGGAAGATTCCAATCTAGTGCCATCATTATTGGAGCAGAGGTGAGCATATTCTTTAATGTGTTGAAAGCTGTCATACAGTTATCATTCCATTCAAATTTGGCATCTTTAATTAACAATGCACAAAAGGGTCTCGAGATCTTGGAAAAATCCTTGATGAATCTTCTATAGAAACCCGCATGTCCAAGGAAACTCCTAATACCCTTAACTGTGAGAGGAGGAGGCAGCTTTAAAATGATGTCTATTTTAGCCTTGTCTACCTCAATACTTTTGTTGGAGATGGAATGACCCAACACAATGCCTTGTTGGACCATAAAGTGACATTTCTCCTAATTCAACACTAAATTGCTCTCTTCACATCTCTTTAGGATATTTTCCAAATGGTTTAGGCATTCATCAAAATTAGAACCAAAGACACTGAAATCATCCATGAATACCTCAATGTATTTCTCGACCATATCGAAAAATATGCTCATTATACATCTTTGAAAAGTGACTGGTGCATTGCATAAACCGAATGGCATCCTTCGATAAGCAAATGTACCAAAAAAACATGTGAAGGTGGTATTTTCTTGATCCTTGGGTGCTATGACTATTTGGTTGTACCTACTGTACTCATCCAAGAAGCAGTAATAGTTGTGACCGGCCAATCTCTCTAACATCTAATCAATGAATGGCAAGGGGAAATGATCT
Organism: Bretschneidera sinensis; assembly: GCA_023935145.1. NCBI lineage: Eukaryota > Viridiplantae > Streptophyta > Magnoliopsida > Brassicales > Akaniaceae > Bretschneidera > Bretschneidera sinensis. The sequence goes on from CM043698.1 coordinate 90,970,184, forward strand.
TTTCTGGTCACTTTGTTCAATCTTCGGTAATCAATACAGACCCTCCAACCAGTTGTCTTTCTTGTAGTATGAGCTCCTCATTTTCATTTTTCACAACAGTAATCCCACTCTTTTTCGGAATGACTTGGATCGGACTTACCCATTTACTGTCGAAGATGGGGTAGATAATGCCAACATCTAGTATCTTTAATACCTCGGCCTTTACTACCTCTTTTATGTGTGGGTTAAGTCTTCTTTGAGCATCTCGAGAGGGCCTTGCTCCATCTTCTAGGTAAATATTATGCATGCACTTGGCTGGACTTATCCCCTTAATGTCAGCAATGGTCCATCCAATGGCAGATTTATGCTCCCTAAGAACTCTTAACAATTTCTCTTTTTCTCCAATACTCAATTTAGCAGCCATGATCACAGGTAAAGTCTTTTTTCTCCTAAATAGGCCTAAGTTAGGTGCTCCGGCAGCTGCTTTAATTCCAAAGTTGGTGCCTGGACAATAGATGCTAAAAGAGTAGCATTAGTAGGTATGAGAGATTCAAATGGAGGAGCATACTTACTTGAGTATTTTGGAGAAGTTTCAAGGTGGTGCATGGCTTTGATGATGTCATCAGTAATATATTCAGGTTCTTGCTTAATATCCGTTATTGTAAAGCTATGAGTGATAGTAGTCTCTAATGGATCATAGTGCTGGACCTGAAAAGCTTGCTCAATAAAACTTTGCATCATACTTACATTAACACATTCCATGTCATCTAGAGGTAGCTTTAATGCATCAAATATTTTAAATTCTATTTCTTCACCATTGATCTTCATACTTACTATGCCTTTTTTCACACAAATCTTAGTATCGGCAGTTCTCATGAAGAGGTCTCCCTAATATGATGGGCAGGGGTAATGGCATAGGGCATTCCTCCATATCTAGCATAATGAAATCAGTAGGCAAAATGAATTCTCCTACCTTAACTAGGACATCCTCAAGAATACCCCTAGGTCTTTTGATACTTCTAAATGCCAACTGCAAGGTAATGGAAGTCGGTTGTAGCTCCCTCAAACCTAGGGTTTCAAATACCGTGTATGACAGCAAATTTACACTCGCTCCCAAATCTAGTAATGCTCGCTCAAACAACTGATCACTTATCCTACAGGGAATAGTGAAACTACCCGGATCTTTCAGTTTTGGTGGCAGTTTTCGTAATAGCACAGCACTTACTTCTTTAGTTAGAGCCACTGTTTCATGTTCTTGAAACTTTCTTTTATTAGTGCAACAATCTTTTAAAAATTTAGCATAAGCAGGAATATGTTTAATTGCATCTAATAAGGGAATGTTAATTTCTACTTTTCTCAAAGTTTCAAAAATATCAAGCAATTTATCTTTCTTTGGCGTTACTAACCTTTGAGGGAAGGGTGGTTCATTCCACTTCTCTACTTCACTTACCTTAGATGTGGATGGTTTAGCTGGAGATGCTTGAGCTGGCTCATTAACTCTTATGATCTTACCATTTCGGAGAGTTGTAACGGCTTTCAGCTACTGATATCCTCTTGGATTTGGTAGTGTTTGTGCAGGAAGTTCATCTTGCTTTCTTTCATTTAGTTCCTTAACCAATTGCCCCATTTGTACTTCTAGCCTTTGAATTGCTTGCTCATGTGTTGCAGTGGTTTGTTTTTGCTGATCAAATGAAGTCATCAATATTGTCATTAGTTGCTGTTGTTGAGTGGCTAATTACTTTACAAGACTTTCTAGATTATCCCTCTTGGGTTCTGGAACTGGTTGGGCTGCTTTATGGAAGTTCCTTTGTTGCCCTTGAAGGTTCAAGGTGTTTTGATTGTTGCTCCATGAGAGATTGGGGCGGTCTCACCATCCAGGGTTGTATATATTTGCATATGCACTGTTCAGTCCCACATAGTTTGCTTGCTCGGGATCTGTGGATGAATACAAATGGCAGGTCTCAGTAGTGTGATCAAATTGAGAACATAAAGCACATATCTGGCTTTGTGTAGCTTATAGTCGAGGAGAGATGTTTTGAGTACACATGGCTTTTACAATCATATCTAGCTTCCTCTCCAAAGCAGCTATTTGGGCAGAGGGTCCACCATTCAGAGTAACCTCATACATACCTCTGCTCTTGACTCCTTGTCTACCTCTAGAGGAGAATTATTGGGTATGCTCACTCAATGCCTCAAACAGCTCCATGGCTTCTTCACTTCTCTTTTCCATCAGCACACCTCCACAACCAGAATCAGCAATACCTTTATTCATGTCATTTAGACATTCATAAAAGGCTAGTACAAGCTCATCTTGAGGTAGGTTGTGATGCGAACATTTGAGTAGTAACTCATTGAAATGTCCCCATGCTTCAAAGAATAAGTCTCCATCCTTTTGTTGGAAGGGCTAGATCTCCTTCCTCATTTGCCTCGTCTTTTGGGCTGGGAAAAATTTTCTGAGGAACTTGCTGGCCAACTCCTCCCAAGTGTGGATAGAAACTGTAGGCAAAGAATTATACCATAATTCAGCATTATCTTTTAAGGAAAAACAGAAAAGAATTAACCTTATTCCTTCTTGGTCTAAGCCTTGGATGTGCTGGAACTTGCAAAGATCAAAGAATTCTCGAAGGTGCAAGTGTGGATCCTCTGCCGGTGTACCCCTAAAGGTCAAAGCATTGAGTATCTGCGGGGATATGTAATAATTGCCCTCTGCTTCAGGTTGATATGCAATGCAAGAAGGATGGTTGAGGTTATGTGGAATGAAAGATTGCTTCATCGGTCTTCGTGCAAGTGGTTGCTGATTATCGAGCTGTTTCGCCATTGGTGCTTCGTTCTTGAAACCTTCTTCGTTCTCCTCAAAGTTGTTCCTAAGCCTTTGTCGGATGGTCCGTTCAAGCTCGGGATCAAGAGGAATGACTGTGGGATGTCGGGATTGAAGTCCGTGCATAAATAAGGTAGAACAGTTTCAATGCAGCAGTTTAAATCTGCTGCTCGGGTAGCTCTCTGTCCTATTTGCGCTTGATCGCACAGAAGGTTATGATCGATTGCAAGTATCACAGAAGGTGCGTTTAGGGTTTGATGTGCCTGAAATAGAAGAAAATCGACTAGGGTTTGATGAGAATAAAAATAAAGGTAAAAAACAGAAACTTAAAATTTTTAGAAAAATTAAAGCAAAATAAAATAATGACGAAAATAATTCTAAAGAAAATTTAGCGCAATCCCCGGCAACGGCGCCAAAAACTTGTGGCGCAATTATCTACCTAAATAAATAAGCAAATAACCGCACTCGTTTTACTTGCAAGTGCACAAGGTCTGTGGTAGCATAGTGTGCAAGTGCGAGATCATTTCCACAGGGATTGGTGAATTTCTATCTAGAATTAGTTTCTTCAAGTTTTAAAAGAGAAATGACAGTTTGAGTGTGAGTAAATAACAATAATGAGAACATAGGGCTACGATATCCACCACTAATTATACTTTCCCACTAACTAAGGTTTCAATGCTCTAGCCTTATCATGAATATCTAATGGTTACCAACCTAAAGGCTTGATCCACACCTTAGGCTATTGATCTCCCTATGCAACGAGTTAGGCATGGTATATACTCTAATGCTTTTATTTTTTAAGGGATTCAGTGACACAGGTGTGTCCAACAAAATTTAACCTAACAAATAAGGCCTCATGAAATGGGTATGTCCAACCTAACATGGGCCTGCCCAACAAAAAATAACAAAATCTCTTATCAACTAAGCAAGGTGCAAGGTCCAAGCCCAAAGTGGAAGAAGATTCGGATGCAACAGTCTATTAGATTTAGGCCCATCATAACAGGCCCAAACGATCTGCTTTTTGAGACTTTCTTAAGCCTAAATTGAAGGTCAAGATGTCATCTTTCCAACCCAACAAGTTTCAGCCCATTTGGAGATGTGTAGAAGAAGATATGACCGTTTGAATTCTGCAAGTTGGGTCCTCCTGAAATTTCAGGATTGTATTCTTCTTTTGGCCTTTTTCTTGATTCCTTGCATGTTTTAGGGATTGTCTCCTTCCTTGTTTTAAGGATTGTTTCATTGCATGTTTTATGGATTGTTTCCTTGCATGTTTTAGGGATTGTTTGCTTGCATGTTTTATGCATTGTTTTCTTGCTTGTCCTAAGCTTAGAGAGTTGTTCTAAGCTCTATAAATACTTGTGTTTGTAAGTTGAAAAATCAGACTTGAGTTTATAAATCGAAATCAGCCTTTAGCTTTTAGAAGAGAGTTTTCTCCTTCTTGTAATTCTGTATCTCTTTGGTATAATCCTTAGAGTGGTGAATTCCTATAGTTCTGTATCCCTTGTGTTAATCCTTTGGGTGGTGATATTCTATATCCCTTTGGTGTTATCTCTTGGGTGGTAAACTCTTATCTTTCATTTTGTTGTTTGTTTGTTTAGTTTCCTTCAATTCTATTTAAATCCGGTATCAAATTGGTATCAGAGCTTTGGTTTCTCAAGTGTGATATCTAACACCTTGATTTCCATAGTTCTTGTTATAATGGCTAGTCGTGGTCAAGCTATTCCAGTAGCAGCTCCAGAAGCACCACCACAAGGAGATCCGCGAGATATCAAGATGGAAGCCTTGAGGAGACAAGTGCAGCAACTCGAACATCGCCTAGAGTGTTATGGAACTTCTGAACATGGTGCCCCTCATCATGGCTCAGACGTTCAAGTTTCCAGCAATGATGGAGACGAAGTTAATCCTTTTCACCAAGCTCGTAGTCAAACCTCAAGTGACAGCACACCATCTCACCCCCGTGAGCTAAGAAATCATGTTTTCCGACGTGATTATGATGTCAAGGTGGACATTCCAGAATTTGAAGGAAGGATGCAACCAGATGATTTCATTGATTGGCTTACTACCGTTGAGCGAATCTTTGATTTCAAAGATGTTCCAGAAAATCGTAAAGTGAAAGTTGTTGCCGTCAAGCTAAGGAAACATGCTTCAATCTGGTGGGAGCATTTGAAGAGGCAGCGAGAACGTGAAGGAAGAGTACATATTACAACATGGGCAAAGATGAGGAGAGAGCTAAAAAGAAAGTATTTACCTGACCACTACAAACAAGATGCTTTTATGAAATTTCATAATTTCAAGCAAAGGGAGTTGTCCGTGAAGGAGTATACAGCAGAGTTTGATCATCTAATGATTTGTTGTGATGTTGTTAAGCAAGAGGAGCAGATGATAGCCCGCTATCTTGGTGGGTTACGTGTTGAAATTAGTGATGTGGTGCAGCTGCAACCATATTGGACTTAAAATGATGTTTGCAAACTAGCTATGAAGGTGGAGAAGCAACTAAAAGAAAAACGTGGCAGCTGTTTTCGATCCTTTATTCAAGATGGAGTTTCTAACCGTGGGAGTGGTTCCACTTCTAAAACCACGACCATACTCAAGGCAGTCGCGGCCAAGCCAAGGAATGAAACTACATCAGGTTCAAATTGTCCAGTCATTTCTGATACAACTCGAAGGTGTTTCAAATGTTAAGATTTTGGACATATTGCTTTTGATTGTACAAATCACAAAATGGTGTGTCTTGTGGAAGAAGACATGGAAACGGAAGGTGAGCATGATTTTTCACCAGAAACTAATGAACATGTTGCTGTGGAAGGAGAAATTACTTATGCTAATCGAGGGGAGGCTCTTGTGGTTCAAAGAAGCCTCAACGTAACCTATGTGGAAGATGAATGGTTACATAACAATATTTTTCATACTAGATACACTTCTCATGGAAAGGTCTGTAACGTCATCATTGATGGAGGAGGTTGTGAAAATGTTGTGACATCAACAATGGTGGAGAAACCGAAGTTAAAAACTGAAGATCATCTGGAACCTTACAAATTCCAGTGGCTTCACAAAGGCAATGAAGTGAAGGTAAATAAAAGATGCTTGGTTGAATTTTCCATTGGCAAGAATTATAAAGATGCTGTAGTGTGTGACATAGTGCCTATGGATGCATATCATTTGTTGCTTGGTAGACCTTGGCAGTATGATAGAAAGACTAAGCATGAAGGTTTCAAAAATACTTATTCTTTTAAAAAGGATGGAGTTAAGGTCCTTTTGGTTCCATTGAAAATGGTTCATGTTCCTAAACCTTCTTTTGGGGAGGGAAATAGTTTGTCAACCAGATCTGGGGTTGAGAAAGCATTGATGGAGAATGGTGAAGGCTTTGCAATTGTGGTAAGGGAAGGGAAAGAACCGACAGAAATTCCCCCTTCTTTGATTCCATTCCTCATGGAATTTAGTGATGTTGTTCCAGAAGAAATTCCCCATGGCCTTCCACCTATGAGAGATATGCAGTATTGCATTGATCTTGTACCAGGATCTGTGTTGCCTAACAAACCAGCCTATCAATTGAACCTTAAGGAGCATGAAGTATTACAGAGACAAATTGAAGAGTTGATCGAAAAAGGGCTTGTTAGAGAGGGCATGAGCTACCTTGTGCTTATGGAGTTTCTACAACCTTTAATGTCTCAGATCTTTCTCCTTACTTTGAGAATCAAGAAGACCAAGTGGACTTGGGGGCAAGTCTTCATCAACCGGGGGAGTCTGACACAGGTGTGTCCAAAAAAATTTAACCTAACAAATAAGGCCTCATGAAATTGGTATGTCCAACCTAACATGGGCCTGCCCAACAAAAAATAACAAAATCTCTTATCAACTAAGCAAGGTGCAAGGTCCAAACCCAAAGTGGAAGAAGATTCGGATGCAACAGTCTATTAGATTTAGGCCCATCATAACAGGCCCAAACGATCTGCTTTTTGAGACTTTCTTAAGCCTAAATTGAAGGTCAAGATGTCATCTTTCCAACCCAACAAGTTTCAGCCCATTTGGAGATGTGTAGAAGAAGATATGATCGTTTGAATTCTGCAAGTTGGGTCCTCCTGAAATTTCAGGATTGTATTCTTCTTTTGGCCTTTTTCTTGATTCCTTGCATGTTTTAGGGATTGTCTCCTTCCTTGTTTTAAGGATTGTTTCATTGCATGTTTTATGGATTGTTTCCTTGCATGTTTTAGGGATTGTTTGCTTGCATGTTTTATGCATTGTTTTCTTGCTTGTCCTAAGCTTAGAGAGTTGTTCTAAGCTCTATAAATATTTGTGTTTGTAAGTTGAAAAATCAGACTTGAGTTTATAAATTGAAATCAGCCTTTGGCTTTTAGAAGAGAGTTTTCTCCTTCTTGTAATTCTGTATCTCTTTGGTATAATCCTTAGAGTGGTGAATTCCTATAGTTCTGTATCCCTTGTGTTAATCCTTTGGGTGGTGATATTCTATATCCCTTTGGTGTTATCTCTTGGGTGGTGAACTCTTATCTTTCATTTTGTTGTTTGTTTGTTTAGTTTCCTTCAATTCTATTTAAATCCGGTATCATTCAGCATGGGTGTATACTGATTTGTTCTTTAAGAGAGCATGAGGGCTGTGGAGATCGGCAACCACACGGGACCTAGGGCTTGGTCCGCTCCCGGTTTCCCATGTTGATTAACCCGGGTATCCGGATAAGATATCCCTTGTTACTAATGTCGAACCCAGGACTCGGTCATCCAAATTGATTCGACTAACCTATCCATGCCACATGCATACGTTGATCAGGCACATACATATGAGGAATGTAAATATAAACAGGCATTAATCAAGTTAAACATTCTAATAAGGCTATAGCAAAGATAATCAATGAATATATATGTGGAAAAGCATAACTAAGGCTTCAATCGAGCCTTATAAGAGTTTAGTTACACATGCTTGTTAATCTAAACATATTCATAAAATAAAAGGGAAAGAGTAAACCCGAGAGAAGAGGCGTCAAATAGAAAGCTAGATGGAACTCAACATGGCAAAAATCGCATGATAAAAGGAAAAGAAAAAGAAGCAAGTATTATGCCATTTTGTTCTCTTTGATAAGAAATTTGATAAAAGTTTGGGCACCAAAACACCATCCACTAAAATTATATGAAAACCCCATCTCATATGTACTAATCCATCACACACAAATCAAACTTACGATGCCCTAAGCCAACCTTAGGTGGTTAACATAAAACTTTTGAAAGACCTTTTGCAATCCAAAATGTGTTTTTATTTTAAACTTACTCATAAACGGTTATCATAATTTTATGCACAACCCAAATCTTTGAGTATACTGGAAATGAATTTATCTTTGATTTTGTTCTTCATTTAGTTTTCAGTTTTGTATTGCTAAGGGACTAGCAATATGTAAGTTTGGGGGTATGATAAGTGCTTAAATATTCATATTTAAGACCCTTCATTTACATTTGTTAAGTCCTATTTTATGTTAATTTTGTCCATTTTACTTCATTTCTGTATTTTACATGCTTTTATAGGGTTTTGGAGAAGAAAGAAGCATTTTGAAGCTTAAAAGGGAGAAAGCTGGAAAATCCTGGAGTGGCTGCTGCCTGGAGTGCGATCGAGTGCACCAGGCATGCGATCGAGCCAAAAGCACATACGCACGGGCGATTGAACGCAGTAGCAATTGCACACACAGGCCAGATCGAGCGCAAAATTGCGATCGAGCGCACCGCGTGTGTGATCGAGCGCACCTGTACGGGCATGAACAGTAACGCGACAGAACCAGTTTTGGAAATAAAAGAGTTTTGTGTTTTAGGAAATTTTAGGAATTCATGAGCCTTCTAGGATTATTCAGTCCCTATAAATACACTTGTAAAACACACAAAAAAATGGATCCTTTCTTTCACCTTTTGTTTATCTTGGAGTTGTAAGCTTTGGGAGAGAATTGACGCCTCTTCTCTCGGGTTTACTCTTTGCCCTTTATTTTATGAATATGTTTAGATTAACAAGCATGTGTAACTAAACTCTTATAGGGCTCGATTAAAGCCCTAGTTATACTTTTCCACATATATATTCATTGATTATCTTTGCTGTAGCCTTGTTAGAATGTTTAACTTGATTAATGCCTGTTTATATTTACATTCCTCATATGTATGTGCCTGATCAATGTATGCATGTGGCATGGATAGGTTAGTCGAATAAATTTGGATGACCGAGTCCTGGGTTCGACATTAGTAACAAGGGATATCTTATCCGGATACCTGGGTTAATCAACATGGGAAACCGGGAGCGGACTAAGCCCTAGGTCCCGTGTGGTTGCCGATCTCCACAGCCTTCATGCTCTCTTAAGGAACAACTCAGTATACACCCATGCTGAATCCCATAAAAAAGAAAAGAGTTAGAGTATACACCATGCCTAACTCGTTGCATAGGGAGATTAATAGCCTAAGGTATGGACCAAGCCCTTAGGTTGGCAACCATTAGATATTCATGATAAGGCTAGAGCATTGAAACCTTAGTTAGTGAGAAAGTATAATTAGTGGTGGATATCATAGCCTTATGTTCTCATTATTGTTATTTACTCACACTCAAACTGTTATTTCTCTTTTAAAACTTGAAGAAACTAATTCTAGATAGAAATTCACCAATCTCTGTGGAAATGATCTCGCACTTGCACACTATGCTACCACAAACCTTGTGCACTTGCAAGTAAAACGAGTGCGGTTATTTGCTTATTTATTTAGGTAGATAATTGCGCAACAAGTTTTTGGTGCTGTTGCCGGGGATTTCGCTAAATTTCCTTTTAGAATTATTTTCGTCATTATTTTTATTTTGCTTTAATTTTTCTAAAAATTTTAAGTTTATGTTTTTTACCTTTATTTTTATTCTCATCAAACCCTAATCGATTTTCTTCTATTTCAGGCACATCAAACCCTAAACGCACCTTCTGTGATACTTGCGATCAATCGTCACCTTCTGTGCGATCGAGTGCAAATAGGATAGAGAGCTACCCGAGCAGCAGATTTAAAAGGAAAAGCATAACTAGGGCTTCAATCGAGCCCTATAAGAGTTTAGTTACACATGCTTATTAATCTAAACATATTCATAAAGTAAAGGGGAAAGAGTAAACCCGAGAGAAGATGCGTCAATTCTCTCCCAAAGCATACAACTCCAAACTAAACAAAAGGCAAAAGAAATTATCCATTTTTTTGTGTGTTTTACAAGTGTATTTATAGGGACTGAATAATCCTAGAAGGCTTATGAATTCCTAAAATTTCCTAAAACACAATACTCTTTTATTTCCAAAACTGGTTCTGTCACGTTACTGTTCACGCCCGTACAGTGCACTCGATCACACACGCGGTGCGCTCGATCGCAATTATGTGCTCAATCTGGCCTGTGTGCGCGATTGCTGCTGCGCTCGATCGCCCATGCATGCATGTGCTGTTGTGCTCGATCGCATACCTGGTGCACTCGATCGCACTCCAGGCAGCAGCTGCTCTAGGATTTTCCAGCTTTCTCCCTTTTAAGCTTCAAAATGCTTATTTCTTCTCCAAAACCCTATAAAAAGCATGTAAAACACAGAAATGAAGTAAAATAGACTAAATTAACATAAAATAGGACTCAACCTTTTTCATGAGTGAGTCAATCATGTATATTTGGTGGCTCTTGTCCACATCCTCTGATTTGTTTGTTGTGGGGATGTGTAATGACTTAACACTTTGGGTCACAATCGCATTTACCGCCTTTAAATTCTTTTGCACTAAGTTTTTACCATGGGGTGTGGATTGAGCTTGGGAAGAGAACTTACCTCACTCATTCACACTCTAGGATGTCATCAATTTGGACACTTGGCTCTTTAGATCCTTATATTCTTCAACAACCTGCATAATTAAAGATTCAAGCCTTTGATTAGTCTTACCCTGTGCCTCAATAAAAGGATGCAAAGTTTCTTCTAAAGGACTCCTAGAAGGTGCAGGTGCATGATATGGTGCAGGGTATGATCTAGGGGGTTATGCAGGCGGTTGGTTTTCAGACTTTCAGCTAAGATTAGGGTGATTGCGCCACTCCGGATTATAGGTATCAGAGAAGGGTGAAAAAGGCTTCTTGTACATACCTAAGGCATTACATTGTTCCTCATACATCCCTCTCATCTTTGCAAATGTGGGACACTCTTGGGCGAGATGATTTACCCCGCCACACACAACACATGGTCCAAAAGACGCTGCATGATTAGCTACTTGTGTTGGCTTTAAGTTCTTAGTCTTTAACGCATCTAGTTCCCTAGTGAGCATCTCGACCTTAGCCTTTAGGTTAACCTCTTCCCTAAGATGGTATATTCCACCACCATTTAGGTTCCCTATAGGTCGTGACCTATTTATGCTTTCAGTAGCACTAGGTCCAGTCCAAGTGTGAGCTTTTTCAGCAAGCTCATTGAGGTATTGTATGGCCTCATCAGGATCTTTCTGTAAGAACTCACCATTACACATCATCTCCACAAATTGGCACTTCCTATACGTATGAAGTGCTCACTAAACGCCAATTCTCATACCCCTGGTAAGGGCACATACTCAATAACTCTTTAAATCTCTCCCAAGACTGAATCAAAGTCTCACTGTCCTTTTGTGCAAAGGTGGAGATTTGCCTTTTTAAAGCATTGGTCTTATGTTAGGGAAAGTATTTATTGAAGAAGACCTGAGTCATCTCAGCCCAGGACCCAATAGATCATGGTCTTAGTGAGTATAGCCAACTCTTAGCTTTATCCTTCAAAGCGAAAGGAAAGAACTTGAGTCTCAAGATATCATCATGTGCATCTTGACTATGAAAGGTCGCAACTATTTCCTCAAACTCTCTAATGTGCACATATGGGTTTTCATTTTCCAAGCCATGGAACGTAGGGAGTAATTGTATCATCCCTGTTTTAAAATCTAGTTGGTGAGTATTGGCCCGAAACATGATGCATGATGGTGCGGCTATGCGTGTAGGGTGGAGGTAATCCTTAAGGGTCCTAGGGGGTTGATATTCATGTTCACTCATTTCTTCGGGACTAGATGGATTGTCAAATAAAGGATTTAGAAAAGAATTTAATTCTGACTCTAACACAGGCCTACAAGCAAATCTACCCAAAGTGTCTATATCGGGGCAGGCAAGATCACAAAATAATAAAAAAAAATACTATAAAATGAAATAATAAAATAAAATTAACGCAGCAAACTAAAAGAAGGAACGAAGTTACCGTCTTTACAAACTGCTGAAAAAAAAAACTATCTACAATTCTTCTACCATCATGTCTTAAGGTTGACAATCTTCCTTATACTTATGAGAAAATTGTGTAATTATAATGAAAAATATAATGGAAGCAACAAGGTTCCAGGAATCCTCCCTAGGTTTGTTGCCTTATTCCAATCTCAATTCAGTTGTTTTTATCTCGATTGCAAGTTTCACATCTCAAACAAGCAATCGACAAATATTCAATCAAGCACATATATAAACCTAATGTAATTGATATGAATTACTCTTTACTTTTGAGTTAAGCACACATAACCTATCCTATAGGTTTATCAAGAAACAAAAATATATCTTTAATGACAATATTGCAGTAATGGACAAATCCAAAAGATAAATCTACCAAACTCAATCATACCCAAACAACGTCACATAAGAAAAGCATGACTATACTTATACGGAGAAGAAAGATTCAATCACCGGATTAAGAGAAAATCTTCTAATTAAATTAAAGAGTAAATCATAACAATGTTTTGACGATAAATCCCAACTACAACTGAATCAATAATGGAAAATAAGAACAAGTACACCTAAGGATTCATCCCTTCGCCTTGCTTGGAGATTAGTTACCATGGGGCTCATGCTTCAACACTAGATGGGGGAGAATGGGGCAGCCTTGATGAGTTTTCCAGCCTTCAATCAATAATAATCTTATCAAACCCTAAGTGATCTATTTATAATACAAGAGGTCCAAGGGTGTTTTTGGGTCTAAACTATCATTAAAATCCTAATTAGATCATAACTCGGAAATAAAGTTTCGTGTGCGCGCCACGGCTTGGATCTAAACTATCATTAAAATCCTAATTAGATCATAACTCGGAAATAAAGTTTCGTGTGCGAGCCACGGCTCTCACTTACTCGCGCCGTGGCTCTAACTATTCCTTGTTCTGGAGAGCTTCTGGGCACCGCGGCCCTGCCTAGTCCAGGTTGTGGCTCTGCATGATGGCCTTTGAGGGTGAGCTTCTGGGCGCCTAGGCTCTCTCTTCTAGGCGCCTAAGCCCTCTCTAATGGTGGAGTCTAGAGCTTCTCGGAGCCTAGGCTCTATCTTCTGGGTGCCTAGGCCCTCTCTAATGGTGGATTCTGGAGCTTCTGGGCCCCTAAGCTCTTTCTTCTGGACGCCTAAGCTTCCTTGCCCAGAAACCCTTCATCTTGTCCTTTCGGAAGCACTCCTTCACTCCGATACGCATGGAATCTTCGAGCTTTAAGCAATGATAGCTTTTCCATCTCTTTTAAACTCAAAGTACTTAAAAATGCACTGAAATAGATCAATGATCCAAGAATATCACTTTAGAGTTGTTAAGGTAAAAAAGTGTAATTCAAACCTCGATTAACCCTAAAATGCTAACAAATAAGTACTATTAAGATGCATTTTATGACTCTCATCACACACCTTGAGCCACAGCCTTGAGACCTAATGCTGAAGTTTTTCAAACCCTATTTAAACCTTAGACAAATACCAACAATGTTATTGCCATACCGAGTTACTGGCATTCCTTTAACGAACAACCCTTCTCCACTTGATGCTTCCATTATCTTGGCATCCATACTATCTTGCAACTCTTTATTAGGATCCATTTTAAACACAAAGATTCGTTTACAAAGATACCTCTTATTAGGGAGAGTCTTGGTAAGAAACAACGCATCTAGTTTCTTCCAAATTGCAGTTAGATCTTTCGAGTCTCCGCACTCCCTTGTGACACTATCCGATATGTGCAGAAAGATGGTGTTGTACGCCATCTTCTTCATCTCATTCCACTGGACCTCCGTGATACTTGCTGGAAAAGCATCATCTTCTCCAATCACCAAGTCCACCTTTTGTTGCATAAGAACAGCTTTGATCTTCCACTTCCAAAGGAAAAAATCTCCTTTTCCATCAAACTTCTCAACAATGAAGTTTGAACTCATCTTACATAGAAAATCCCAGATTTATGCAGCACCCATAATTTCTTTCCAACTTCTTCTAAACCTCAAGAACATGACCAAAGATTGATCTCAATACCGTTCTTGAATCACCCTCAAGAACGCGATTAGATCTTGATCTCTACTCCGTTCTTGAATCACCCTCAAGAACACGATCGAAGATTGATCTCTACTCCGTTCTTGAACCTCAAGAACACGATCAGATCTTGATCTCTACTCCGTTCTTAAATCACCCAAAAAGTTGACCTTTGATTCTTAGAGTCTTGCTCTGATACCTTCTGTTCCAGCTCTAATACCCGCTCGCCAAAGCTCTGATACCACTGTATCACCACCAAAGAATCCTTTGATTCTTGGAACTGAGCTCTGATAGAACTGTTGGGAAATCACCCTCAAAATGCCCAGGTGGTGATCTTCCAAACACCCAAGTCTAGAATAACTTGTAATAAAACCAAAACAAAATAGGAATCAAACCAATCAAAGAAAGAACACAGCAATTTTTATCGAGCTTCGGCAATGTGCCTACGTCCCCGTGAGCTCCTCTGAGCCCTCTGCACTAAATCAATGAGTTCTTACAATTGCAGCAACACATCTTTAAGAAACCTGTAGTTCTTGAAGAACGAAAGAAGAGAAAAAAAAGTGATAAGGACTTGAGTTACCCTGGAATTTTCCCCAAAAAAAATCCACTTACAAGGCCCTTGAATCCCAAATGATGGCAAGTGGGCTACCTAAACCGGTTTACATCGTTTAGCGGGCCACAGGCTCGGATTGGGCCCCGAAGACCCTAATCTGATTGGAAACGAGCTTTCGGGAAAAACTTAGTAATTTATATTAAGCCTTATCGTTTTTAAGCCAAAAAAACGAAGTTTAGACCTTCAAATTGGCAGTTTTTAGTTTTTAAGAAATCTTTTATTTTATCTAATTTAAATTCGGCTTTAATTTAATTTTCCTATTTTAGCTTCGACCTTATAAATAAAGTCTTAGGGTTTCGTAATATTATAATTGTATTTTTGGAATAAATTAAAATAAAGCATCAGAGTAGTTTCTCTGTATTGTTTTAGGGTTTTTCTTGTGTTACTCCCTGTGAACTACCTGTTCGACTAGCCTGCAGAATAATCGCTATTCTACCCGGCGTCATTATTAGACAGAATGCACCACTTGAACCTTGAGGACAAGGTTTGTTTGGAATGGTGGAGCAATGATACAAACAAAATTAGTAGTAGATAGCCTGTAATGGAATAAGGGATTAGAGAATAGTTAATAGTTGGTTAATAGCTAGTTAGAATATTAGTTCGTTACTCCTGTACTCATCTATCATAGTCTATATAAAGCATTGTACACTTATTTGTAGAATTAATGAATAAAGAAGAAACCTAATCTCTCTTTTCTCTCTATTTTCTTAGAGGCTTGTCACTAGACATTAATTAGTGTCATTATCTCCATCTTCCATACATTCACCTTCAAGAAACCATTATCATCTCCATTACC
The DNA here is from genome assembly GCA_023935145.1 of Bretschneidera sinensis. Taxonomy (NCBI): domain Eukaryota; kingdom Viridiplantae; phylum Streptophyta; class Magnoliopsida; order Brassicales; family Akaniaceae; genus Bretschneidera; species Bretschneidera sinensis. Next base: position 90,985,666 of record CM043698.1, read on the forward strand.
ACCAACAATCAGTATTCATCCACCCAAGAATCCGAATTTCTCTTCTTCGCTTTTGTTATAATTCTTGTAACATTCTTGGAGTTTAGACTTGTTATCGAATCAAGTCATTTTTCTGAGCTAGGGATTGCATCATCTACCCTTAGTATGGCATGGTGTGCAGCAACTGTGCTATTAACCATCGTAGTATTGCACAAAATCAGTTCCTCCCTGAGTTTTTCAACCTCATTCCTGAGGTCCAACACAACAGCTTCAAGTATCTTGATAGGAACACTTTGTGTTACGTTTTTAATGCATTTCCTATCCTATTTGGCTTTGTAATTCTCTTAACTTTGTTATTTTGAGCTTAGTTTCTTTTCTTAGTATTTAGAAAGCTTGTGAACGTGGGAATGGTAAAATAAGGTGCTAAAATGAGTTTTCCTAGTTACTTTAGGAAATCTAAGTGGATTAAGAAAATAGTCTTATCATTCTAAAAAAAACTTTTCTAATTATGGAAACTTTCTTTATCTATTATTTGGAATTATTTGGATGATGTGTCAAAACACAAGAGAATATTGGAGTCCATTAGTGACATGGGTATGTCCAACCTAACATGGGCTTGCACAACAAAAGATCACATAATCTCTTGTCAACTAAGCAAGGTGCAAGGTCCAAGCCCAAAGTGGAGGAAGATTCGGATGCAACAGCCTACTGGATTTTGGCCCATCATAACAAGCCCAAACAATATCATTTTTGAGACTTTCTTAGGTCAAAATTGAAGTTCAAGACGTCTTCTTTCCAGCCCAACATGTTTCAGCTCATTTGGAGATGTGTAGAAGAAGATATGACCGTTTGAATTCTACTAGTTGGGTCCTCCTGAAATTTCGGGATTGTATTCCTCTTTCTTACTTTTGGCCATTCCTTGATTCTTTGCATGTTTTAGGGATTGTTTCCTTGCATGTTTTAGGGATTGTTTCCTTGCATGTTTCATGGCTTGTTTTTAGCATTGTTTTCTTGCTTTTCCTAAGCTTAGAGGGTTGTTCTAAGCTCTATAAATAGGGTGTTTGTAAGCTGAAAGAGATCATCTTTTCTCTTGGAACCATCTCTACTCAAAATTCAAGAATCAAAAGGCTAAAACACTCCACCATTCCTTATCCAATTGTGAGCACATTAGGACTTTTCCAAAATGTGTTCTCCTTCATCTATCATCATAGCCGTGAGGTTCATCACCATTAACATCTCAAGCTTCCTTGAGTGTGTTCAAGAAGTGTACCCCTTACGGCTATTCTTTTTAATTGTTTCAGCCTTGGATTCTTATGTTAGATATTATTATTAATTCAATGAGTTGGTTAATTTTCAGATTTATTCTTTAATGTTTTTGAATTGTTCATGATATGTAGACATATTAATTCATTACATATGTTGAATTTTCAGTTCTGTTATATCGAAAACTTTGATATTGCAAATCATTGAAGCCATAATCGCACTTTCGATCACCTAATTGATCTGGAGTACGGTTTAAAGTGGTAAAAGCTATGAACAATAGCCAATGCTCTGGAAATTGCATGTTCTTTATCCATGGACTTTTTCATAGGAATAAGGAACATGTTATTGAATCATAATTCCTTTTGATCTTAATGATTTGTTTAAGTAATTGTAAGGATGCGCTGAGTATTAACTTGATTGCTTAAACAAAATAACTAGCTGATGGACTTTTCCTAAGCTTAGTGATTATCTAAGAAGGAATTTATAAAGTGCATGATCTCTTTAGGCTTGCACTTTGATTCAATTCTGATATGTGATTGAGGCACGAATTCGTTGTCTACATTGAAACAATTTGATTAGTCATTTAACAAACTTGATTTTCTGAATTGTGAGAGAAAATGATCAATTGTAAATAATTGTTCTTTAATTTCCTTAGTAAAATTAGTAAAAAGAAAAATCAGATCATGAAAACCCCCTAATCTTATGTAATGTTAATAGATGTAGATTTATATTTGTTTATAAACTGCTAATTAAACCAATCAAATCATTTATTATTATTTTTATGAAGTATAGAGTACCCGCAATCCCCGGCCAATAACGATACCCTACTAATCACTTTACTACAATCTTCTGCAGGGTTTGTTGATGACCGAAATAAACGGTCTATCAAATGGCGCCGTTGCCGGGGATTGCAAAATCTCTATATTTTAGTGTCATTTAACTTGTTAATATTCTTCTTAACATATAATATAACTTGTGTTTTACTTGATTGCAATTTTAGCATGTGACTTCCTTAAAACCATTTATAACGTTTGTAAGGGAAGCTCATTATTATTTGTATTTCAAACTTTAACTTATATATTGATTCCTTTGCTTTTGTTATTTAGGTCCATGAATGTCAGCAGTTAGTAGAAAGACTCAAGAACTTAGAAAACGCTTGGCTTTACTAAAAGAAGTTGCACTTTCTACAAATCAACCCCCACCTCACCAAGAAGGGAGGCTAGAGTCGGAGGAGTCAGATAATTTTTCACATCACTTGTCAGACGAGGAAGAAGACATACCTGACTTAGAAGACGCAAGTAAGGAAGACGAAGTACCAATGGCTGAAACTATTAGGCAAATGTCTTCTTCAACTGATGGGGGAGCTGCACCAACTTGTATTACTTATCCAGAACCAACAGTTGGCAAGATAGCTGAGTTCGAACTGAAGAGTGGGTTCTTGCACCATTTGCCCAAATTTCATGGGCTTACTAACGAAGATCCTCACAAACATCTCAAGGAGTTCCAGTTTGTGTGTTCAAGTATGTGCCCACAAAATGCGGATCTCAACGTTCTGAAGCTGAAGTCATTCCCTTTTTCACTTGAAGATAGGGCAAAGACTTGGTTGTTTGATCTACCCTCGGGTTACATCAACACATGGGAGAAGCTTATGACTGAGTTTCTAACTAAGTACTTCCCTGCCTCAAGGATTACTGTCTTGAGGAAGCAGATAACTGGAATTGAGCAAAGGAAGGAAGAGGCGTTCTATGCCTACTATGAGAGATTCAAGAGCTTAATTGCATCATGTCCTTCACATGGGATGAAAGAAGGGAATCTTCTCACTTACTTTTATGAAGGACTTCTCCCCCTCGAACGTCAATTGTTAGATGCTGCTGCCGGAGGTTCTTTTGTCGATAAGACACCTGATGTTGCTAAGGAGTTACTCGCCCAACGTGCTCTTAATTATCAACAATACGAGGGAGTGTTAAACTCCACTCATGGGGTGAATGAGGTATCTTCTAACTCTGCTCTTGAGGAAAAAGTTAATAAAATGTCTACTCTTCTGTCTCAGGTACTGAATGTGAATGGAGCACAAGTACAACAAGTTGCTCAAATCTGTGGTGTGTGTTATACTCAAGGGCATCCAACTGACCAATGTCCCCAACTGATCAATGATGAAATTTTAAAGTCTCTTGCTCAAGGGCAACAGAATTTAACTACTGCTACTCAAGCTCTTGTTACAGGTCAACAGGCTCACACTAAGGATATTGCAGAGCTGAAGAAGCAATTGGGACAAGTGGTGGACTTCATGGGGAAGATAACAGAGAGTGGAAAATTGCCTAGCAACACTGTTCCCAACCCAATTATCGAGCAAGCTAAAGTTGTTACCACGAGGAGTGGCAAGACCCTTGTGGATGTTCTTAAAACTCAGAAGAAAGCCAAAGTGACCCACCATGAGGAAGAGGACGTTGAGAGCACCAAGAAGGAAATACAGAAAGATCCCACCACCACAATGGCAGAAATGATTGGTCCTCCATCATCTGAGAATGCTTTAAAACCTCAAGGTAACGAACAAAACCCTAAACACTCTTTTGATTCTAATCCTTTTGCTCGTGTACCTTTTCCTAGTAGGTTTGCCAAAACCAAGAAGGATGAATCTGATCAGGCCATCTTGGAGATTTTTAAGAAGGTACAAGTCAACATGCCTTTGATTGAGTGCTTGAAGCAAGTGCCAAGATATGCCAAGTTTTTGAAGGAGCTTTGCACTACAAGGAGGCAGACTCGTGAGAAGGAGGTGGTGAAGTTGAATGAGACAGTCTCTGCTGTCATCCAAAGGAAATTGCCACCAAAGCTTAAGGATCCAGGGAGTTTTTCTGTTCCTTGTGTGATTGGTACCAACAAATTTGATAATGTCATGCTAGACTTAGGAGCTTCAATTAATGTGATGCCTTATAGTCTTTATGCTTCTTTAGAGCTAGGTGCACTTAAAAGTGATAATGTTGTTATCCAATTGGCTGATCGATCTAATAAATATCCTAAAGGATACGTTGAAGATGTTCTTGTGCAAGTAAATCAACTCATTTTTCCTGCAGACTTTTATATCATTGATATGGAAGATTCTCCCCTAAATTCTACTCCGTTGCTTTTAGGGCGCCCATTCATGAGGACCGCAAGAACAAAGATCGATGTTTATGAGGGAACTCTAACCATGGAATTTGATAATGAAGTTATACGCTTCAACATCTTTGAAGCCATGAGGTATCCATTGATTGACATTAAACCCTGTTTTTCTATTGATGATATTAACTCACTTGCGCAGAGATTTTTGGAAGCAATGGAAGAGGATGAGTTGAAAGTAACACTCTCTCAAGGAGTTGGTTATACTGAGAATGGAGAATCCATTTCTAGGGCTGAGTTAGAGAAGGCTGAAGAGCCCATTGTGATCAAAACCGTAGCCTCCCTTGAGGCCCGACCCATATTACCAAGGTCTATTCCTCCTTTGTCCTTTCCTATTGCCACTAACAAATTTTTACCTTCAGTGATACAGGCCCCTACACTTGAGCTTAAGGTTTTGCCAGATCACTTGAAGTATGTCTTTTTGGGGGACAATGAGACGCTGCCTGTTATTATATCCTCGAAGTTGGAGGAGGACCAAGAAAAGAAGCTTGTGGACGTTCTGAAGAAGTACAAGACCGCCATTGGTTGGACTTTGGCAGATATCAAGGGAATTAGCCCAACCATGTGCGTCCATAGGATCCTGTTGGAGGATGGTGCCAAACCCACCAGAGATGCCCAGAGACGCCTACATCCACCTATGATGAAGGTTGTGCAATATGAGGTAATTAAGTTACTTGATTGTGGCGTTATTTACCCTATTTCAGATAGCAAGTGGGTGTCTCCTGTTCAAGTTGTGCCAAAGAAGTCAGGAGTTACTGTGGTAAAGAATGAGGAGAATGAGCTTGTACCTCAAAGAGTGGTAACTGGTTATCGAGTTTGCATAGACTATAGGAAGCTCAATGCTTCAACAAGAAAGGACCATTTCCCTCTGCCCTTCATCGATCAGATGCTCGAGAGGTTAGCTGGTTATCCTTTTTATTGTTTTTTGGATGGATATAGTGGGTACAACCAGATCTATATAGCGTAAGAGGACCAAGAGAAGACCACCTTCACTTGCCCTTTTGGCACTTATGCCTACAGACGTATGCCATTCGGATTGTGCAATGCACCAGGTACGTTTCAACGTTGTATGCTCTCCATTTTCTCTGAATACATCGAGAATATCATTGAGGTCTTTATGGATGATTTTAGTGTCTTTGGTAGAGATTTTGATGCATGCTTAGGAAATTTGGAACTTATTCTGAAACGTTGTGTTGAAACAAACTTAGTTCTAAATTGGGAAAAATGTCACTTCATGGTGACTCAAGGGATTGTTTTAGGACATACCATATTTGCTAGGGGGATTGAGGTTGATAAATCTAAGGTAGATCTTGTGCGTTACTTACCCTCTCCCACTTGTGTGAGAGAGGTTCGTTCATTTCTTGGTCATGCAGGATTTTACAGGAGGTTTATCAAGGATTTCTCCAATGTATCAAGGCCCTTGTGCCGTTTACTTCAGAAGGACACTCTCTTTGAGTTTGATGAGGAGTGCAAGAAAGCTTTTGAGAAGCTGAAGGAGTTATTGACTACTGCTCCCATCATGTCTCCACCTAATTGGTCCTTACCTTTTGAATTGATGTTTGACGCCTCAGATTACGCCGTTGGGGCTGTTTTGGGACAAAGAATGGACAAGAAGCCCTATGCCATCTACTATGCCTCTAGGACACTCAATGATGCTCAACTAAACTATTCCACAACTGAAAAAGAGCTCCTTGCTGTTGTTTTTGCCTTAGATAAATTTCGCTCTTATTTACTTCAAACTAAAGTTGTTGTTTATACTGATCATGCAGCTTTGAAGTATCTGATGACAAAGAAGGAGGCCAAACCGAGACTGATTAGATGGGTGCTTTTGCTTCAAGAATTTGATTTGGAGATCAAGGACAAGAAGGGGAGTGAAAACTTGGTAGCTGACCATTTGAGCAGACTTGTTCATGAGGAGGACGTCCTACCCCTGCAAGAATCATTCCCAGATGAGCAGCTCTTTGGGATTGAGGTAAGTGAGCCTTGGTATGCTGATATTGTGAATTATTTAGTTACTAGGCAATTTCCTGACACTTTACCTCGTTCTAATAAAGAAAAACTTAAGCATATAGCTAGGCATTACATATGGGATGAACCTTATTTGTGGAAACATTGTAGTGATCAAATCATTAGGAGGTGTGTCCCTGAATCTGAGCATAAATCGATACTTGCCTTTTGTCATTCTGAGTCTTGTGGTGGACACTTTGGTGCTCGTAGGACAGCCCGTAAGGTATTAGATTGTGGTTTTTTCTGGCCTTCTATTTTTAAGGATGCATACTTGTATTGCATGACTTGTGACAGGTGCCAGAGGACAGGTAATTTAGGCTCTAGGGATCAGATGCCCATGGCCCATATTATAACTGTTGAGATTTTTGATGTTTGGGGCGTTGATTTCATGGGGCCGTTTCCTTCATCTAACGGGTTTCTTTACATTCTTTTGGCTGTTGATTATGTGTCTAAGTGGGTGGAGGCTAAAGCCACCATAACTAATGACTCTAAAGTTGTTGTAGATTTCTTGAGATCTAACATATTTGCTAGGTTTGGAATGCCTCGTGTGATTATTAGTGATGGTGGATTACACTTCTGCAACCGTACAATTGAGGCCCTGCTCAAGAAGTACAAAGTGACTCATAAGGTGGCAACACCTTATCATCCTCAGACGAGTGGACAAGCAGAGGTCTCAAATCGTGAGATTAAGGGGATTTTGGAGAAGACTGTGGGCCCTACACGCAAGGATTGGAGCAAAAGACTTGATGATGCACTTTGGGCTTATAGGACAGCTTACAAGACGCCAATTGGGATGTCTCCATTCAGACTTGTCTATGGTAAAGCGTGTCACTTACCAGTTGATCTTGAGCATAGGGCATGGTGGGCTGTTAAGTCTTTCAACATGGACATTGATGAGGCTGGTTTACATAGAAAACTCCAACTGAATGAACTTGAGGAAATCAGAAACGAGGCATATGATAGTGCATGGATCTACAAGGAGAAAACTAGAGCTTTTCATGATAAGATGATCCGTGGCAAGGCCTTTGTTGTGGGCCAAAAAGTTCTTCTCTTCCATTCTAGACTTAAACTTTTTCCTGGTAAGTTACGTTCTAGATGGGAGGGTCCATTCATTGTCACTAATATTTTTCCTCATGGTGCTATGCAGATAAAAAGTGACAAAACTGGAAATGAATTCAAGGTGAATGGTCATCGCTTGAAACCTTACTATGAGGCTTTTGAGGAGCATACTATGGAGGATGTACCCCTCCTAGAGGTGCCACTCACAAAGGACTAAAAACAAGGTACAAAGTCTAGGCTGAAAGACTGTAAACATTAAAGCGCTGCTTGGGAGGCAACCCAATTCAACCGAAGCTGTGGAGGAGTCATTAACACAGATTTGCATTTTCTTTCTCTCTTCCATTTACGTTGGTTGATCTTTATATGTTATTTGTTTTGTGTGATTTTCGTAAATACCTTACCCATGTTTATATTCTATATTACATGCTTATTCTGATATACATTGAGGACAATGTACCATTTAAGTGTGGGAGAGGGATTTACATCTTTTTGAGTCATATCATTGTTTTTTAGGTTTTAGGACCTCTTCCAACTCAATGATGAAACTGATTCTTAATGGTTTTTAAAGAGTTTGAGCATACTTTTAAAGATAAAACAAGAAATGGAGTTAATTTGCTTATATTGTAGTCATACTTGGAAATTGAAATTTTGATGCACATTAGCCTTGATTTGAGTAATCTGTTGCCTTAGAGTGAAGCATGGAGACATATTGAATGATACTTGCATAATCCCACAATATTTGTGAGTTTTTTGAGCCTTATAATTGATTCATTATGCATATCAATTCAAATTCTCTTCTGAGTGCATCTTGTGAATATAATGTTTTCTAGAACTTGCTTTTAAACCACTTGAGACGATCGTACATGTTCAGATTTGGAGAAGACGGAGGCAAATTAGGATTTTACCACCATGACTAAATAGCCTTTAACCTGATCATGATTTGACCCCTAGATACCATTTTGAGCCTGAATTAGCTTATTTTCTTCATTAACCCACATTCATTTACCCTTACGAACTTAAACACTTTACCTACCCTTTTTCCTTAGAACTAGGGAGCTTGGATCTTGTATAATTGATTTGTAATGTGGAGATGGTGGAAAAGCATAAGTGTGGGGGAATTTCATATGGTTCTAAGGTGGTTGTTTCGGAAAAAAAAAAAAAAAAAAAAAAAAAAAAAAAAAAGAAGAAGATAAAAGGAGTAATAGGAAAAAAAAATTGTTGTGTTTCAAAAAAATACAAGTTCTGAAGAATTGGGAGAATTATGAGTCTTTAAAGCAAGTTGAAAGCCAAAGTAATTAAATCCACCCTATTGTGATGGAAACGTGGTACTTAATAATGATGATCTATTTATGACGTTATTGAATGCTTTCTAGTTCTAAGGAAATTTTGTGACATCCGTTCTCTTCTTTCTTATGAAACCTTGACCCTTTAGCCCCATTACAACCCTTTCAAAGACCTCCTGATCCTTTGATGTTCTGTTTTTGATGTGGAGAGTGGGTGCACAAGCAAGCCTATGGTTTAAACTATTTTCACAAGTGATTGAGTAATTAGTATAGCTAGCACCACATTTAAATGAGTGAAAACCAGAGTGATGCATTGTGAGAAGTAAAATTTGATACTATTTGTGCATTAACTCGAGGGTGGCATATTACACTTACTCTTGGCTGATTATTCACACACACACACTCAAAGTACGAATGTTATATAATCTTAATAACTCTGTAGCTTGTTTATTTGAGGTAAACTTGTGCTCTCCGTACTTTATTATGCCATATTGCCTAAGGGATCTCTGAGACATAAGTTGGAAGGATTAGAGTCATTTAATTTGTGTTATGTCATTGTGGTGTCATTTAGTTTATGTTGTTTCTCTTGAGATTCTACTAGGTTACATACTGTTGTTTTGCTAAGGGACTAGCCAAAGCTAAGTGTGGGGGAATTTGATAGGAACACTTTGTGTTACGTTTTTAATGCCTTTCCTACCCTATTTGGCTTTGTAATTCTCTTAACTTTGTTATTTTGAGCTTAGTTTCTTTTCTTAGTATTTAGAAAGCTTGTGAACGTGGGAATGGTAAAATAAGGTGCTAAAATGAGTTTTCCTAGTTACTTTAGGAAATCTAAGTGGATTAAGAAAAAGTTTTATCATTCTAAAAAAAACTTTTCTAATTATGGAAACTTTCTTTATCTATTATTTTCTGATTTCTTTGTAGGGTTCCACCTTGGAATTATTTGGATGATGTGTCAAAACACAAGAGAATATTGGAGTCCATTAGTGACATGGGTATGTCCAACCTAACATGGGCTTGCACAACAAAAGATCACATAATCTCTTGTCAACTAAGCAAGGTGCAAGGTCCAAGCCCAAAGTGGAGGAAGATTCGGATGCAACAGCCTACTGGATTTTGGCCCATCATAACAAGCCCAAACAATATCATTTTTGAGACTTTCTTAGGTCAAAATTGAAGTTCAAGACGTCTTCTTTCCAGCCCAACAAGTTTCAGCTCATTTGGAGATGTGTGGAAGAAGATATGACCGTTTGAATTCTACTAGTTGGGTCCTCCTGAAATTTCGGGATTGTATTCCTCTTTCTTACTTTTGGCCATTCCTTGATTCTTTGCATGTTTTAGGGATTGTTTCCTTGCATGTTTTAGGGATTGTTTCCTTGCATGTTTCATGGCTTGTTTTTAGCATTGTTTTCTTGCTTTTCCTAAGCTTAGAGGGTTGTTCTAAGCTCTATAAATAGGGTGTTTGTAAGCTGAAAGAGATCATCTTTTCTCTTGGAACCATCTCTACTCAAAATTCAAGAATCAAAAGGCTAAAACACTCCACCATTCCTTATCCAATTGTGAGCACATTAGGACTTTTCCAAAATGTGTTCTCCTTCATCTATCATCATAGCCGTGAGGTTCATCACCATTAACATCTCAAGCTTCCTTGAGTGTGTTCAAGAAGTGTACCCCTTACGGCTATTCTTTTTAATTGTTTCAGCCTTGGATTCTTATGTTAGATATTATTATTAATTCAATGAGTTGGTTAATTTTCAGATTTATTCTTTAATGTTTTTGAATTGTTCATGATATGTAGACATATTAATTCATTACATATGTTGAATTTTCAGTTCTGTTATATTGAAAACTTTGATATTGCAAATCATTGAAGCCATAATCGCACTTTCGATCACCTAATTGATCTGGAGTACGATTTAAAGTGGTAAAAGCTATGAACAATAGCCAATGTTATGGAAATTGCATGTTCTTTATCCATGGACTTTTTCATAGGAATAAGGAACATGTTATTGAATCATAATTCCTTTTGATCTTAATGATTTGTTTAAGTAATTGTAAGGATGCGCTGAGTATTAACTTGATTGCTTAAACAAAATAACTAGCTGATGGACTTTTCCTAAGCTTAGTGATTATCTAAGAAGGAATTTATAAAGTGCATGATCTCTTTAGGCTTGCACTTTGATTCAATTCTGATATGTGATTGAGGCACGAATTCGTTGTCTACATTGAAACAATTTGATTAGTCATTTAACAAACTTGATTTTCTGAATTGTGAGAGAAAATGATCAATCGTAAATAATTGTTCTTTAATTTCCTTAGTAAAATTAGTAAAAAGAAAAATCAGATCATGAAAACCCCCTAATCTTATGTAATGTTAATAGATGTAGATTTATATTTGTTTATAAACTGCTAATTAAACCAATCAAATCATTTATTATTATTTTTATGAAGTATAGAGTACCCGCAATCCCCGGCCAATAACGATACCCTACTAATCACTTTACTACAATCTTCTGCAGGGTTTGTTGATGACCGAAATAAACGGTCTATCATATCTCGTCCCTCTTGGATAGCACATCAAGAGCAGAGTTCAAGGTGACAAGCATCTGCTCGCGAAGTTCCTTAATATCCACCTCGAAAGAGATCTTCTCGATGCGCTGGTCCCAAACCTCGACTCAGTCTTTATCTTCAACTATAACAATCTCGATCCGCTCCATGTGTTTCTCTAGTGCAAAAAGTGTGTCGCGTGATTTGCCCTTGAAGCACCTTGTCACAAGTGCATTGTTGACGAGTTGATCTTTTCCCTCATTCTCCTTGGCCATCTTGCATGGTTCAGAACTCCTTGCTCTTATACCAACTGTCATGCGGTGAATTTTTCATAACCCAACCCGTGCGACACTTGCTAAGATCACCCCTTGTTATTTTGGCTAGTAAACCTTTTACCCAAAAAGTAACCCTCGGTGAAAGAAAGAAAGAAGTAATGAGAAAAGATATGGAGAACTCTTTCTTGTATTATTGAATGTCTGAATATTTGGTGTGTGATTACAATGAAGGAGCTTGGCCCTATTTATAGGCAAGCTTCTAGAAACTAAAAAGGAAAATAAAGTAATACTAATCCTACAAAGAGGCGCGGTGCGCTATAATAGGAAATACTACTTATAGAAGTAAGCACGGAACAGGAAAATAAATAGTACTAATGCTACAAGGAGGCGCTACATAAAACAGGAAAAAAAAGTTTTTGCACCTAAAAGGGAAAAAGAAGGTGTTGCTGATTTGCACGCGTTGTCTTGAGTGCTCAAGTGGGATCCGTGTGGTGTGGGCTTGGCACTTCTGCTATTGTTGGCCTGCGTGTGCGGGTGTTGGCATTGGGCTTGTGCGTTGTGCACGCAGTGCTTCAGGCTGGTCATCCTAGATGTGAGTGGGTCCAACATGGCCTATGACACAGTGAAAACGAGATGTGCCCAGTCCATCAACACATCACAGGTTCGAGTCAGGTTGGAAAAATTTTAAATTTTTGCTTTTAGTAAATCATGGATTGCCTGATTGAAAACAGGCTTTGGGATGACAAGAATAGTTGGCACTGCTCGGTGTTACTCAGTCGTGCTTGTATCAGATTTAACTTTTTCAATCAGTTTTTGGAAAATGAAAATTCCTTTCTTTGAAGTATTTGGAAACAATGAAAATGAGATGTGTTCACTCCACCACACGTCATAGGTCCGAGTCATGTTGGAGAAAATGTTTACTTTTTACTTTTAGTAAAACATGGATTACTTTAATGTAAACGAGGCTTTGGGGTGACAAGAACAATTGGCACTGATGGTTGTTTGCGCTCATATCAGATTTAACTCTTTCAACCAGTTTTTGAAAGTATCTTTGGATAATGAAAATTCGTTTCTTTGAAGTATTTAGAAACGGTGAAAACAAGATGCATGAATCAATATAGAAAACGAACAATGAACATGCATTGGACCAGTAAGAATTCAAGACAAAAAGTACAGGATTGAAGAATGAAGAGTATCGAAGCTTTTAAGGCTATGTTTGGTAACTTAATTTAAGCTAGGCAACTTAAATCAGCTTCTCATTTGTCTTTTTCTGAGGCAAGCCAATTTACCAAATTAGCTCTGGTTTGCCCTAAAATTACAAGGGCTATATAAGCCCAAAATCTTTTCTTATCCAAACGAAATCTTTAGAAAATCCTACATTTGCCTTAGCTGCTCTCCCCCTCCCCCATCTCGACAGGCTGACTGCTCAAAAACCATTGTCACTTGTCGTTCACCTGCCCACTGTGTTGATTTTTAAGCTTTCTCTCTCTCTCATTGCTTGAAACTGTTGTTGTGAATTTTGTGGATATGATTTTATAAGCTTATTATTGGTGTTTAAAGAACATTTTGTTCATTTCTTGTTTTGCAACCCTAATTTTATGTTGAGAAAAATCAATTTGGGATCTGTTGTGTGCGTTTGGTGGATGTAATTTTGGTTTTCAAGTAATGAAATCATTTCTCCTGTAACGACCCATCCGGATTGGTCACCTCCGAGATGGTATTGTCACATTTTTAAAATCCCAGCACGATACATGTATGCAACAATAAAAATAACAACATAAATTTTTTTTATATCAATCCTCAACCCTCAACAGGGGAGATACATCATTTTGATTTTGACTATAACATTATATACAACGTAAAATGCATGAATATTTACAAATAATTTTTTTATTATTTTATTTTCTCATTAGTCTGAGGATGTGAACATATACATGGCTTACAGAAAATGATTTCGTCTGAATCCCAACTCATCAAATTATCTGTCCTGCCTGTTACCTGAAATCATTGTACAATGAGGAATGAGCTTCACAAGCTCAGTGAATTAAATTTACTAGAAGTATTCAACTTGTATAAAAGGTCTTTTAATATTTAATCATTTCTATCTCATACAACTTGATAATAGCATTCTACTATTACTACACATATCATATGTCTCATCATCTATCAATCTCGTCTTCCTATATAGTGGTTCATCGTAAGACCATCAACTATCTCATAATTACCTCGTAATGAGGTTCACAGCATAAAATCTACCATTTAGATGGTTCTTATCATATCATACTTCTATGTTCTTTCTCACCATAACTGTCTCTCTGTGAGACTCATTCATCTATAAATAAATGTACAATAACAAACAACACTTTAGCATTTCAGTAATGCAATCAATATTTAAAACAGATGCAATGCATGAATTATTATTAGGGAACGTCTTCCCATATGTCGACATGTTTTTATCTTAGACCGACCCCCTTTTGGTTCTTTATTTCCAGTATATACCGGCTGTCACGGTATTTATTTCCAATATATACCGGTTGTCACAGTTTTCATTTCTTTCCAGCATATACCAACTGTCACGGTTTTCCTTTATTTCCAACATATACCGACTGTCACGGTTTTTCAATTAGGCCGGCCCCCTCCCGGTTCTTTTATTTCATGTGATAGACCGTTTATTTCGGTCATCAACAAACCCTGCAGAAGATTGTAGTAAAGTGATTAGTAGGGTATCGTTATTGGCCGGGGATTGCGGTTACTCTATACTAAAGAGTCATAAAAATAATAAAAAAATGATTTGATTGGTTTAATTAACAATTTATAAACAAATATAAATCTACATCTATTAACATTACACAAGATTATGGGTTTTCATGATCTGATTTTTCTTTTTACTAATTTTACTAAGGAAATTAAAGAACAATTATTTACAATTGATCATTTTCTCTCACAATTCAGAAAATCAAGTTTGTTAAATGACTAATCAAATTGTTTCAATGTAGACAACGAATTCGTACCTCAATCACATATCAGAATTGAATCAAAGTGCAAGCCTAAAGAGATCATGCACTTTATAAATTCCTTCTTAGATAATCACTAAGCTTAGGAAAAGTCCATCAGCTAGTTATTTTGTTTAAGCAATCAAGTTAATACTCAGCGCATCCTTACAATTACTGAAACAAATCATTAAGATCAAAAGCAATTATGATTTAATAACATGTTCCTTATTCCTATGAAAAAGTCCATGGATAAAGAACATGCAATTTCCAGAACATTGGCTATTGTTCATAGCTTTTACCACTTTAAATCGTACTCCAGATCAATTAGGTGATCGAAAGTGCTATTATGGCTTCAATGATTTGCAATATCAAAGTTTTCAATATAACAGAACTGAAAATTCAACATATGTAATGAATTAATATGTCTACATATCATGAACAATTCAAAAACATTAAAGAATAAATCTGAAAATTAACCAACTCATTGAATTAATAATAATATCTAACATAAGAATCCAAGGCTGAAACAATTAAAAAGAATAGCCGTAAGGGGTACACTTCTTGAACACACTCAAGGAAGCTTGAGATGTTAATGGTGATGAACCTCACGGCTATGACGATAGATGAAGGAGAACACATTTTTGGAAAAGTCCTAATGTGCTCACAATTGGAGAAGGAATGGTGGAGTGTTTCAGCCTTTTGCTTCTTGAATTTTGAGTAGAGATGGTTCCAAGAGAAAAGATGATCTCTTTCAGCTTACAAACACCCTATTTATAGAGCTTAGAACAACCCTCTAAGCTTAGGAAAAGCAAGAAAACAATGCTAAAAACAAGCCATGAGACATGCAAGGAAACAATCCCTAAAACATGCAAGGAAACAATCCCTAAAACGTGCAAAGAATCAAGGAATGGCCAAAAGTAAGAAAGAGGAATACAATCCCGAAATTTCAGGAGGACCCAACTAGTAGAATTCAAACGGTCATATCTTCTTCCACACATCTCCAAATGAGCTGAAACTTGTTGGGCTGGAAAGAAGACGTCTTGAACTTCAATTTGGACCTAAGAAAGTCTCAAAATGATATTGTTTGGGCCTGTTATGATGGGCCAAAATCCAGTAGGCTGTTGCATCCGAATCTTCCTCCACTTTGGGCTTGGACCTTGCACCTTGCTTAGTTGACAAGAGATTATGTGATCTTTTGTTGTGCAAGCCCATGTTAGGTTGGACATACCCATGTCACTAATGAACTCCAATATTCTCTTGTGTTTTGACACATCATCCAAATAATTCCAAGGTGGAACCCTACAAAGAAATCAGAAAATAATAGATAAGGAAAGTTTCCATAATTAGAAAAGTTTCTTAGAATGATAAGACTATTTTCTTAATCCACTTAGATTTCCTAAAGTAACTAGGAAAACTCATTTTAGCACCTTATTTTACCATTCCCACGTTCACAAGCTTTCTAAATACTAAGAAAAGAAACTAAGCTCAAAATAACAAAGTTAAGAGAATTACAAAGCCAAATAGGGTAGGAAAGGCATTAAAAACGTAACACAAAGTGTTCCTATCAAATTCCCCCACACTTAGCTTTGGCTAGTCCCTTAGCAAAACAACAGTATGTAACCTAGTAGAATCTCAAGAGAAACAACATAAACTAAATGACACCACAATGACATAACAAAAATTAAATGACTCTAATCCTTCCAACTTACGTCTCAGAGATCCCTTAGGTAATATGGCATAATAAAGTACGGAGAGCACAAGTTTACCTCAAATAAACAAGCTACGGAGTTATTAAGATTATATAACATTCGTACTTTGAGTGTGTGTGTGTGAATAATCAGCCAAGAGTAAGTGTAATATGCCACCCTCGAGTTAATGCACAAATAGTATCAAATTTTACTTCTCACAATGCATCACTCTGGTTTTCACTCATTTAAATGTGGTGCTAGCTATACTAATTACTCAATCACTTGTGAAAACAGTTTAAACCATAGGCTTGCTTGTGCACCCACTCTCCACATCAAAAACAGAACATCAAAGGATCAGGAGGTCTTTGAAAGGGTTGTAATGGGGCTAAAGGGTCAAGGTTTCATAAGAAAGAAGAGAAAGGATGTCACAAAATTTCCTTAGAACTAGAAAGCATTCAATAACGTCATAAATAGATCATCATTATTAAGTACCACGTTTCCATCACAATAGGGTGGATTTAATCACTTTGGCTTTCAGCTTGCTTTAAAGACTCATAATTCTCCCAATTCTTCAGAACTTGTATTCTTTGAAACACAGCAATTTTTTTTTTCTTCCTATTACTCCTTTTATCTTCCTTTTTTTTTGTTTTTTTTGTTTTTTTTTTTTTTTTTTTTCCGAAACAACCACCTTAGAACCATATGAAATTCCCCCACACTTATGCTTTTCCACCATCTCCACATTACAAATCAATATAAACAAGATCCAAGCTCCTTAGTTCCAAGGAAAAATGGTAGGTAAAGTGTTTAAGTTCGTAAGGGTAAATGAATGTGGGTTAATGAAGAAAATAAGCTAATTCAGGCTCAAAATGCTATCTAGGGGTCAAATCATGATCAGGTTAAAGGCTATTTAGTCATGGTGGTAAAATCCTAATTTGCCTCCGTCTTCTCCAAATCTGAACATGTACGATCGTCTCAAGTGGTTTAAAAGCAAGTTCTAGAAAACATTATATTCACAAGATGCACTCAGAAGAGAATTTGAATTGATATGCATAATGAATCAATTTTAAGGCTTGAAAAACTCACAAATATTGTGGGATTATGCAAGTATCATTCAATATGTCTCCATGCTTCACTCTAAGGCAACAGATTACTCAAATCAAGGCTAATGTGCATCAAAATTTCAATTTCCAAGTATGACTATAATATAAGCAAATTAACTCCATTTCTTGTTTTATCTTTAAATGTATGCTCAAACTCTTTAAAAACCATTAAGAATCAGTTTCATCATTGAGTTGGAAGAGGTCCTAAAACCTAAAAGCAATGATATGACTCAAAAAGATGTAAATCCCTCTCCCACACTTAAATCGTACATTGTCCTCAATGTATATCAGAATAAACATGTAATATAGAATATAAACATGGGTAAGGTATTTACGAAAATCACACAAAACAAATAACATATAAAGATCAACCAACGTAAATAGAAGAGAGAAAGAGAATGCAAATCTGTGTTAATGACTCCTCCACAGCTTCGGTTGAATTGGGTTGCCTCCCAAGCAGCGCTTTAATGTTTACAGTCTTTCAGCCTAGACTTTGTACCTTGTTTTTAGTCCTTTGTGAGTGGCACCTCTAGGAGGGGTACATCCTCCACAGTGTGCTCCTCAAAAGCCTCATAGTAAGGTTTCAAGCGATGACCATTCACCTTGAATTCATTTCCAGTTTTGTCACTTTTTATCTGCATAGCACCATGAGGAAAAATATTAGTGAAAATGAATGGACCCACCCATCTAGAACGTAACTTACCAGGAAAAAGTTTAAGTCTAGAATGGAAGAGAAGAACTTTTTGGCCCACAACAAAGGCCTTGTCACGGATCATCTTATCATGAAAAGCTCTAGTTTTCTCCTTGTAGATCCATGCACTATCATATGCCTCGTTTCTGATTTCCTCAAGTTCATTCAGTTGGAGTTTTCTATGTAAACCAGCCTTATCAATGTCCATGTTGAAAGACTTAACAGCCCACCATGCCCTATGCTCAAGCTCAACTGGTAAGTGACACGCTTTACCATAGACAAGTCTGAATGGAGACATCCCAGTTGGCGTCTTGTAAGCTGTCCTATAAGCCCAAAGTGCATCATCAAGTCTTTTGCTCCAATCCTTGCGTGTAGGGCCCACAGTCTTCTCCAAAATCCCCTTAATCTCACGATTTGAGACCTCTGCTTGTCCACTCGTCTGAGGATGATAAGGTGTTGCTACCTTATGAGTCACTTTGTACTTCTTGAGCAGGGCCTCAATTGTACGGTTGCAAAAGTGTAATCCACCATCACTAATAATCACACGAGGCATTCCAAATCTAGCAAATATGTTAGATCTCAAGAAATCTACAACAACTTTAGAGTCATTAGTTCTGGTGGCTTTAGCCTCCACCCATTTAGACACATAATCAACAGCCAAAAGAATGTAAAGAAACCCGTTAGATGAAGGAAACGGACCCATGAAATCAATGCCCCAAACCTCGAAAATCTCAACAGTTATAATATGGGCCATGGGCATCTGATCCCTAGAGCCTAAATTACCTGTCCTCTGGCACCTGTCACAAGTCATGCAATACAAGTATGCATCCTTAAAAATAGAAGGCCAGAAAAAACCACAATCTAATACCTTACGGGCTGTCCTACGAGCACCAAAGTGTCCACCACAAGACTCAGAATGACAAAAAGCAAGTATCGATTTATGCTCAGATTCAGGGACACACCTCCTAATGATTTGATCACTACAATGCTTCCACAAATAAGGTTCATCCCATATGTAATGCCTAGCCATATGCTTAAGTTTTTCTTTATTAGAACGAGGTAAAGTGTCAGGAAATTGCCTAGTAACTAAATAATTCACAATATCAGCATACCAATACTCACTTACCTCAATCCCAAAGAGCTGCTCATCTGGGAATGATTCTTGCAGGGGTAGGACGTCCTCCTCATGAACAAGTCTGCTCAAATGGTCAACTACAAAGTTTTCACTCCCCTTCTTGTCCTTGATCTCCAAATCAAATTCTTGAAGCAAAAGCACCCATCTAATCAGTCTCGGTTTGGCCTCCTTCTTTGTCATCAGATACTTCAAAGCTGCATGATCAGTATAAACAACAACTTTAGTTTGAAGTAAATAAGAGCGAAATTTATCTAAGGCAAAAACAACAGCAAGGAGCTCTTTTTCAATTGTGGAATAGTTTAGTTGAGCATCATTGAGTGTCCTAGAGGCATAGTAGATGGCATAGGGCTTCTTGTCCATTCTTTGTCCCAAAACAGCCCCAACGGTGTAATCTGAGGCCTCGCACATCAATTCAAAAGGTAAGGACCAATTAGGTGGAGACATGATGGGAGCAGTAGTCAATAACTCCTTTAGCTTCTCAAAAGCTTTCTTGCACTCCTCATCAAACTCAAAGAGAGTGTCCTTCTGAAGTAAACGGCACAAGGGCCTTGATACATTGGAGAAATCCTTGATAAACCTCCTGTAAAATCCTGCATGACCAAGAAATGAACGAACCTCTCTCACACAAGTGGGAGAGGGTAAGTAACGCACAAGATCTACCTTAGATTTATCAACCTTGATAGGAACACTTTGTGTTACGTTTTTAATGCCTTTCCTACCTTATTTGGCTTTGTAATTCTCTTAACTTTGTTATTTTGAGCTTAGTTCTTTTCTTAGTATTTAGAAAGCTTGTGAACGTGGGAATGGTAAAATAAGGTGCTAAAATGAGTTTTCCTAGTTACTTTAGGAAATCTAAGTGGATTAAGAAAATAGTCTTATCATTCTAAGAAACTTTTCTAACTATAGAAACTTTCCTTATCTATTATTTTCTGATTTCTTTGTAGGGTTCCACCTCGGAATTATTTGGATGATGTGTCAAAACACAAGAGAATATTGGAGTCCATTAGTGACATGGGCATGTCCAACCTAACATGGGCTTGCACAACAAAAGATCACATAATCTCTTGTCAACTAAGCAAGGTGCAAGGTCCAAGCCCAAAGTGGAGGAAGATTCGGATGCAACAGCCTACTGGATTTTGGCCCATCATAACAGGCCCAAACAATATCATTTTTGAGACTTTCTTAGGTCCAAATTGAAGTTCAAGACGTCTTCTTTCCAGCCCAACAAGTTTCAGCTCATTTGGAGATGTGTGGAAGAAGATATGACCGTTTGAATTCTACTAGTTGGGTCCTCCTGAAATTTCGGGATTGTATTCCTCTTTCTTACTTTTGGCCATTCCTTGATTCTTTGCATGTTTTAGGGATTGTTTCCTTGCATGTTTCATGGCTTGTTTTTAGCATTATTTTCTTGCTTTTCCTAAGCTTAGAGGGTTGTTCTAAGCTCTATAAATAGGGTGTTTGTAAGCTGAAAGAGATCATCTTTTCTCTTGGAACCATCTCTACTCAAAATTCAAGAAGCAAAAGGCTAAAACACTCCACCATTCCTTCTCCAATTGTGAGCACATTAGGACTTTTCCAAAATGTGTTCTCCTTCATCTATCATCATAGCCGTGAGGTTCATCACCATTAACATCTCAAGCTTCCTTGAGTGTGTTCAAGAAGTGTACCCCTTACGGCTATTCTTTTTAATTGTTTTAGCCTTGGATTCTTATGTTAGAGATTATTATTAATTCAATGAGTTGGTTAATTTTCAGATTTATTCTTTAATGTTTTTGAATTGTTCATGATATGTAGACATATTAATTCATTACATATGTTGAATTTTCAGTTCTGTTATATTGAAAACTTTGATATTGCAAATCATTGAAGCCATAATCGCACTTTCGATCACCTAATTGATCTGGAGTACGATTTAAAGTGGTAAAAGCTATGAACAATAGCCAATGTTCTGGAAATTGCATGTTCTTTATCCATGGACTTTTTCATAGGAATAAGGAACATGTTATTAAATCATAATTGCTTTTGATCTTAATGATTTGTTTAAGTAATTGTAAGGATGCGCTGAGTATTAACTTGATTGCTTAAACAAAATAACTAGCTGATGGACTTTTCCTAAGCTTAGTGATTATCTAAGAAGGTATTTATAAAGTGCATGATCTCTTTAGGCTTGCACTTTGATTCAATTCTGATATGTGATTGAGGCACGAATTCGTTGTCTACATTGAAACAATTTGATTAGTCATTTAACAAACTTGATTTTCTGAATTGTGAGAGAAAATGATCAATTGTAAATAATTGTTCTTTAATTTCCTTAGTAAAATTAGTAAAAAGAAAAATCAGATCATGAAAACCCATAATCTTGTGTAATGTTAATAGATGTAGATTTATATTTGTTTATAAATTGCTAATTAAACCAATCAAATCATTTTTTTATTATTTTTATGACTCTTTAGTATAGAGTACCCGCAATCCCCGGCCAATAACGATACCCTACTAATCACTTTACTACAATCTTCTGCAGGGTTTGTTGATGACCGAAATAAACGGTCTATCAAATGGCGCCGTTGCCGAGGATTGCAAAATCTCTATATTTTAGTGTCATTTAACTTGTTAATATTCTTTTTAGCATATTATAACTTGTGTTTTACTTGATTGCAATTTTAGCATGTGACTTCCTTAAAACCATTTGTAAAGTTTGTAAGGGAAGCGCATTATTATTTGTATTTCAAACTTTAACTTATATATTGATTCCTTTACTTTTGTTATTTTGGTCCATGAATGTCAGTAGTTAGTAGAAAGACTCAAGAACTTAGAAAACGCTTGGCTTTACTAAAAGAAGTTGCACTTTCTACAAATCAACCCCCACCTCACCAAGAAGGGAGGTTAGAGTCGGAGGAGTCAGATAATTTTTCACATCACTTGTCAGACGAGGAAGAAGACATACCTGACTTAGAAGACGCAAGTAAGGAAGACGAAGTACCAATGGCTGAAACTATTAGGCAAATGTCTTCTTCAACTGATGGGGGAGCTGCACCAACTTGTATTACTTATCCAAAACCCGCAGCTGGCGAGATAGCTGAGTTCGAACTGAAGAGTGGGTTCTTGCACCATTTGCCCAAATTCCATGGGCTTACTAACGAAGATCCTCACAAACATCTCAAGGAGTTCCAGTTTGTGTGTTCAAGTATGTGCCCACAAAATGCGGATCTCAACGTTCTGAAGCTGAAGTCATTCCCTTTTTCACTTGAAGATAGGGCAAAGACTTGGTTGTTTGATCTACCCTCGGGTTACATCAACACATGGGAGAAGCTTATGACTGAGTTTCTGACTAAGTACTTCCCTACCTCAAGGATTACTGTCTTGAGGAAGCAGATAACTAGAATTGAGCAAAGGAAGGAAGAGGCGTTCTATGCCTACTATGAGAGATTCAAGAGCTTAATTGCATCATGTCCTTCACATGGGATGAAAGAAGGGAATCTTCTCACTTGCTTTTATGAAGGACTTCTCCCCCTCGAACGTCAATTGTTAGATGCTGCTGCCGGAGGTTCTTTTGTCGATAAGACACCTGATGTTGCTAAGGAGTTACTCGCCCAACGTGCCCTTAATTATCAACAATACGAGGGAGTGTTAAACTCCACTCATGGGGTGAATGAGGTATCTTCTAACTCTGCTCTTGAGGAAAAAGTTAATAAAATGTCTACTCTTCTGTCTCAGGTACTGAACGTGAATGGAGCACAAGTACAACAAGTTGCTCAAATCTGTGGTGTGTGTTGTACTCAAGGGCATCCAACTGACCAATGTCCCCAACTGATCAACAATAGAGGATGGGAGTCTCTTAACGCTGTTGGGTTTCAAGGTAATCAATGTGGACAAAGGTACAACCCTTTCTCTAACACATATAACCCTGGGCTTAGAGATCACCCCAATTTTCGTTGGGCCAACAATGATAATGTTCAGAACCCTCAAGGTCAAGGGCAAGTGTATCCACGCCCTCCAGGTTTGTTTATGAGGCCTCAGGTACCTCAAAACTTTGTCCCTAATCCTATTGTACCTACAAATTCTGTTGCTTCTAATTATGATGAAATTTTAAAGTCCCTTGCTCAAGGGCAACAGAATTTAACTACTGCTACTCAAGCTCTTGTTACAGGTCAACAGGCTCACACTAAGGATATTGCAGAGCTGAAGAAGCAATTGGGACAAGTGGTGGACTTCATGGGGAAGATAACGGAGAGTGAAAAATTGCCTAGCAACACTGTTCCCAACCCAATTATCGAGCAAGCTAAAGTTGTTACCACAAGGAGTGGCAAGACCATTGTGTTCTTAAAACTCAGAAGAAAGCCAAAGTGACCCACCATGAGGAAGAGGATGTTGTGAGCACCAAGAACGAAATACAGAAAGATCCCACCACCACAATGGCGGAAATGATTGGTCCTCCATCATCTAAGAATGCTTTAAAACCTCAAGGTAATGAACAAAACCCTAAACACTCTTTTGATTCTAATCCTTTTGCTCGTGTACCTTTTCCTAGTAGGTTTGCCAAAACCAAGAAGGATGAATCTGATCAGGCCATCTTAGAGATTTTTAAGAAGGTACAAGTCAACATGCCTTTGATTGAGTGCTTGAAGCAAGTGCCAAGATATGCCAAGTTTCTAAAGGAGCTTTGCACTACAAGGAGGCAGACTCGTGAGAAGGAGGTGGTGAAGTTGAATGAGACAGTCTCTGTTGTCATCCAAAGGAAATTGCCACCAAAGCTTAAGGATCCAGGGAGTTTTTCTGTTCCTTGTGTGATTGGTACCAACAAATTTGATAATGTCATGCTAGACTTAGGAGCTTCAATTAATGTGATGCCTTATAGTCTTTATGCTTCTTTAGAGCTAGGTGCACTTAAAAGTGATAATGTTGTTATCCAATTGGCTGATCGATCTAATAAGTATCCTAAAGGATACGTTGAAGATGTTCTTGTGCAAGTAAATCAACTCATTTTTCCTGCAGACTTCTATATCATTGATATGGAAGATTCTCCCCTAAATTCTACTCCGTTGCTTTTAGGGCGCCCATTCATGAGGACCGCAAGAACAAAGATCGATGTTTATGAGGGAACTCTAACCAAGGAATTTGATAATGAAGTTATACGCTTCAACATCTTTGAAGCCATGAGGTATCCATTGACTGACATTAAACCCTGTTTTTCTATTGATGATATTAACTCACTTGCGCAGAAATTTTTGGAAGCAATGGAAGAGGATGAGTTGAAAGTAACACTCTCTCAAGGAGTTGGTTATACTGAGAATGGAGAATCCATTTCTAGGGCTGAGTTAGAAAAGGCTGAAGAGCCCATTGTGATCAAAACCGTAGCCTCCCTTGAGGCCCGACCCATATTACCAAGGTCTATTCCTCCTTTGTCCTTTCCTATTTCCACTAACAAAATTTTACCTTCAGTGATACAGGCCCCTACACTTGAGCTTAAGGTTTTTCCAGATCACTTGAAGTATGTCTTTTTGGGGGACAAGGAGACGCTACCTGTTATTATATCCTCGAAGTTGGAGGAGGACCAAGAAAAGAAGCTTGTGGACGTTCTAAAGAAGTACAAGACCGCCATTGGTTGGACTTTGGCAGATATCAAGGGAATTAGCCCAACCATGTGCGTCCATAGGATCCTGTTGGAGGATGGTGCCAAACCCACCAGAGATGCCCAGAGACGCCTACATCCACCTATGATGAAGGTTGTGCAAGATGAGGTAATTAAGTTACTTGATTGTGGCATTATTTACCCTATATCAGATAGCAAGTGGGTGTCTCCTGTTCAAGTTGTGCCAAAGAAGTCAGGAGTTACTGTGGTAAAGAATGAGGAGAATGAGCTTGTACCTCAAAGAGTGGTAACTGGTTATCGAGTTTGCATAGACTATAAGAAGCTCAATGCTTCAACAAGAAATGACCATTTCCCTATGCCCTTCATCGATCAGATGCCCATGGCCCATATTATAACTGTTGAGATTTTCGATGTTTGGGGCGTTGATTTCATGGGGCCGTTTCCTTCATCTAACGGGTTTCTTTACATTCTTTTGGCTGTTGATTATGTGTCTAAGTAGGTGGAGGCTAAAGCCACCAGAACTAATGACTCTAAAGTTGTTGTAGATTTCTTGAGATCTAACATATTTGCTAGGTTTGGAATGCCTCGTGTGATTATTAGTGATGGTGGATTACACTTCTGCAACCGTACAATTGAGGCCTTGCTCAAGAAGTACAAAGTGACCCATAAGGTGGCAACACCTTATCATCCTCAGACGAGTGGACAAGCAGAGGTCTCAAATCGTGAGATTAAGGGGATTTTGGAGAAGACTGTGGGCCCTACACGCAAGGATTGGAGCAAAAGACTTGATGATGCACTTTGGGCTTATAGGACAGCTTACAAGACGCCAATTGGGATGTCTCCATTCAGACTTGTCTATGGTAAAGCGTGTCACTTACCAGTTGAGCTTGAGCATAGGGCATGGTGGGCTGTTAAATCTTTCAACATGGACATTGATGAGGCTGGTTTACATAGAAAACTCCAACTGAATGAACTTGAGGAAATCAGAAACGAGGCATATGATAGTGCATGGATCTACAAGGAGAAAACTAGAGCTTTTCATGATAAGATAATCCGTGGCAAGGCCTTTGTTGTGGGCCAAAAAGTTCTTCTCTTCCATTCTAGACTTAAACCTTTTCCTGGTAAGTTACGTTCTAGATGGGTGGGTCCATTCATTGTCACTAATATTTTTCCTCATGGTGCTATGCAGATAAAAAGTGAAAAAACTGGAAATGAATTCAAGGTGAATGGTCATCGCTTGAAACCTTACTATGAGGCTTTTGAGGAGCACACTGTGGAGGATGTACCCCTCCTAGAGGTGCCACTCACAAAGGACTAAAAACGAGGTACAAAGTCTAGGCTGAAAGACTGTAAACATTAAAGCGCTGCTTGGGAGGCAACCCAATTCAACCGAAGCTGTGGAGGAGTCATTAACACAGATTTGCATTCTCTTTCTCTCTTCCATTTACGTTGGTTGATCTTTATCTGTTATTTTTTTTGTGTGATTTTCGTAAATACCTTACCCATGTTTATATTCTATATTACATGCTTATTTTGATATACATTGAGGACAATGTACGATTTAAGTGTGGGAGAGGGATTTACATCTTTTTGAGTCATATCATTGCTTTTTAGGTTTTAGGACCTCTTCCAACTCAATGATGAAACTGATTCTTAATGGTTTTTAAAGAGTTTGAGCATACTTTTAAAGATAAAACAAGAAATGGAGTTAATTTGCTTATATTGTAGTCATACTTGGAAATTGAAATTTTGATGCACATTAGCCTTGATTTGAGTAATCTGTTGCCTTAGAGTGAAGCATGGAGACATATTGAATGATACTTGCATAATCCCACAATATTTGTGAGTTTTTTGAGCCTTATAATTGATTTATTATGCATATCAATTCAAATTCTCTTCTGAGTGCATCTTGTGAATATAATGTTTTCTAGAACTTGCTTTTAAACCACTTGAGACGATCGTACATGTTCAGATTTGGAGAAGACGGAGGCAAATTAGGATTTTACCACCATGACTAAATAGCCTTTAACCTGATCATGATTTGACCCCTAGATACCATTTTGAGCCTGAATTAGCTTATTTTCTTCATTAACCCACATTCATTTACCCTTACAAACTTAAACACTTTACCTACCCTTTTTCCTTAGAACTAGGGAGCTTGGATCTTGTATAATTGATTTGTAATGTGGAGATGGTGGAAAAGCATAAGTGTGGGGGAATTTCATATGGTTCTAAGGTGGTTGTTTCGGAAAAAAAAAAAAACAAAAAAAAACAAAAAAAAAAAAAGAAGATAAAGGGAGTAATAGGAAGAAAAAAAAATTGCTGTGTTTCAAAGAATACAAGTTCTGAAGAATTGGGAGAATTATGAGTCTTTAAAGCAAGCTGAAAGCCAAAGTGATTAAATCCACCCTATTGTGATGGAAACGTGGTACTTAATAATGATGATCTATTTATGACGTTATTGAATGCTTTCTAGTTCTAAGGAAATTTTGTGACATCCTTTCTCTTCTTTCTTATGAAACCTTGACCCTTTAGCCCCATTACAACCCTTTCAAATACCTCCTGATCCTTTGGTGTTCTGTTTTTGATGTGGAGAGTGGGTGCACAAGCAAGCCTATGGTTTAAACTGTTTTCACAAGTGATTGAGTAATTAGTATAGCTAGCACCACATTTAAATGAGTGAAAACCAGAGTGATGCATTGTGAGAAGTAAAATTTGATACTATTTGTGCATTAACTCGAGGGTGGCATATTACACTTAATCTTGGCTGATTATTCACACACACACACTCAAAGTACGAATGTTATATAATCTTAATAACTCCGTAGCTTGTTTATTTGAGGTAAACTTGTGCTCTCCGTACTTTATTATGCCATATTACCTAAGGGATCTCTGAGACGTAAGTTGGAAGGATTAGAGTCATTTAATTTGTGTTATGTCATTGTGGTGTCATTTAGTTTATGTTGTTTCTCTTGAGATTCTACTAGGTTACATACTATTGTTTTGCTAAGGGACTAGCCAAAGCTAAGTGTGGGGGAATTTGATAGGAACACTTTGTGTTACGTTTTTAATGCCTTTCCTACCCTATTTGGCTTTGTAATTCTCTTAACTTTGTTATTTTGAGCTTAGTTTCTTTTCTTAGTATTTAGAAAGCTTGTGAACGTGGGAATGGTAAAATAAGGTGCTAAAATGAGTTTTCCTAGTTACTTTAGGAAATCTAAGTGGATTAAGAAAATAGTCTTATCATTCTAAAAAAACTTTTCTAATTATGGAAACTTTCCTTATCTATTATTTTCTGATTTCTTTGTAGGGTTCCACCTTGGAATTATTTGGATGATGTGTCAAAACACAAGAGAATATTGGAGTCCATTAGTGACATGGGTATGTCCAACCTAACATGGGCTTGCACAACAAAAGATCACATAATCTCTTGTCAACTAAGCAAGGTGCAAGGTCCAAGCCCAAAGTGGAGGAAGATTCGGATGCAACAGCCTACTGGATTTTGGCCCATCATAACAGGCCCAAACAATATCATTTTTGAGACTTTCTTAGGTCCAAATTGAAGGTCAAGACGTCTTCTTTCCAGCCCAACAAGTTTCAGCTCATTTGGAGATGTGTGGAAGAAGATATGACCGTTTGAATTCTACTAGTTGGGTCCTCCTGAAATTTCGGGATTGTATTCCTCTTTCTTACTTTTGGCCATTCCTTGATTCTTTGCATGTTTTAGGGATTGTTTCCTTGCATGTTTTAGGGATTGTTTCCTTGCATGTTTCATGGCTTGTTTTTAGCATTGTTTTCTTGCTTTTCCTAAGCTTAGAGGGTTGTTCTAAGCTCTATAAATAGGGTGTTTGTAAGCTGAAAGAGATCATCTTTTCTCTTGGAACCATCTCTACTCAAAATTCAACAAGCAAAAGGCTGAAACACTCCACCATTCCTTCTCCAATTGTGAGCACATTAGGACTTTTCCAAAATGTGTTCTCCTTCATCTATCATCATAGCCGTGAGGTTCATCACCATTAACATCTCAAGCTTCTTTGAGTGTGTTCAAGAAGTGTACCCCTTACGGCTATTCTTTTTAATTGTTTCAGCCTTGGATTCTTATGTTAGAGATTATTATTAATTCAATGAGTTGGTTAATTTTCAGATTTATTCTTTAATGTTTTTGAATTGTTCATGATATGTAGACATATTAATTCATTACATATGTTGAATTTTCAGTTCTGTTATATTGAAAACTTTGATATTGCAAATCATTGAAGCCATAATCGCACTTTCGATCACCTAATTGATCTGGAGTACGATTTAAAGTGGTAAAAGCTATGAACAATAGCCAATGTTCTGGAAATTGCATGTTCTTTATCCATGGACTTTTTCATAGGAATAAGGAACATGTTATTAAATCATAATTGCTTTTGATCTTAATGATTTGTTTAAGTAATTGTAAGGATGCACTGAGTATTAATTTGATTGCTTAAACAAAATAACTAGCTGATGGACTTTTCCTAAGCTTAGTGATTATCTAAGAAGGAATTTATAAAGTGCATGATCTCTTTAGGCTTGCACTTTGATTCAATTCTGATATGTGATTGAGGCACGAATTCGTTGTCTACATTGAAACAATTTGATTAGTCATTTAACAAACTTGATTTTCTGAATTGTGAGAGAAAATGATCAATTGTAAATAATTGTTCTTTAATTTCCTTAGTAAAGTTAGTAAAAGAAAAATCAGATCATGAAAACCCCCTAATCTTGTGTAATGTTAATAGATGTAGATTTATATTTGTTTATAAACTGCTAATTAAACCAATCAAATCATTTTTTATTTTTATGACTCTTTAGTATAGAGTACCCGCAATCCCCGGCCAATAACGATACCCTACTAATCACTTTACTACAATCTTCTGCAGGGTTTGTTGATGACCGAAATAAACGGTCTATCAAACCTCAATCCCCCTAGCAGATATGATATGTCCTAAAACAATCCCTTGAGTCACCATGAAGTGACATTTTTCCCAATTTAGAACCAAGTTTGTTTCAACACAATGTTTCAGAATAAGTTCCAAATTTCCTAAGCATGCATCAAAATCTCTACCAAAGACACTAAAATCATCCATAAAGACCTCAATGATATTCTCGATGTATTCAGAGAAAATGGAGAGCATACAACGTTGAAACGTACCTGGTGCATTGCACAATCCGAATGGCATACGTCTGTAGGCATAAGTGCCAAAATGGCAAGTGAAGGTGGTCTTCTCTTGGTCCTCTTGCGCTATACAGATCTGGTTGTACCCACTATATCCATCCAAAAAACAATAAAAAGGATAACCAGCTAACCTCTCGAGCATCTGATCGATGAAGGGCAGAGGGAAATGGTCCTTTCTTGTTGAAGCATTGAGCTTCCTATAGTCTATGCAAACTCGATAACCAGTTACCACTCTTTGAGGTACAAGCTCATTCTCCTCATTCTTTACCACAGTAACTCTTGACTTCTTTGGCACAACTTGAACAGGAGACACCCACTTGCTATCTGAAATAAGGTAAATAACGCCACAATCAAGTAACTTAATTACCTCATCTTGCACAACCTTCATCATAGGTGGATGTAGGCGTCTCTGGGCATCTCTGGTGGGTTTGGCACCATCCTCCAACAGAATCCTATGGACGCACATGGTTGGGCTAATTCCCTTGATATCTGCCAAAGTCCAACCAATGGCGGTCTTGTACTTTTTCAGAACGTCCACAAGCTTCTTTTCTTGGTCCTCCTCCAACTTCGAGGATATAATAACAGGCAACGTCTCCTTGTCCCCCAAAAAGACATACTTCAAGTGATCTGGCAAAACCTTAAGCTCAAGTGTAGGGGCCTGTATCACTGAAGGTAACATTTTGTTAGTGGAAATAGGAAAGGACAAATGAGGAATAGACCTTGGTAATATTGGTCGGGCCTCAAGGGAGGCTACGGTTTTGATCACAATGGGCTCTTCAGCCTTTTCTAACTCAGCCCTAGAAATGGATTCTCCATTCTCAGTATAACCAACTCCTTGAGAGAGTGTTACTTTCAACTCATCCTCTTCCATTGCTTCCAAAAATCTCTGCGCAAGTGAGTTAATATCATCAATAGAAAAACAGGGTTTAATGTCAGTCAATGGATACCTCATGGCTTCAAAGATGTTGAAGCGTATAACTTCATTATCAAATTCCATGGTTAGAATTCCCTCATAAACATCGATCTTTGTTCTTGCGGTCCTCATGAATGGGCGCCCTAAAAGCAACGGAGTAGAATTTAGGGGCGAATCTTCCATATTAATGATATAGAAGTCTGCAGGAAAAATGAGTTGATTTACTTGCACAAGAACATCTTCAACGTATCCTTTAGGATACTTATTAGATCGATCAGCCAATTGGATAACAACATTATCACTTTTAAGTGCACCTAGCTCTAAAGAAGCATAAAGACTATAAGGCATCACATTAATTGAAGCTCCTAAGTCTAGCATGACATTATCAAATTTGTTGGTACCAATCACACAAGGAACAGAAAAACTCCCTGAATCCTTAAGCTTTGGTGGCAATTTCCTTTGGATGACAGCAGAGACTGTCTCATTCAACTTGACAACCTCCTTCTCACGAGTCTGCCTCCTTGTAGTACAAAGCTCCTTCAGAAACTTGGCATATCTTGGCACTTGCTTCAAGCACTCAATCAAAGGCATGTTGACTTGTACCTTCTTAAAAATCTCTAAGATGGCCTGATCAGATTCATCCTTCTTGGTTTTGGCAAACCTACTAGGAAAAGGTACACGAGCAAAAGGATTAGAATCAAAAGAGTGTTTAGGGTTTTATTCATTACCTTGAGGTTTTAAAGCATTCTCAGATGATGGAGGACCAATCATTTCCGCCATTGTGGTGGTGGGATCTTTCTGTATTTCCTTCTTGGTGCTCACAACGTCCTCTTCCTCATGGTGGGTCGCTTTGGCTTTCTTCTGAGTTTTAAGAACATCCACAAGGGTTTTGCCACTCTTTGTGGTAACAACTTTAGCTTGCTCGATAATTGGGTTGGGAACAGTGTTGCTAGGCAATTTTCCACTCTCCGTTATCTTCCCCATGAAGTCCACCACTTGTCCCAATTGCTTCTTCAACTCTACAATATCCTTACTGTGAGCCTGTTGACCTGTAACAAGAGCTTGAGTAGCAGTAGTTAAATTCTGTTGCCCTTGAGCAAGGGACTTTAAAATTTCATCATAATTAGAAGCAACAGAATTTGTAGGTACAATAGGATTAGGGACAAAGTTTTGAGGTACCTGAGGCCTCATAAACAAACCTTGAGGACGTGGAAACACTTGCCCTTGACCTTGAGGGTTCTGAACATTATCATTGTTGGCCCAACGAAAATTGGGGTGATCTCGAAGCCCAGGGTTATATGTGTTAGAGAAAGGGTTGTACCTTTGTCCACCTTGATTACCTTGACCCAACAGCGTTAAGAGACTCCCATCCTCCATTGTTGATCAGTTGGGGACATTGGTCAGTTGGATGCCCTTGAGTACAACACACACCACAGATTTGAGCAACTTGTTGTACTTGTGCTCCATTCACGTTCAGTACCTGAGACAGAAGAGTAGACATTTTATTAACTTTTTCCTCAAGAGTAGAGTTAGAATATACCTCATTCACCCCATGAGTGGAGTTTAACACTCCCTCGTATTGTTGATAATTAAGAGCACGTTGGGCGAGTAACTCCTTAGCAACATCAGGTGTTTTATCGACAAAAGAACATCCGGCAGCAGCATCTAACAATTGACGTTCGAGGGGGAGAAGTCCCTCATAAAAGTAAGTGAGAAGATTCCCTTCTTTCATCCCATGTGAAGGACATGATGCAATTAAGCTCTTGAATCTCTCGTAGTAGGCATAGAACGCCTCATCCTTCCTTTGCTCAATTCCAGTTATCTGCTTCCTCAAGACAGTAATCCTTGAGGCAGGGAAGTACTTAGTCAGAAACTCAGTCATCAGCTTCTCCCATGTGTTGATGTAGCCCGAGGGTAGATCAAACAACCAAGTCTTTGCCCTATCTTCAAGTGAAAAAGGGAATGACTTCAGCTTCAGAACGTTGAGATCCGCATTTTGTGGGCACATACTTGAACACACAAACTGGAACTCCTTGAGATGTTTGTGAGGATCTTCGTTAGTAAGCCCATGGAATTTGGGCAAATGGTGCAAGAACCCACTCTTCAGTTCGAACTCAGCTATCTTGCCAACTGCAGGTTCTGGATAAGTAATACAAGTTGGTGCAGCTCCCCCATCAGTTGAAGAAGACATTTGCCTAATAGTTTCAGCCATTGGTACTTCGTCTTCCTTACTTGCGTCTTCTAAGTCAGGTATGTCTTCTTCCTCGTCTGACAAGTGATGTGAAAAATTATCTGACTCCTCCGACTCTAACCTCCCTTCTTGGTAAGGTGGGGGTTGATTTGTAGAAAGTGCAACTTCTTTTAGTAAAGCCAAACGTTCTCTAAGTTCTTGAGTCTTTCTACTAACTGCTGACATTCATCGACCTAAATAACAAAAGCAAAGGAATCAATATATAAGTTAAAGTTTGAAATACAAATAATAATAGCTTCCCTTACAAATGTTACAAATGGTTTTAAGGAAGTCACATGCTAAAATTGCAATCAAGTAAAACACAAGTTATATTATATGCTAAGAAGAATATTAACAAGTTAAATGACACTAAAATATAGAGATTTTGCAATCCCCGGCAACGGCGCCATTTGATAGACCGTTTATTTCGGTCATCAACAAACCCTGCAGAAGATTGTAGTAAAGTGATTAGTAGGGTATCGTTATTGGCCGGGGATTGCGGGTACTCTATACTAAAGAGTCATAAAAATAATAAAAAAAATGATTTGATTGGTTTAATTAGCAATTTATAAACAAATATAAATCTACATCTATTAACATTACCCAAGATTATGGGGTTTTCATGATCTGATTTTTCTTTTTACTAATTTTACTAAGGAAATTAAAGAACAATTATTTACAATTGATCATTTTCTCTCACAATTCAGAAAATCAAGTTTGTTAAATGACTAATCAAATTGTTTCAATGTAGACAACGAATTCGTACCTCAATCACATATCAGAATTGAATCAAAGTGCAAGCCTAAAGAGATCATGCACTTTATAAATTCCTTCTTAGATAATCACTAAGCTTAGGAAAAGTCCATCAGCTAGTTATTTTGTTTAAGCAATCAAGTTAATACTCAGCGCATCCTTACAATTACTTAAACAAATCATTAAGATCAAAAGCAATTATGATTTAATAACATGTTCCTTATTCCTATGAAAAAGTCCATGGATAAAGAACATGCAATTTCCAGAACATTGGCTATTGTTCATAGCTTTTACCACTTTAAATCGTACTCCAGATCAATTAGGTGATCGAAAGTGCGATTATGGCTTCAATGATTTGCAATATCAAAGTTTTCAATATAACAGAACTGAAAATTCAACATATGTAATGAATTAATATGTCTACATATCATGAACAATTCAAAAACATTAAAGAATAAATCTAAAAATTAACCAACTCATTGAATTAATAATAATATCTAACATAAGAATCCAAGGCTGAAACAATTAAAAAGAATAGCCGTAAGGGGTACACTTCTTGAACACACTCAAAAAAGCTTGAGATGTTAATGGTGATGAACCTCACGGCTATGATGATAGATGAAGGAGAAAACATTTTGGAAAAGTCCTAATGTGCTCACAATTGGAGAAGGAATGGTGGAGTGTTTCAGCCTTTTGCTTGTTGAATTTTGAGTAGAGATGGTTCCAAGAGAAAAGATGATCTCTTTCAGCTTACAAACACCCTATTTATAGAGCTTAGAACAACCCTCTAAGCTTAGGAAAAGCAAGAAAACAATGCTAAAAACAAGCCATGAAACATGCAAGGAAACAATCCCTAAAACATGCAAGGAAACAATCCCTAAAACATGCAAAGAATCAAGGAATGGCCAAAAGTAAGAAAGAGGAATACAATCCCGAAATTTCAGGAGGACCCAACTAGTAGAATTCAAACGGTCATATCTTCTTCCACACATCTCCAAATGAGCTGAAACTTGTTGGGCTGGAAAGAAGACGTCTTGAACTTCAATTTGGACCTAAGAAAGTCTCAAAAATGATATTGTTTGGGCCTGTTATGATGGGCCAAAATCCAGTAGGCTGTTGCATCCGAATCTTCCTCCACTTTGGGCTTGGACCTTGCACCTTGCTTAGTTGACAAGAGATTATGTGATCTTTTGTTGTGCAAGCCCATGTTAGGTTGGACATGCCCATGTCACTAATGGACTCCAATATTCTCTTGTGTTTTGACACATCATCCAAATAATTCCAAGGTGGAACCCTACAAAGAAATCAGAAAATAATAGATAAGGAAAGTTTCCATAATTAGAAAAGTTTCTTAGAATGATAAGACTATTTTCTTAATCCACTTAGATTTCCTAAAGTAACTAGGAAAACTCATTTTAGCACCTTATTTTACCATTCCCACGTTCACAAGCTTTCTAAATACTAAGAAAAGAAACTAAGCTCAAAATAACAAAGTTAAGAGAATTACAAAGCCAAATAGGGTAGGAAAGGCATTAAAAACGTAACACAAAGTGTTCCTATTATCATGCATATGCATATGAATAATGATATGAAATATGCATATGAACAATAATATAAAAACAACACATTAATTCAAATATTTAAATTGGCTATCCTGATTATTCTCAAATTATTATTGAAAGAAATTCCACTAAATTCCTCTCTGCATAAATCACATCAAATCATCCATCCTGACTTGTCAAGATCCACTAAATTTCATCTTCTCATAATTCATATCAAAACATCAACCATACATTATCAAGAATTTCACATATCGTTTTTATTATTAAATCAACTTATTATTCCAAAAATATTATTTCTCACATAATAATTTTCTACATGTCCAAAATTTCTATCATACCTATCAATCAATTTTTCATCTACCACCAAAGCCTAAGCTGATAATTTATTTTAATATTATCACTAGATATTTTATTTTTATCTAGATTACTTAAAGTAAATCTAACTCACCAGGTAGCACTTAGAGCTATCCGTGGATCACCTCCTTGCTTTTTCTGCTCCTCTCAAAAATTTCCCTCGGTTGCTAACCGTCAACACCTGATATAACATTTATATTAAAATTTTAGTTCTTCAATTCTTTCATAATTTACACCCTTTGATTCTCACTTTGAATTCCGGGAAATTTCATGTATACTAAACTTCAAAAATAAACTTCATTTTATTACCCTCTGTTTTACTTATCGCTTCCCGTGATTCTCTATAAAATTCTCCCGTAAACTCCTTCAAAATTTTACTCTTTCAACCTTTCTTTCGGTCCCCAATTGTTTAGAGAAATAGAGTAGTTTGAATTAGGAAAAGAGAAAACTAAAGATTTGCTAAAAAAAATTAAAGTAAAGTAAAATTTTATATATATATATATATATATATATATATATATATATACATATATATATATATTGTAAAAACCTTGCTTATATATATATATATATATATATATATATATATATATATATATATATTATATAAGCAAGGTTTTTACAAAGCCTTAGCACCTCCCTATGTGCCACGAATTTGAGAGGTGTCTTACATGCACACTCTCAAATTTCATTTGGCAGCAGGTGGCAACATCTGTTGCCACATTTTTCTTTTTCTTTTTTTTTTCTTTTTCCTTCTTTCACACTAGACACGTCCAGAAATTTTTTATTCAAAAGAATTATTTTACTCAATGCTAAATCTTTCGCGTATATATATTATTTTAATTCCATGTCATATTTATTAAATTACTTCTTTACCCATACTTTAAGAACACGAGTGTTACAATTCTACTCACCTTATAAAAATTTCATCCTTGAAATTTCTTTACCTAATCAAGAAAGCAATTGTGAATAATATTTCTTCATAGTTGCCTCACACTTTCATGTAATCTCTTCAACATCCTTATTCCGCCATAGAACTTAAACTAATGAAATTACTTTATTATACAAGACTTGTTCTTTTCTGTCTAAAATTCTCATTGGTACTTGTATATAAGCCCAATCTTTTTGAATTTCTATAGCTTAGTTCGAAATATTATGAGATTTATCAAGTAAGTGCTCTTACCAAAGTGAAACATGGAATATATTATGTCACTGCTTCAACTTTTGAGGCAAAATTAGGCTATTCACAACTAGCCCAACTTTCTCAATAACCTCATAGGGTCCCACATACTTTGAATTCAAATTTCTTTTCCTGTTTAAATCTCAATACACATTTTCATGGAAATATTTTTAAATACACCCAACCACCTATTTGAAACTTGAGAGGTCTTCTGCTATTATCAGCATAGTTATTCGGTATATTCTGTGCTGCTTTACGGTTCTCTCTAACCAATTTGATCATCTCAATTGTTAACTCAATAATTGATGGACGAGATATATTTCTCTCTCCCATTTTTTCCAATCATATAGGAATTCTGCACCTCCTATCATACAATGTCTCAATCGGTGTCATCCCAATACTAGTTTGATACTGATTATTGTAAGCAATTTCAATCGATGGCATGTAAGCATCTCAACTTACTAAGAAACTCATTACATTTTTGCTTAACATATCTTCTAGTACTCTAATAATCCTTGTTATCTGAGCATGAAAGTTTATATTAAATTGTAACTGTGTACTCGTGGCTTTCTAAAAACCTCTCGAAAACCAAAATGTAAATCTGGCATCTTTATTTTACATTATGCTCAATGGTACTCCATACAACCTCACAATCCTAGCTACATCCCCCTTTAATCTTGACCACCAGAAATTCTGTCTCAATTCTGTATACATCTTATCGTTACTTGGTTGCATCGAATCTACATCATCATGTGCCTTTCTCATTATCTCTTTTCTTAACTCCGTATTATTAGGAACACAAATTCTATGTTCCAAGACCATAATACCCTCATTTCAAATTTTTTGAACTCATATTATTTTTTAGTAAGCACTTATGCTTAATCTTTTTATCTCTTCATCTCTAGCTTGCATCTCTAAAGCATTTTACTATGGATAACTGTACAACCATATTCGTTAACCATGATCCTCTATTACTAATATTCAACTTTATTCTTCTCTCTCTAAATCTGTCATCAATTACATATCATGACTTTTAATAGCAAAATATCTTCTTGTAGATTTTTCTACTCAATGCATCAGCTATCACCTCATCTTTTTCTAGATGATAGAGAATTGTACAATCATAGTCACAAACCAACTCCATCCACCATTTTTGCCTCAAATTCAACTCTCTCTAGGTAGGTAAGTATGTTAAACTCTTATAACCCATGAATATCTCACAAATGGCTCCATACAGATGATGTCTCCAATCTTTAAATTAAACACTATAGCAGCCAACTCTAAGTCATGAGTAGGGTAATTTCTATCCTGAATCTTCAATTGCCTAGAAGTATAGGCCATAGCTTTCCTATGTTACACATATCCCAATCATTGATGTGGCACATTACTATAACCCACAAATCCTTCATCACCAGAAGGAAACACCAATATTGGAGCTATAGTCAATTTCTCCTTTAGTAATTGGAAAATTTTTCTTACACTTCCCTCACCATACAAATTTCACCTCTTTCCTGGTCAGTCTATTCAACAATATTATAATAATAGAAAATTTCTGAAAGAATCTTCTATAATAACCAGCTAACCCCAAGAAGATTCTAATCTCAGTCACATTAGTTGGTCTCTCCCAACTTAATATTGCCTCTACCTTTTGTGGATCAACTGTTATGTCATTTCCCGGTATTATATGTTCTAAGAAAATTATTTCATTCAGCCAACACTCACACTTAGAGAATTTTGCATATAATTTCTCTCTCCTTAGAATCTCTAACACACTGTCTAATGTTTCACATGTTGTTCTTCTTTCTTAGAATATATCGAAATGTCAAATACAACCATAAACTTGTTAAGATATAGTTTAAACACTCTATTTATCAAGTCCATGAATGTTTCAGGAATATTAGTCAATCCAAATGACATTACAAGAAACTTATGACCATAACGTGTCCTAAAAGCAGTCTTAGGCATATCTCCCTCCTTTATCCTTAACTGGCGATAATCTGACCTCGGGTTTATCTTAGAAAACATTCTCACTCCTAGGTAAAAGATATTTGTTCTTATTAAATTATTTTTAGTCTATACACAATTTCATCATTCTATCTTGCTTTCTTCACAACCATTATGTGGGCTCCACATGGTGACATATTAAGTAAAAAAAAATGTTTATCTAACAACTCTTGAACTTTCAACTCTCTTAACCCAGTGGGTGTCACTCTGTAGGGTTCTATTAGATATATGTGATGAACCTGGTATCACATCAATAGAGAATTAAATCTCCCTACTGAGAGGCAACCTAGACAACTCATCACGAAACACATCATGAAAATCTTTCACTACCAAGATTTCTTCTAACTTCCTATTTTCCTTTCTAGAATCCATTATATATGCCAATTACTCCTCACATCCTTTCTTCAACCATCTATTAGTAGTCAGAGTAAAATAAGATAGTTTGAGAGTATTTTATGTTCTCTTTGAAAGTTACACTCTCCATGTCCATATCTTGAATACTACCTTCTTTCTAAAACAATCAACCATATTCAGAGATAATAAATCAGCTTCAAATTTTCTATCACTGCTACGAACCACATAACCCTTGTAAACGTTTATGATTATCACTCTATCTCTAGTGGGAACTTCAACAAAAATAATTTGCATCAAATGACTAATACATACTTCAATAGACTTCATATGAATACTGGATGCAAAAGAATGGGTTGCACCAAGATCAACCAACATTGATATGTCTACCTTTTTTACATACAAAGCACTTCAAATTATGACAATTCTGAGATAAATATCTTATTTGAATATATTTATAATAAACTTCTGTCTCCCAATCATACGTCAGATTACTACTTCCCCTTAGTGGCATACGTACTTCCTCTACCATGACTCCCAGTTCCCATAACCTGTCTCCTAAATTTAAGGGTCTCACCAATAGTATTCTGAGCTACAGAAGTAGCAGATCCTACTTGGTTCTGACTCCGTACTTCAGTTCCCTGTGACAAGGAATGCCTCATCTGGGTGGTCTCCCACCCTGCACACTCATACTGGTACCACATTTAGGTTCCTTAAATCTAGACTTCTTCTGCCAATTCCTCTTTCCTCTAAATTCCATCACATCCTTCTCAATCTAAAGTGCTATATCCACTAATCTGACATAATTCATATGCCTCATGTAAAATAGTTTTGATTAAATATTAAAACATAGTTCATCTATAAACCTCATACACTTCTTCTTTTCTAGGTCTACCATTTCCGGTACAACCATTGATAAGACCACAAATCTGTTATCATACTGAGTCATAATCAACACATTTGTCTCAAATAAATAAAACCTTTATCTTGTTAGGCTCTAAAGGTATAAGAAAAGTATTTATCGAGGAAAACCTCCTTAAACCTATTTCAGGTTAAGGGTCTATCAACATATGCACTTACTTTGGGAAGAGTATCCTCCTACCATTCCAAAGCTTCTCTTTCTAACTCAAACGAAGCAAAGGCAACCCTCTACCTATAAATTACTGGTAAAATACCAAATAATCTCTTTACATGTTTCACCCAAAACTCAGGCTTAAAAGGATTCATAGATCCTTTAAACAACAAAACATTCGACTTAATATATCTAACAAAACAATCTCTCTGCATCTCGTGCATAAACTCACTTTTCCACTTTTGAACATTTACCATTACTGGATTTACAACAACCTCAGGAACTGCCCTAGCCTGTTCATCAAGTCTATGCTATAAGCTAGCGACTCTATCATCTGTTACATTTGTTTTCTCAAGAGTATGTGTAAGAGCTTATCTTAGCTTATCTCTTTCAACTTCAGATTCTCTCACAACTTTACCAATATCAATTATATTGTTAACACATTCCTTTCTATGAACCATAGATTTTGACTCAATCTCGACTTGTCAAAATATTGGGGGCCTATCACGCCCTCTCAAATCAACAACTCTAACTCTAAATCTAGCACGTCCACGTGTCATCCTCAGACTATTAAAATATAATTTATTTTAATCTTTCACTTTCTTACTTCTTATGCAGTCTACAGAATCATAAAACCTAATGCTCTGATACCAAAATTGTAACGACCCATCCCGGGTTGGCCACCCCCGAGACAATGTTGTCACATTTTGAAAATCCCAACACAACACATATATGCAACAATAAAAATAACACCAACATAATTTTTTTTTTACATCAATCCTCAACCCTCAATAGGGGAGATACATCATTCTGATCTTTACTTTA
Source organism: Bretschneidera sinensis (assembly GCA_023935145.1). Taxonomy (NCBI): domain Eukaryota; kingdom Viridiplantae; phylum Streptophyta; class Magnoliopsida; order Brassicales; family Akaniaceae; genus Bretschneidera; species Bretschneidera sinensis. The sequence goes on from CM043698.1 coordinate 91,026,879, forward strand.
ACATTATATATAACGTAAAATGCATTAATATTTAAAAATAATTTTTTATTATTTTATTTTCTCATTAGTATGAGGATGTGGACACGTACGTGGCTTACAGAAAATGATTTCGTATGAATCTCAACTCACCAAATTGTTTGTCCTGCCTGCTACCTGAAATCTTTGTACAATGAGAGATGAGTTTCACAAGCTCAGTGAATTAAATTTACTAGAAATATTCAACTTATATAAATAGTCTTTTAATGTTTAATTATCTCTATCTCATACAACTTGATAATAGCATTATACTATTATTACACATATCATAAGTCTCATCCCTTACCAATCTCTTCTTCTTATATAGTGGTTCACCTTAAGACCATCAACTATCTCATAATTACCTCATAATGAGGTTCACAACATAAAGTCTACCATTTAGATGATTTTTATCATATCATACTTCTATGTACTTTCTCACCATAATTGTCTCTATGTAAGACTCATTCATCTATAAATAAATGTACAATAACAAACAACACTTTAGCATTTCAGTAATACAATCAATAGTTAAAACAGATGCAATGCATAAATTATTATTAGAGAACGTCTTCCCACATGTCGACATGTTTTTATCTTAGACCGGCTCCCTCCCGGTTATTTATTTCTAGCATATACTGGCTGTCATGGTATTTATTTCCAGTATATACCGGCTGTCACGGTTTTCATTTATTTCCAGCATATACTGACTGTCACAATTTTCCTTCATTTCCAGCATATATCAATTGTCACAGTTTTTCAATTAGACCAGCCTTCTCTCGGTTCTTTTATTTCATGCATATGCTTATGAACAATGATATGAAATATAGATATGAACAATAATATAAAAAGAAACACAAATTCAAATGTTTAAATTGACTATCCTGATTATTCTTAAATTATTATTGAAAGAAATTTCACTAAATTCCTCTCCTCATAAATCACATCAAATCATCCATCATAGCTTGTTAAGATCCACTAAATTTCATCTTTTCATAATTCGTATCAAAACTTCAACCATAGCTCATCAAGAATTTCACTTATCACTTTTATTATTAAATCAACTTATTATTCCAAAAATATTATTTCTCACATAATAATTTTCTACATGTCTAAAATTTCTATCATACCTATCAATCAATTTTTCATCTACCACCAAAGTCTAAGCTGATAATTTATTTTATTATTATCACTAGGTGTTTTATTTTTATCTAGATTACTTAACGTAAATCTAACTCACCATGTAGCACTTAGAGCTACCCGTGGATCACCTCCTTGCTTTTCTTGCTACTCTCAGAAATTTCTCCTGATTGCTAACTGTCAACACTTGATATAACATTTATATTAAAAATTCTGATTATTTATTCAATTCTTCTATAATTTACACCCTTTGAAAATTCTCACTTTGAATTTCGAGAAATTTCATGTATGCTAAACTTCAAAAATAACCTTCACATTATTACCTTCTGTTTTTCTTAGCGCTTCTCGTGATTCTCTATAAAATTCTCCCGTAAACCCCTTCAAAATTTTGCTCTTTTAATCTTTTTTTCGGTCCTCAAGTGTTTAGAGAAACATAGTAGTTTGAATTAAGAAAATGAGAAAGCCAAAGATTTGCTAAGAAAAATTAAAGTAAAGTAAAATTATCTATGTATAAGCAAAGTTTTTACAAAGCCTCAGCACCTCCCCATGTGCCACGAATTTGAGAGGTGTCTTACATGCACACTCTCAAATTTCATTCCCGTTGCCATGTTTTTTTTTTTTGGAAAAAAAAAAACTATTTTTTTCTTTTTCCTTCTTTCACGTTGGACATGTCCAAAATTTTATTATTTGTTTTTTTTTCTTTGTAACTACACCTTCACGCATTCAGTTTTTTTTTCAAAAGAATTATTTTATTCAATACTAAATCTTTCGCATATATATTATTTTAATTTCATATCATATTTATTAAATTACTTCATACTTTAAGAACACGAGTGTTACATCTCCCGAATGAGCTAATTGGTCATGCCATTTGTGTATTTGGCTGAGTTTAGACATTAGTGGGATTCTTTTCATTTTTTGGATTAAAAAAGAAAAAAAATGGCTGCAAAAGTTAAACCGAGCATACTAGGCATTGATCTATTCTTTTCCTTTATCACGTTTTCCTCAGTAGCTTACATGGGCACTTCTCCCTCTTTTTGTTGATCTGTTTATATATGAAACGTGGAAATCAAACACCCTCATACAAGTATGCATTATGAGTATTACCCAGTGTTTTAAAAGGTGTTTTTGGGGCGCGCCTCAGGGCCTTTTTGGGGTAAAATCGCCCCAGAGCGTGAATCCTGAAGCGGAAGTACTATTGGGCGTTCGCCCTTTTCGGTCCGGGCGTTCGCTTCAACCTAGGGCATACGCCTTTGAAGCCCCGAGCGTCTGGGCGTACACCCAGTGATTTTTTACTCAAATACAATTACCTAAAGCAAAAACAAACACATCTCATCCGGATAACATCACAAAAACATGAAATACCATAAGAAAAAAATGAATCAACGAAAATATAGGTTCTAAAATCACATGAACTAAAAAAAAAGAGAAGACAAACTGGGATTCAAAAGATATGCCTATAAGTAAATAAAGCTAAGTAAAGTGACTGGGTAGAATGAAACTCAACTATTTTCCAGGTCTCTGGATGTGCTCAAGAGTCAAGACACCCTCTAGGAGCTGAGCTGCATCTATGCGGCGCTTCTTTGGGATTTCGAGTAGGGAATGAGGAATAGGTAAAAAAAACCTAGCAGATAAGCTTTTAAAGCTAAATGAACTAGGTAAGGCTATCCGGCCCAAGGTTATTAACGGGCTTTAAGAAAAGGCCCAAGTAGTAGGGTTAATAATAACAGGCCTTTACTTTAAGAAAAAGCCCAAGTAGCAAATTGAATTTAATTATATATCTATTTTTTTATCATTAAATAAAAATAATAAAAATTTTAATCACACTTTATAGAATTAGTAAAGTATTAAACTATGATAAAAATTAATTAAAATTAAAATTATTTTATTATTTTAATTCATTAATTATTATTATTTTATTAAAATTTCGAAACACCTCAACATTTCAAAAGGCTTACGCCCCAACGCTTCGGGGCTTACGCCTCGCCTCATTGATGCAAAACGCCTCGCCCAACGCCCTCGCCTCTGAAAACACTGGTATTACCACATGATTTGAACGGAAATCACTTTTGTATATGAGCGAGTTTGAACTGAAAGAGCAACCATCTAACTTAGAATCGTTCTTTGGGTTAGAGCCCTGACTCAGTTGAGTGGAGGCGATGAGTCTGACTCGGTGGACCTCTGGATGCTGGATGACCTTAGGTAACAGTTGGTTGTACTGTTCATTGAAGGAAAAAAAAAAAAAAAACCAGTAGCATTTTTGAAGGGGCAATGGCAGTAGCTGCACATATGCGCCTTTAATCCAACTTTGCTTAAAGCCAATCATCCAAGCCTAGGCTAAGATGTTAAGTCTTAACTTTAAGTAATGAATTTGTCAAGAGAGATTGCTTTAACATTGGCTCAATTTCTCAAATGCTTTAAAATTCACTTGAAATCAATTTTACATGCGTACGCATAGACATGACCTAGTTTTGCGTCGACCTTTGTCGATGCGTGAACTTGAACAAATAGAATCTCAAAGGTTTCAAACGCATAAAGTCAAAGTGGATCTAAACCTTGTTTTGCATCGATCTATTTGGACAAAAAGTCCAGACCTAATCATTCTCTGAACCTAATTGAGAATGTGTCGATTTATGTAAGGTGAAACTCAATCAACTTGAACGGAGGCTTCTTGACCTAATAGTCATCTTCGTATGTTTCATTTAAGAAGCCCAATAATATATCAAAAAATAAACCCTATCAACCCAACCAGCTAAATAACAAGGTTCATACGGATAAATAAATGGTCTAAAGGATTCAAAATCTGGTTAAAACAGATCACTTTGAAGAAGTTGAATCATTGGCTCATAAAAAGGGATATCCATCATTGAGTCAACAGAGCACTCAAGAACACCAGCGGCTCAAAAATCCATACAACATTCATCAACCTTAGCCTTTATTTTTTGATAAAATAAAAAAAAAAAAAATTAGAATTGCTTGTTTAGGTCTAGCAGCTAAAAATATATCTAAAAATAAAGCTCTTTCACACATTACACATGGCAGGTAACTATCAAGCTCATTTAGAGAACAAAGAACGAGGGCAAACTCATTTTGATTTTGACCCAACTTATGCGCTTGAAGATTCATTCTTATTGAAAATTCACAATAATAACAGTATAAGGTGAAGCTCCAAAACTGTTGAGACTACTAAGAAAATCCCCCAATCTTTATCTTCCTTCAATTCTCTGAAGCAACCCTGCCTCCTCTATTTCCTGCAAATCATCCAATGATCTGTGTATTAGAACAAACAAAAATGTTCCAGACTGAATAAGAGGTAAGCTAGACTTGATTATGTTCAGTAAGGAATTAAATTTGTTTCATTTTCCAGTATCTGTATCTGGAAATTATGCCTTAAGCAACCTCCAGAGTATTTCATCAATGATGATTTCATATAATGAGGGCAGCTAAAGCATAAGAAAATCAATTGAGACCTGCTGCACTATGTTATTAATCAGATTACTAAGACATTTGTAAAGATTGTAAAAGTCACTTTCCTTTTTGAATTCAATGGAATTTTTCATATTCTGGAATTTCCCAGTCTAAATGATCAAGTTTCTTCATATCTTCAACCATATGACCAGGTTGCTTCTGGTGTTCCAGTCAGGTTATTTGCTTTTAGACCCATCCTGTAATACTGCAGTTCTATAACATGACACTACAGACTTTTAACATATTTAAATAATCTTGAAAAAACTTTTAACAACCTGTTCAATATTCAGTGGAAACATTTGTAAAGCAATAGTAATTTCCTAAGGATGCACTGATTTCCCCCTTTCAAGTGATCTGTCATGCCTTGTGATTGATTACACTGCTGCTTGTATACTATGTGTATATAAACAAACTTCCTAGATATTATTTCAATACTTCCACTGCATTTTCCTCATACCAAATGTGAAAATACAATGTCATTACATGAAGTCATCCCACTTTCAGATATTTGAGTGCACTCTCTACTTTTCAATGGTAGTAATAGGAACTGGGAAGCTTTTACATTCCTAGCATAACCATTTATTATACATTCCTAGAATAACTGTTTATTAACAAATAAGAGAGCCAACTGACTTTAAAAACAATTTTCCTATGTAGCTAGTATTTTAATTTAACTATGCAAATAAACTAATAAACTCAAATAAAGGCCTTTCCAAGCACTTGACTTGAGTATGCACAAGATTTCTGACAAAACTTAATATGCACTCATTTACTTCTAAAATGAAAAATAAAAATGATTCCCATGATATATTTGATAATATATAGAAGCATACCAAGGAAGCTTGAAAGTGTCTTTCCACCATCCCTGCTTTGAGCAGTTTGCAACTATTTTGTCCAGTCGTACAATGATCTCAGAAAAAGTCGGCCTAACAACAGATTCTGAATCCCAGCATTCCTCAATCAACCTGCATATATCACGGTATTCTAAAATAGAATTAGAACTCCTTATGAAGCTTTAGTCTTACAAAATGAACGTTTTAGCATTATAAGTCATAAAAATATTGATAAGTCATAAAAAAATTATCCGTTGCTATTCATAAAAGGACAATTATAGAAGAACGCTTTTTGAAAGTCTTCTCTTTAGCAAGGGAAAAGGACGCCTTGGCGTGGTCTCATTTCCTATTCCATGGGTGAGCTTGTGTGGAATATCACTTTCATCCAGAATGCCCATGATTACAAACTCAAATAGTGTCAGGAATTTTTTGATGCAGTTTATAATGTTAGAATGGATCTATAAAGAGAGGAAAAAGTGATATAGAAGTCGAAAAAGGACGGTAACTTCGAACTAAAGGCTTTCTACAATGCTTTAGTTGATCAACTCTCCGTAGAGTGAAGGGCAAACTTTCCTTGGAAAGCAATTTGGAATACTAGTGTCGCTACAAAAGTAGCTTTTCTTGCATGAGATGCAAGTTGGGAAAGGATTGTGGCCATCAATAAGCTTCAAAAGAAAGAGAAGATTCTTGTTAATCTTTTCAAGGAAGAGGCCAAGTCCAGTCATCACATATTGTTATCATGTCAATGGATGAGACAATTATGGGATTTGGCACTTGTGGTTCTAGGCCTTCGGTGGGTTGTTGCCAGCTTCTTATAAGATGAGGTTTTGGCATGACAATGGATTCAAGCTTCTAGAAATACAAGGAAAGCCAACTCAATCATTCTAATTTTGTCTTGTCCGGGATGAAAGAAATAGGAGGGCTTTTGACGGGGACAAGAAGATTTTGATTCCCTAGAGAACTGGTGGTTTAACATTTTCAATTTTTGGGGTCAACAGGATTTTTATTTTTTTGTAATTGATGAGCAGATTATAGAGCTAATATAATTTTTATGTATTAAATAATTCCTCCTGTACAAGTCTCCTGTACATCTGAAATGATTAAACGAAGGAAGAGACTAATGAATGAATCTAAAATCTCTCTGACCCAATAAAGAATTGCCTAATCGACCTTTAACTAAGCAAATGACTTCAAGACTACAGAATTGCACACCTATGTTAAATCTACACCTATGTTAAATCTAATAACTGATTCTTTTAACTTTACTGAGTCTAGAAAATGAAGTTACAACTAAATTGAAGATACAAAGGACATCCAAAGTTAGACAATCAAACAGAATAAACCGACAGTAAACCTGTTCTTTCATATCAAAAATTAAACTTACTCTTTCAAATCTGGGGGATAATTTCTTGACTTGGTCTTGAATGGAGGTCTCTTTCTTTCTAAACATATCAATTTCACAGCCTCTTCAGGAGACTTGGGATGGAAAGGCTGTACCCCCTCAATCATCTGAGCATTTAAAAACAAATTCAAGACACAAGCAGTTAAGACATAGATTCTATTAATAACAAAACAACAGTAGTAATGTGTACTACAACGATATATTCAATAAGAATAATTACATTACAAAGTCCCATTTAGTGGTGGCAGAAATATGTCAAAATCACAGCATTTGCATTCTTCAAAGCAGAATAAAAAGCTTCATTCTTACACACAAAAACACACACATGTGCATCCACACAGAGGAAGCAAAGTTTACAGAATGCATCACATTCTCAGCATGAGTTCATTTGAGACACAAAAATTATCATGACAAGCAAAATTGCATTAAATTATTCCAGCTTTACATATAATCAATGTTAATGTACATCAAGTTACAAGAAAAGAAGGTACCTCGTGTAGAATGACACCAAAAGAGTGTGCATCGACACTTCTATCAAATATTTCGTCTTTGTAAACCTCAGGTGCCACATAGTAATCTACATTCAATAAAGCAAACCATTAATTAAACCAAAACTAAGAGTGATATATTATAAATCTTGGTCTCTTTCAAAGAATAACATAAATGGTCAAAACTTTTATTTCTTAGAAGCGTATACCCTACATATATAGGTACCAAATATAAAATACATAATGTTATTTACAGATATACTTTTTATAAGTAAAGTAGTATTATAATAAAGCACCAAGGGGGTGAAATTCAAATACAAAAAACTAAATACAAGAAATAAGCTCTACAAAATCTATGATGAGGTCACTTATAGATATTACTAAGCCAGATAAAATTACAGGTGTAATCAACCAATTAAATGTGAACCTGTAAGGATATGCACCAGAGAGAATTTATTTTTTTATTTTTAACATGGAATAAAACCAGGTCAGCAATGGTTAAAGCTCTAAACTCATCAAAATAAGAGAAAGAGACAAAAGAGACTTTATATAAACACCTCAATATTTTCCTAAAGTGATTAAAGCAAGATAGCTTACAATGATCCTCTTTTCCTCTTAAAAATCTCACAAGGGCTGCAAAGAACAAATCTTCCTAGAGCCATACTTTAGTTATGACAAGTTGAAGATTCAAAATTCTTCAGAAAACATGCATTCTCCAGTATGTTTCCACTTTAAAGAAGCATACTGAAATGAGACTAAATAGGTAGGTTCTCTTTTAAGAAAGTCAGTCCTTCAAACACTCAAGTCATTCACACATTATTTGTGTTTCAACCATAAAAATAAAAAAATAAAAAAACGCTGCTCTCCCAAAGTATAAGTTATTAGTGATATTTGAATAATAAACATCCAGAGAAAAGTCTTAATATTTTTCTGTACACAAGGACTTACTTGAAGCGTCTATATGTGCCCCAGGCTGAGCTATTTTTGCTTTGTCAGGTGAAATTTTTGACAACCTTATCAAACCAAATCCAGCTACCTTCAAGTGACCTCCACTATCCAGCAAAATATTTCTGGCACCTTACCAAAATTTCAAATATTAAAGAACAGTACATCCCAATGAGTACAAATCAAAATTCAATTTGTAATTCAACACACATTTGACCAACTTTTGCATTTGGTTGTCTTACTTTGGCTTTAGATCACAATGGATGATTGGATCTGGTTTACATTCATGAAGATAATTCATGCCCCTAAAAACAAGAAATCAGACAAGACATCATAAAATGAACAAGCTGGAAAACAACGGTAGGAGTGATGGAATTACAAGAGCTTCAATGCATTTTTATGATCAAATCACATTTAGAAAATCAGTCTTGTGCTCATAGATAATAGAAGTGAAGCTTTTAGAACGGAATTCCAGAAGAATGGAATATGCCTGGCAATATCAAGAGCAAATCTTAGAGCTTTAGATGGAGAAAGACGCCCTTTCTTTTGAAGATAGCTCCCCAAGTCACCCTGAAATATTACCATCAATGTAGCAACATTAATGTTGCAATCAGGTATAAAACATATATTGATGTCAATGAAGTATTCCTGCCATTCATCCACATAAAACAACTTAACTGATGCAAGATAAAAATTATTCATTAAGAAATATAGCGTATTTAACTATTTAAAATTGGAAAACGAACACTGCATGAAAAATATAGCAGCAAATTTGAAGTACCAGAACTTCCATTACAGACAGCTTATGTAATTAAAGACAGGTTTTATAAAGAAAAGGACCAAGATAATTCAGAGTTAAATACATTACGTAGGCAACTTTCTTTATTTCATCATATATGCATCAGCCATAGCATCATCTCTTACACAGTACATTTGGCTTTGCAGCTTAAGAGAATGCTTGGACATTCTGATCTGTTTGTTTATGAAGAAAACTTAGAGGCAGAGGGAAAAGGGAAAAGATGGTCTATCCAAGTAGACACACACATTCACCCATCAAGACATATCACATACATACATATAATATGAGCATATGTTTGTGTGTGTGTGTGTGTGGAGAGAGAGAGAGAGAAGCATGCTTACTTTTGGATGATACTCTGACACAATCATCATGGGTATATTTTGGGTAACAGCTCCAACAAACTGAACAACATTAGGATGCCGAACCTTTTCTAGCAAAGTTAGCTCATATTTGAAAGCATTGCTGTTTGAAAAAGGAAATGAAATGAGGATATTGTGCTAGATCTATGTAATTAAGCAAGTAAACACGTAAATCAGGACATAACTGAATAAAACCCCAAATAATTAACTAGAGAGCAATTTGAAAGGCAAAGGAGTATTTAACACAAAAGATTAATTGTTGATCACCACAAAAGTAGAGAAAACAAAACAATCTACCATACCAATCAACATGAAACTTTAAATTCTGAACTGCCTATATACTTCAATTCCAATGTAAATATATTTTAAGGCTTCGGAAGCAGATGTTCAGCCATTTCCTAAGGAGAAAATGTGAAGACCATGAGCTACTAGTTTCAAGAATTCCACAAATGCACATAAGCAGTCACCAACAAAGGCCAAGCAAACATATAGTTACCGTTATCAAAATAACTAGACTTAACTCTGAATAACTTGGATGATGCCAAACAAGAAGAAAAAGAACAATTTAGACATGTTGCTATTGCTTAATGAAAAAACTCAGAATAGCACATTATTACATACATTGAGTTTCCTAAAGAACTGATAGCATGAGATATCTATGTTGGTTTGCAAATTATGATCCATTTGCAAAAAAGAAAAAAGTTTTTTTTTTCTAAAAACAGAAAAAGATGACTGTATAAATTAATTATCAGAGAGACTGAAAAATAAATGAAGCATACGCTTAGAAACAGTGCGCAGCTTTATGAATATATAGCTCATAAGCTTCCATTACACTGGTGGACGTTTCAGTAGTTGCTTTGACAGCGAACCTCTACGATATCAAGGTGAGATGCATTTATGGTTTCGCTGCTTTTGCATCCAAAAACCTTTCTTTTTAAAATTCCTACTGATAGGCAGAACTGGAAAAAAAATTACAAGCCATTTTCTCCCTCTTTCAGAGTATGCCACTATTGAGTCCCACACAGCATGTATATCCTTATAGTTATTAGTCTATATGGCACCCAAGCAGTGTGAGGGACCAAACTACCAGGAAAAAAGGAAGAGCAAGAAGAAACAGTAGAACACAACACTGACAAGAATCAATGTTCTAAAATTAGTTGAAAGTTAATATTTGTTATAAGATCATGAAAAGAGGTGTCAAGTAGCCAATTAAGAAATGAAGTGGTTTCTTAGACATCAAAATTCAAAATAATGTAATGTGACAAGGACATCTACGAAAGAAACAACGAGCAACAAGGAGATGTTTGTTACAATAGTAATGGATTTCAGTTCAAGTCTATGACGAAAGAAGAAAGAAAAAGAAACTAAATGCAATACACACAAACGTATAGTGTTTGACGTCAGAAATTAGAGCATACTTTAGGAATTAGTTTAAAGATGGATTGAAAACACATTAAACAGAATGAGGAGAACACATACATGCTTTCAGGGTCTGAATAGCTGTCCCTATCAAGTATCTTCACAGAAACCTTTGTGCCATTCCATTTAGCCACTTGATATGTTCCCTGTTAAGATGAAAATATAAGACATTTGTTAAAAATCCAACAGCAAAAATAAACAATTGGTTGAAAAGAACTAGTAAATAAACATTCTTGTGAAATGACATTAAGGGGGTCTCACTTTACTGTAAAAATGCAACCATGCCTAAAGATTCATCAAAATGCCAAGGCTATCTCACTTTATTCGTTTATTTTTTCCAAAAAAAAATATATGACTGTAATCCTTAAAGGAAACTTAGACCCCATTTAAAAGAGAGGATGTAGAACAGTATAATCTTGGCCAAGGAAATAAACATAATAAATGACAGTTTGATTTAAATGGTATCATACAGCTTGAAGCTAGAAGAAAGAATAATAGAACAATCACTAGTGAGGCTTTAAACCTCTTTAAAAGAGAATTGCCTACCAAGAGGAGAAGGCATGACAAACTAAGAGGCTTGGAAGTTTAGTTTAATTTAGTGAAAGTGAATGATAAAAAACAACCAGAAAATAATCATGAACTCTTTAATGTTGGACCATACATGAATCCAAAAATAGCAACGATCTACTGAAATTAAAGGTAAGTGGATCATGCCTTTGAGATACCATCAGCCTTCCGAACCTGAAGCTCTAGCGGATTAAGCTCATACTCTGGAACTTCTCTAGGATTTGCAACAGCCATTGGTGTCCTCCTGGTTTTCTAAAGTTATTGAAGATACGTAAGTATCAATCTTAATGAGAAGCATAAATATCAATTTTCAAACAGGCATAAACTCCCATCAAAATTTGGTTAAAAAGGGGTTGGAGGTAGGAGAAGAATCTTATCAATGAACAACAAAAAAAAGGGAAAGAAAGAAGTGGATACCGTACCGGAGCTTTGGCTCCGCGGGCCTTCAAAATGTTGTAAGCTTCTATATTTCCGTAGTATTTAGCATCAGCAGCTGCCTGCCCAAATAAAACGCACCTCATTGAAAAGCTCAATAGCCTTCAAATTATCATGAATTTCTCTTTCATGTGCAATATATAGTCTGGTCCTTGTGACACGAGAATTTAGAATCAACCAATGTGTTTAGGTGAAATTTTAGTCACAATGTAATTAGGCCTATCTATTCTATATTTCTATATTGACCATTACAAAATCGAACGGAAACCTTCAACAATAACAATCACAAACATTAAAAAAAAATAATGAAAAAGGAAAAATAGAAAAAAAAAAAAAAAAGAGAGAGAGAGAGAGATTGATGTATATAGCAATATATACCATCAATAATGAATTCAATGAAAGAAAGACGCACCGTACTCCCCCATCGATCTCGAGCATCGATGTTAGCCCTCCTGCTAAGGAGCAGCTTGACGACCTCGACATGGCCCTCGCAGGCAGCGATGTGCAAGGCGGTACGACCGTCCAAGTCAATGCTGTTGACGTCAACGTTGTGGTTGAGCAAGTCCTCGACCCCTTTGACGTCACCTCTGCAGGCCAGGAAGAGCATCTGCATGGTGGAGTCGAGGTTCTCCGGCACCGTCAGCTGCTCGTCGTCGCGCCCGGGGCTCCTCCTGATGGGATCAAGCGATGACTGCCTCCCGAAGCTGAACCGCATGTTGTTCCGCCGCGGATCCAGAGACGACTGCCGTGTGAATTGCCTGCTCAACGTCCTCCGAATGGACCCCGTCGAGAACTGCCGCGAGATCCCTCGCTTCAACTGCGCCGCGATATTATCCATCAATTTATTATTATGCTTCTTAATTTCCTCTTCTTTTTTTTTCAACGACTGATTAATCCAAAATCAACATTTACATTACACGCGCTTATTGCTCCCATCTTAATCTTATTTCATATAATTACATTTCATATGTTTTTTTTCTGTTATCGCTCGATGAATCGAGAGCTTAGGGGACGAGCTCTCGATATGTCGAGGAGAATGAATGAAAAAGAAACCAAGAGATAGATATGAATGGAGAGAAAGATTTGAGATCCGAGCGATGCGCATGACAGGATTTTTTTAAATCTGACAGAGGGAATTGCTTTGAAGAGAGGGAATGGGTTTGGTTTTGCTTTGAGGCTTTTCGCTTTCCACATAATTTAATTTACCGAAAAAGTCGTTCATTATTTATACAATGCGTTTGGACGTGTAGAACGCGCAAATCTTTGGGTATGGTTCGTTATTTGTACACGTTGATTCTGTGACCAATCAACGGTTCTCGGCGGCGCCAACCCTGTCATTTTATTTTGGGTAATTATTTAAAGGGACTAATTAATTGAATCTCTCTCTCTAGTAATGGAAGCATCGTTAGATTAGAAATAATTAATTGAATCTTTTTTCGTTGTTGGCTTAAATTTGAACATTTAATAATTGGATTATTTTTTAATATAGTATTAAAGTTTCATAGTTTTGAATATGAAAATATTTTTTTTATTTATTATCTTGTCTAATTCTTTGTCATGTGATATAAAAGTTTCAAGCATAAATTATTTAATTTTTTAATTGATTTAAATGTGAGAAACATATTAAAATATAAAAAATTAACTAAATTGGTTTACACATGAAAGATGTGTTAAAACATAATAAATTAATTAGATTTTTTTAAACTTAAATTTAAACTTTTAATATAATTCAATTATATTTTAATAAATACATTAACAACATCAAAAAACTGCTTAATGCTTACAATTTCTTACTTACGTACAAGTGGATTCTATGAGAAATAAGATACTTCAAAAAGTATAAGTAAGAAATAAATGTATAAATAGGAAAGATATATTTTTCTATCGATTTGACTTTTATCTTTTATAAAGGGAATTGGTCTCTTTTTCTTTCAATAATAAAAAGCATATTATTAATTTAATTAAAAATAAGGCAAATTACACCTAACAACCTTGTTGTTTGCCAATGTTACATTCCCATACACAACGTTTGGAAAACCTATACCGCAGCCCTTAGGACCACACAGAGGAGAACGTTACACTCCAAATGGAAGGTTGAGATTAAGTCAGCCTTACCTCAGCGTTTCCGATTCCCATTATACCTTCCGCTCAATCCCATGAGAAACTCACCAAACCATCAGATCTAGAAGGCTCGTTTGAGAAAATCTGGATTTTCTAAAGAAAATTTCAGCAGCTGATCTTTATGTTCAGATCATATCCTCTTTATTTCCTTTGCTTTCCTATTTTAGCTAGATCAGATTTCCTCCTTCCTTAATTAATTTCCTGTGTTTTCTTGTTCAATTGTGTTTACTTCCCAATTCATCTTCTACTTCAAAAAACCCTTTCAAGTTCTTAATTATACCCATTTTTGTACTATCTGCACCAGAGAAATAAGTATCTCTTGATTACAAGCAGATTAAACACCAAAAGAGAAATAGTGCTTTCATTTCAAACCCCAATAAAAACTTGGCTCCAACAAAAATCTATGGAGGACTCTTGTTTGCTCCTCAACCTTCTCTGCCAATATCCCCTTGCTCCAAGCTAGGGCTTCTCCTGCCCTCTCAATACTTACTAGAAAAACAAGATACCAATCTCTCACGCCCCAGAAATAAATAACAAAAAAAAAAATAAACTATCAACAAAAGAGAAGAAAAAAAAACTTTAAAATTGCTTAAGTCAGAATCCTTCACAAGATAAAACTCAACTCATATATATAACTCATTTTTATATTTTATTTATTTTTGAAAGATAACTCTCATGATGAATATACTAACAAAAATAACCCAAGCAAAATCTAAGTCACAAATCATTGTATCTGCTAACCCATTAGGACCCGATCTGAATGACCTTCCAAATGATGTTTCTAAGGTCTTATCATCATCGATTGCAGTAGTAGGTAACAAAATGAAGACTTGGAGAAGTATTTTTACACCGTCTCCACCACCGAGTAGTTTATCGTTGGCAAATTTTTCGTTTAGACCGATGCTCAGTTACAAAGCTAAAGCTGTTGGGATCAACGCCAAAGCAACGAACAACTCCAAAGACTATTATCTCCGGTTAGAGCTGTGTCCTCGTTTTGGTAGTGTGTAAATGGTGATTTGCCTTAAAACGAAATGATTCAACATATGATGAAATTTCATCGTCTTCTCTTGTTTCTCACAATGTTTGGGTACGCAATTTCATGTGCAGAACTAAGAACTAAAAGTGGGAAGATGAAGAGTGTATGAAGATTGTGATGAAGATGAAGAGAAGAGTTAGGTTTGAGGATCAAGCAAATGGACAGTCAGGAGAATCAAGATCTAGTACATTTTGTTAGTAGCTCAAGTACTGAGGACTATTTTGGCAAAAATTCTTTGTTGTTTCTGGATTAAACTTAATGGTTAAGATCAGTTGAAAATTTTGCTAATAATCTTAAGAAATTTCATTGATAACGTTAATATAGATGTGAGACTCAAAAATTAATATTTATCAATAAAACTTTTAAGATTACTAATAAAATTTTCAATTAATCTGAATCTCAAACCAACTAAAAATCCCTCATGTTTTGGTCAATCGCTTTGTCCAAAAAGATTTTCCTCTAACAAAAAGGATGGTTCTCAGTATATTCTCTTCTATGTGGTCCCAAGGATTATAGTGTAGGTTTTTTTAATGTTGTGTATGGGATTGTAATATTGAAAAATGAGGAGGTGGTTATGTGTAATTTATTTTTTAAAATAAATTAAATTTTACATATTTTTTCAATATAGTTTTATGTTGTACATGCAAATGTTAAGTTTATGATAATTTAATTATTAAAATTTAAAAATATTTTGACAGTTATAATTATTGACTTGGTGTTTATATTTTCAATAATAACTTTATAATTTAACCTTTCCTGTTATACTCAAAAATGGAATATAAATATAGTATAATGGTGTTACATCAAAGAAATTACGGAAAAGCATGGCAGGTTCTGTTCTCCCTGATGATAAAAATAAAAATTATGAAAAAGCAAGAAAGTTGATTCTGAAGCGATATCAAGTTTGTCTTTAGTCTAATACAACTTTCCCCTTTAGAACTCTCTAGCAGTGAGAAAAGTCGGTGTCATCACACAGTATAATCATGGACATGGAATGCTTCACTTATTAGCTAATACAATATTAAAAATAGAAAGGATATTTTTATGGTTAAAAAATAGTATAGAAACAATTATATCACTTTCGTAATCATAAATATGCTTCAGCAGTTGTGGCCACTTTCTATGTAACCTTTTGCTGAATTTTAGCATATAAGCAGCTGCAAGATTGCTACTATTTATCTTAATGGTTGACGAGTGAACCAGAAGACTAGGAAGAGGGATATGGTGGGGGCCGTCGGATTAGGCAGTGGGTCCATCAATAATTTACTTAGAGATTGCAAACCACGGGGTGGAGAAGATCCATGCTATTAGGGGGATCCATTTATTTCCAACACGTGGTAAGCCAATAATTCAATCCTCATGCTGTCACGTCATTTAAAGGATCCTGAGTCCAAACGCTGAACCAGAAAAGAAAATCAAATTGCAATTCTTTGCCCATTATGGTCGCCTATCAGGTTTCAAAGGATATTTTTTTAAATCAGGTCATTTTTGTTTTGTTTATTATTTGATTGGTTAAATAAATTATTTTTATTATTAAATTATATAAAAAATTAATTTTTTATGTATATAAATAAAATTTTAAAAATAATATATATATATATATATATAATATGATTAAAATCAAACTTAAATCAAAATATTGCCTAATCTCCTTATCCACTGGACCACTGGCAAGGATTTACAGTTTGATCTGCTTTTTTGTGCTTTGACTGACTTTACTAACAGACTTACTGCTTGACTTAATTTTTTATTTTTTTAATTCTAAAAAACCAGTGCCGAAAAATTTCTTATGTTGTTTTTTCTCATTATAAGTAGATAGTATAAAGAATTGTACAAGTACATCTAACTACCGAAAAGAATTTGATTGGTTTACGTTAAGTTGGTATCATGAGTTAATTTAGGTTTTATTAAATTTATTTATTTGAGTAGGTTAAAATTAAATTATTTATATTTGATTAAAAAAAATTATATTAAAAGTTTTTGCACAGAGAATGAAAATTAATGAACTTATAGTTATTTTGTAAGATCTTTATAATTTTACTTACACCTCCATGGTTAATGTTTTTTCTAGAAGATAAAGGAATCTCAATGATTACATACGGAGTTTATTCTATAATTATAAATAAATAAAATCATGGAATCATTTAAAAGTATTTATAAATTTTTAATTATAAATAAGATAAAATAATAATAAAATGTCCTATAAAAAATTTGGTGGAGTGCAAAAGAGGCAGAGTCCATCATCAATTGGGTATGATTAAAGGATGGAGTATTGATTTATGAAATAAAATTTATTTATAATAGGCAGTGTTAAACTATATATTTTAAAAAATGATTTATGAAATATTTTTTTAAAAAAATTTAAATTTATGTTACAAAAATTATTTTTACTTTTGTTTTATTAAATATTAAATAACTTATAATTTTAATATCAGTATATCGTAAATCGATTTAAGTCTATCATTTTATAAATCTTACATTATTTCTATTGCAAAGTTATAACTTGCAGCACTCCACTGTATAATTATCAGATCATCATTGAGAATTTGATGACACTTTATGATATTGTTTATAAAAAAAAAAAAAATGTTAACAGAAAAGTATTAGATTTTGATTGGCAAAAATTGACAAAACTTGTTATAATAAAATTTGGTCAGAAAATATGCGATAGAAATAGAAACCATATACAGTATGCATGGTCTTAGATCTGTTTCAATTGTTACGTGAATTATGTGTAACACTAGGCCCATGTGATATACAAACGTTACTTAGTAACCATCTACCATTGTATATACAAATATATGACAAATTTTAGAGCGTAGCAAGCGAATATCTTAATAAATGTTCAAAGTCCATCCCGACAATCAAGAGCTGAGCAGTTATAACTACATGCATCTGCTTATATATGTAGATGCTGACAAAATTAAGTGATTAACACTATGTTTGGATGTTTGATGGGAGGAAAAAATAGCTAATTGGATAAAAGGTAACCTGAGAAAATTTGAATGATAGTTTATTCTCTTTGTTGGGATGTTTTTAAAAAAAAAGGGAAAGAAAAGTTTATATACCACTTCTTGTTGGAATGATATTAAGGGTGGAATCAGATTAATTTTCTTTCTTAAGATGGCCAAAATAAATAGGGTTAAAATAAAATATTATATTTAAATATAATGATAAAAATTAACGCTAAAAGACATAATATATGACTTAATTGGAATATACATTAATTGTTTTTTATGAACAATATACAATTTTTTGGTAAATTATATTGCATTACCTTCAAGTTTGTTGAAATCACACTAACATACTAAACTTTTTAAAAACCAATGATTCACCTCTATTGATGTCGAAGGAACACTACTGACCTTGAATCAACTTTTTTGGGGATCTGCACAAGTAGAAAAGGGTGAACTAGAGCTCCTACAGAACGGAGGAGATGGAAAGACCTCCGATGGCACTCAAACACTCTAGTTAAGATGAGGTTTTTAAGATAAACCGATGACTGATTTCGAGTAGCCGATTAGTTTGGATTTTATCTTATGAGTTTGTAAAGTGAAAAATGAAGTGTCTTGAACTTACATACCTCAGGCTATTTATAGTATTCTGAGTGGAGGCCGCCCACGTGGGGGAGGGAGGGCTTTACCCCTGTGATCCTGGGCTTTTAGAGTTAGGTCTTAGTTTCGTGCTCAGAGAGTCCCGTGTTTCAGAAATGGTTAGGTTCATTGATCGCGCTTTGACGTGGCGATGGCATGATTTGCCTGCTCCACATGCGCCTGGTCATGTCACAGAGGCCGAACACGTGTCAGCGTCCTATTGGTAATGGACGACCCTCACGTGTTGACGTTCCATTGGACGAGAGTATTGTGGGCCTCATCACAGGCCCCCCACTTCCTCAACCATTCGTGTGCTTCGAGGAAGTATAACGTGATTTTGTCCTGAGGCTGTGCATTCGTACTTGGGATGTTGAGGAACAAGTGGTCTACGTACTCGGACTAGGAGATCTTGGAGTGAGTATGGCTCTCGTACTTGGGTTTGGGGATTTTTGGGCCGAACGTGTGTGGGTCTGTCCACATGCTTAGACCTGGAGATTCTGGGCCGAGCGTGTGCAGATCTGTCCACACGCTCGGACTTGAAAGTTTTAAGCTGAGCGTGTGACAAGCAGTCCATGCGTTCGAGCTTCGAAGATTTTAGACCGGGCATGTGACAAGCAGCTCACATGCTCGGACTTGGAGATTTTAGGCCGAATGTTTGACAAGCAGTCTATACGCTCGGACTTTGAAGATTTTAGACTGAGCATGTGACAAGTAGCTTACATGCTCGGACTTGGAGATTCCAGGCCGAGCGTGTGACAAGCAGCTCACATGCTCAGACTTGGAGATTCTAGGCTGAGCATGAGACAAGCAGTCTATATCCTCGGGCTTTGGAGATTTTAGACCGAGTATGTGATAAGCAGCTCACATGCTTGGACTTGGAGATTTTCGGCCAAACGTTTAACAAGCAGTCCATACACTCGGACTTTGGAGATTCTTGGCCGAGCATGTGACAAGCAGCTCACATGCTCGGACTTGGAGATTCTAGGCTGAGCATGTGACAAGCATTCCACATGCTCGGACTTTGGAGATTTCAGACCGAGCGTGTGACAAGCAGCTCACATGCTCGGACTTGGAGATTCCAAGCCGAGCATGTGACAAGCAGTCCGCACGCTTGGACTTTGGAGATTTCAAACCAAGTGTGTGACAAGCAGTCCATACGCTCGGTCTTGGAGACTTTTCTCTGGACTTCTTTTTCCTTGGGCTTTTGCTTAGGGCCCAATGGGTTTGTTCTCCTTGGGCCCCATAGGGTTATCCTCCTTAGGCCCCATGGGCTTTCCCTAGGATTTTTAAGACGCATTAAATAGGGCAGCAACTGCTTTCCGTATGACGGCTTCCGGGGCATTGAAAGGGTATTACCTTCATGATAGCTGACGCTCTCCTATGGGCTTTTCTTAGGATTTTTAATACGCATTAAATAGAGCGGCGGCTACTTTTCGTATGGCGGTGTCTAGGGCATTGGAAGGGTATTACCTTCATGACAGCTGGAGCTTTGGGGAGAGTGAACGGTGCCTAGGTGATATCAAAGGTCACGTCTCTTCAACTGAAGAGGGATTAATGTCCCTCAATCCTGCTGTTATGCTGGAGCTTTGGAAAGATGACGTCTTGAACTTCAATTTGGACCTAATAAAGTCTCAAAAAGGATATTGTTTGGGCTTGTTATGATGGGCCTAAACCCAGTAGGCTGTTGCATCCGAATCTTCCTCCACTTTGGGCTTAGACCTTGCACCTTGCTTAGTTGACAAGAGATTATGTGATTTTTGTTGGGCAAGCCCACGTTAGGTTGGACATACCCATGTCACTAATGGACTCCAATATTCTCTTGTGTTTTGACACATCATCCAAATAATTCCAAGGTGGAAATTCCTTACAAAGAAATCAGAAAATAATAGATAAGGAAAGTTTCCATAATTAGAAAAGTTTCTTAGAATGATAAGACTATTTTCTCAATCCACTTAGGTTTCCTAAAGTAACTAGGAAAACTCATTTTAGCACTTTATTTTACCATTCCTATGTTCACAAGCTTTCGAAATACTAAGAAAAGAAATTAAGCTCAAAATAACAAAGTTAAGAAAATTACAAAACCAAATAGGGTAGGAAAGGCATTAAAAACGTAACACAAAGACTGTTAATTTCGGTCATCAACAAACCCTACAAAAGATTATAGTAAAGTGATTAGTAGGGTATCGTTATTGGCCAGGGATTGCGGGTACTCTATACTAAAGAGTCATAAAAATAATAAAAAATGATTTGGTTGGTTTAATTAGTAGTTTATAAACAAATATAAATCTACATCTATTAACATTACACAAGATTAGGGGGGGTTTTCATGATCTGATTTTTCTTTTAACTAATTTTACTAAGGAAATTAAAGAACAATTATTTACAATTGATCATTTTCTCTCACAATTCAGAAAATCAAGTTTGTTAAATGACTAATCAAATTGTTTCAATGTAGACAACGAATTCGTGCCTCAATCACATATCAGAATTGAATCAAAGTGCAAGCCTAAAGAGATCATGCACTTTATAAATTCTTTCTTAGATAATCACTAAGCTTAGGAAAAGTTCATCAGCTAGTTATTTTGTTTAAGCAATCAAGTTAATACTCAGTGCATCCTTACAATTACTTAAACAAATCATTAAGATCTAAAGGTATTATGATTCAATAACATGTTCTTTATTCCTATAAAAAAAGTCCATGGATAAAGAACATGCAATTTCCAGAACATTGGCTATTGTTCATAGCTTTTACCACTTTAAATCGTACTCCAAATCAATTAGGTGATCGAAAGTGTGATTATGGCTTCCATGATTTGCAATATCAAAGTTTTCACTATAACAAAACTGAAAATTCAACATATGTAATAAATTCATATGTCTACATATCATGAACAATTCAAAAACATTAAATAATAAATCTGAAAATTAACCAACTCATTGAATTAATAATAATCTCTAACATAAGAATCCAAGGCTGAAACAATTAAAAAGAATAGCCGTAAGGGGTACACTTCTTGAACACACTCAAGGAAGCTTGAGATGTTAATGGTGATGAACCTCATGGCTATGATGATACATGAAGGAGAACACATTTTGGAGAAGTCCTAATGTGCTCACAATTGGAGATGGAATAGTGGAGTGTTTCAGCCTTTTGCTTCTTGAATTTTGAGTAGAGATGGTTCCAAGAGAAAAGATGATCTCTTTCAGCTTACAAACACTCTATTTATAGAGCTTAGAACAACTTTCTAAGCTTAGGAAAAGCAAGAAAACAATGCTAAAAACAAGCTATAAAACATGCAAGGAAATAATCCCTAAAACATGCAAAGAAACAATCCCTAAAACATGCAAGGAATCAAGGAATGGGTCAAAAGTAAGAAAGAGGAATACAATCTCGGAATTTCAGGAGGACCCAACTGGCAGAATTCAAATGGTCATATCTTCTTCTGTACATCTCCAAATGAGCTAAAACTTGTTGGGCTGGAAAGATGACGTCTTGAACTTCAATTTGGACCTAATAAAGTCTCAAAAAGGATATCGTTTGGGCCTGTTATGATGAGCCTAAACCCAGTAAGCTGTTGCATCCGAATCTTCCTCCACTTTGGGCTTAGACCTTGCACATTATGTGATTTTTGTTGGGCAAGCCCACGTTAGGTTTGACATACCCATGTCACTAATGGACTCTAATATTCTCTTGTGTTTTGACACATCATCCAAATAATTCCAAGGTGAAAATTCCTTACAAAGAAATCAGAAAATAATAGATAAGGAAAGTTTCCATAATTAGAAAAGTTTCTTAGAATGATAAGACTATTTTCTCAATCCATTTAGATTTCCTAAAGTAACTAAGAAAACCCATTTTAGCACCTTATTTTACTATTCCCACGTTCACAAGCTTTCTAAATACTAAGAAAAGAAACTAAGCTCAAAATAACAAAGTTAAGAGAATTACAAAACCAAATAGGGTAGGAAAGGCATTAAAAACGTAACATAAAGTGTTCCTATCAGTGGGCGCTGAAGGTCAATGATTCCTTGTTCGCCCATCAGAGGGTCGCCTGAGAGCACCTCATCATGAAGATCCCTACCCGTGATATGGTGGAGGTCTCTCGGAGGCCTTTCGAGGGGCTTTACTCAGCCGTTGAGGCCATGACTTCCCAGGTACCATCCTTTGCCTTTTTCTTTAGTTTTGGTTTTCATTTTCTAACTGTTTTTTTTTTTACATCATTTCATACTTGTTTCAGACCAGTGTCCTTGGTGGCGTCTTATCTCGGCGCAGCATGGATATGGCCGAACGGCTGGGGAAGTGCAAGCAGCAGCTCGATGAGTGCCGGGAGCTCATTCGGGCACTGTCTTCCTCCTTTGAGGCGGTAGAGAAGGCTAGAGAGGAGACCATCAGGGAGAGGGATTAGCGGCGCTAGGCCGAGGAGGTCCTTCGGGCTGAGAGGAACGCAGCTCGCGATTTCGAGCGCCAAGAGCAAGAGGAGGCTTCCAAGGCTACGTGGAAGGCTATAAAAGAGAAGGAGGCCTTGTTAGAGGAGGCTAGAGACCAGTTCCTTGAAGGCTTCAACTAGGTCAAGAGGAAGGCCGAGTCTCTCTTCTATGAGACCGAATTTTTTGACCTTGAGCTGGAGTCCTCTAGAGAGGAAGGTGCTTGCTGCCGATGCTGGGACCGAGCCACTGGAGGCACCCGAAGACGAGGCTCCTTAGGAGGATTAGTATAATTTTGCTTTTTCTGTTCTTGTATGTGAGGGCCGATAGCGCCCGTTTTTGTAATCCAAACTTCTTTTTAAATGAAGTATCAATCTTTCACAAACTCAAGTTTTTTATTTTTTTATTTCTTGCTTTTATATTTTACGTTATTGATAGAACTTGTGTAGATTTTTCACGTTCCAAGTGCGCGGGATGGTCTTGCCATCTAACTCTTCCAGTTCGAAGGTGCCAACTCGGCACACTTTTCAGATCTGGAACGGCCTTCGCTCGAAATGAGCTTCCCCATTTCCCGTGGACAAGATACTTTGCTTTTTCAGAGAACGTGGTCGTGTAGTTTGAAGTTCTTATTTCAAACTCGTGAATTGTAGCATCGGGCGGTTCTCTGTTGGTATGAAACTAAGTGGATCTGGGCTTTGTATCGTGCTTCGTTGTTGTGAGTTTTAAACTATTTGCAAGTGCACAAGTCGTTTATAATATAGTGTGTGTAAGTGCGAGGTCAAATCCACAGGGAATTGCATCGTGAAAATATATTTTTATCTAAACTAAACCTATTTTAACCTAGTTCCGAATTTTGAGTTGTATTTTGCAAAGAATATAAGCTAAACTAAATTGATTTGAAAGAAATGATAAAAATACTAAGGTTTCTGAATCCATCCCACAAAAAATAAAGCATATATTTTCATGTTCTGTATAAAAGTAATCTATCAAATAATTTCATGAATCCACCATTATAAAAATCACAGTAAATACCCTAATTCAACCAAATCATCCAATGTATCCCTTTAGAATTACAATGGATGACCCGCCGTATCCGACAGATAAAACACAAGGAATATCCAATTTGAACAATTTAAACACAATCAATCATAAGAATTTACTCAAACAATTGAAACAGAACATTAATACTAAAAATATCAGAATTGTACGAACATATATGAAAATATTATGCCAAACAATGGAGAGACGTCATTTTCAACCTTAAATGAAGGTTTTAGCCTCTTATGATTATGAAACTAAATTTTACAATTAAAGTGCTAAACATAAAACTTTAAACTCAAAAGAAATAAATTAAAACTAATTATACATTGAGAGAAATTCCACTCGCAGCTATTGTGAGGCGCTTCCACCCTTTGGTAGAAAAGCCTTGGAGATCCCCCAGAGATTGCTTGTAGAAGTCCTCCGGATTGAACCCCGTTTTTATGAAGTGAAATGGAGATTTTATAGGGGAACTCCATGAGTGTAATGTGTTTCCAATCTGATGTGGGATGTGGGATATAGAATGTGTTTCCAACCGATGTAGGATGTGGGATTTAAGCCTTCACATGCCCTTCAAAACTTCTACCTACGCTGAAATCTCGCAAAGCTTGACCTTTGTCTACTAAAACTGCCATAACTTTCTCTAGAAAAATCATATTTATGAGTCATAAAATTCCTCAGAAAATAGACATCTGGATATTTTCAAGCATATATGGCTCATATCCTAGTTTTTCCTGAATCATTACAGTTTAATCCGCAAAGATCACTTCTGCCACGCTGAAATCACGCATAGCCTGACCTTTGTCTACTAAAACTGCTATAACTTTATCTAGAAAAATCATATTTATGAGCCCTAAAATTCCTCAAAAAATAGACATCCAGATCTTTCCAAGCATATATAGCTCATCTCCTGATTCTTCCTGAATCAATATAGTTTAATCTGCAAAAATGACTGATCTATACGGGCAATTCTGGCAATTTAGTGAAACTCGTTTCCAAGTGCTTGTAAACCTGTAAAACAACGAAAAAAACAACTCAAAGTAACAAATTTCTAAGCTAAAAAATGTATATTAAGGGGCCAAAATATGCAATATTTGGCAGTCATCGAATACCCCCAAACTTACATTTTGCTAGTCCCTTAGCAAAATAAAATAAATAAAAAACAGAACACAAAGATAAATCCATCATTCATGGTGTCCAAAAATTTAAATAGCACACAAAACCATGATATTCATTCATGAGCAAGCTTAAAACATAAACTCATCTTCGCAATGAATAGGAATTTTAAAATCTAATTACTTACAAAAGGCAGGCTAAGGCATCACAAGTCTGACTCAGTGTAAAGTGAATTAGCATATAAAGATAAGGCTTCCAAATAACTTCAATGTGCAATGTTTCCATGTCTCAAGATTCACAGAATTTCTCATCAGAATGAATAACGATGGTTTAGTTTTATTTTCTTCTCTCTTTTATTATAAGGCTCTGCTATGTTTAGTTCCCTTAAGCTTTCTAATTGACCCATGTAGCTAATGTTGAGTCAATGACTCCCAAACCAGATTGTTTTGGGGCATTAGGTGTAAAGACGGGTCTAAGGACTTATTAACTCGAGTCAAAAAAGCTACGAAACTAAACTGGCCTTAATGCTACCAAGTAAAATTCCCACATTTTGAAGTGAACACTCACTGCTTACTGAGGCAAGAGGTCCAGTTGCTCAGCGAAAAGTTTTGCAATGATCATTATGAATAAAATTCTCACTTTTTGACGTGAACACTCACTGCTTACTGAGGCAAGAGGTCTAGTTACTCAGTGGAAAGTTTAATGATGATCATTAAATTTTGTTTTTGTTTATGCTTTTCTATGCCAAAGTGTTAATCCAACAAGTCATCCAGTTTCAGTTAAGACAAGGAAACATACACATTAAAATCACATGTCATACCTCACACAATTTTGTACTAATGTGCTTATGTTAGATTAGATCAAACATGTGAATTCTCAAATGCCTAAAGTAAGTAACTAAACTTTAAAACTCTATTATCAGATCATGTGTTCAAAATTTTAAGCTCACTAATGAAATCACATCACAGTATTTGTTTAGATCAACCAAAATTTCAAAACAATCATGAACATGCATTTATCTTTTCAATAATATATAAAAAAACTGGGACAAAGTGTGTGTGAATGTGTCTCCCATACCCCCAAACTTAAAGTACACAGTGTCCCCAATGTGTGAATAATATGGAAAAAGCTGACCTGGGAGATGGGGAACTAGCTGAACTGACATGGCTCATAGTATACCCCTAAACTTGAACTAAAGTACGCGTTGTCCCTGAAAAACAATTACCAAAGTAATACTGGAAAACAAAAAATACTAAAAATAAACAGTAACAAGAAATATGAAAAAAAAACAATAAAAGATACGCTGTGGGATGCTTCCCATGAGCACTAAATTTAACGCCTTCAGCCAGACTCACAACTTGCATAAGGGCTTGGCGATCTTGCTGAAATCTTGGATAAATCGCTTGTAGAATTTTGCATTTCCCAGAAAAGAACGAACCTGCTTCACTGTACGTGGGGGGCGAAGGTTGGAAATCAGGTCCATCTTCGCTTTGTCGACCTTAATCCCCTGAAGAGATATGACGTGCCCAAGTACAATACCTTGCTTTACCATAAAATGACACTTTTCCCAATTAAGCACCAGGTTCTTCTTCTCTTGAGCGACAACCAAATCTGAAGCTATCATCACAGGAAAGACTCTATTAGACCTAAGAACTTATATTTAAGATTGTTCGGTAAAGGCTTAAGTTCTTTCTTGGGGGGCTCAGGAGCTACGATCTCCTCCGTCTCACTACTCTTCCAAGGAGCAGACTCCAAAATGGCATTCGCTTGCTCAAGTAACTTATCCAAATCCAAATCCTTTCCAAATTGAGCAAAGCATGCCTCCAAGAGGTCCTCAATGCTGGATTCATCCACAGTCTCCTCCGTCTCACTGCTCTCCGAAGGAGGAGACTCCAAAATAGTATTCACTTGCTCAAGTAATTTATCAAAATCCAAATCCTCTCCAAACTGAGCAAAGCATGCCTCCAGGGGGTCCTCAATGCTTGATTCATCCACCATTTTTTTATTTAATTTTTAATTTTTAATTTTGTTATAGGCAATTGCAAATATAAACAAATAAAATAAAATAAAATTGCAAAAATAAAAATGAAACAAAAAATGCTAACTAAACTAGTAGAAAAATAAAATCAATTCAGACAAATATTTAATTTTCACAAATAAAACAACTCCCCGACAACGACGCCAAAAACTTGTTGTGAGTTTTAAATTACTCATAAGCGCACGAGTCGTTTGCAATATAGTGTGTGCAAGTGTGAGGTCGAATCCACAGGGAATTGCGTCGTGAAAATATATTTTTATCTAAACTAAACCTATTTTAACCTAGTTCCGAATTTTGAATTGTATTTTGCAAAGAATATAAACTAAACTAAATTGAGTTGAAACAAATGATAAAAATACTAAGGTTTCTGAATCCACGCCACCAAAATAAAGCATATATTTTCATGTTCTGTATAAAAGTAATCTATCAAACAATTCCATGAATCCACCATTATAAAAATTACAGAAAATACCCTAATTCAACCAAATCATCCAATATATCCCTTTAGAATCACAATGGATATCTAATTTACTTTGGATGATCCGTCATATCCGGCAGATGAAACACAAAGAATATCCAATTTGAACAATTTAAACACAATCAATCATAAGAATTTACTTAAACAATTGAAACAGAACATTAATACTAAAAATATCAGAATTATGCGAATATATCTAAAAATAATATGCCAAACAATGGCAAGGCTTCATCTTTAACCTTAGATGAAAGTTTTAGCCTCTCATGATTATGAAACTAAATTTCACAATTAAAGTGCTAAACATAAAATTTTAAACTCAAAAGAAATAAATTAAAACTGACTATATATTGAGAGAAATTCCACTCGCAGCTGTTGTGTGGCGCTTCTCCCCTTTGGTAACAAAGCCTTGGAGATCCCCCAGATTGCTCGCAGAATTCTTCCAGATTGCACCCCCTTTTGATGAAGTGAAACGGGGTTTTTATAGGGGAACTCCATGAATGCAATGTGTTTCCAATCCGATGTGGGATATGGGATATAGAATATGTTTCCAATCGATGTGGGATGTGAGATTTAAGCCTTCATATACCCTTCAAAATTTTTGCCCACGCTGAAATCCCTCACAACCTGACATTTGTCTACTAAAACTAGCATAACTTTCTCTAAAAAATCATATTTATGAGTCGTAAAATTCCTTAGAAAATAGATATCCGAATCTTTGCAAGCATATATGGCTCATCTCTTGGTTCTTCTTGAATCATTATAGTTTAATCCACAAAAATTACTTCTGCCACGTTGAAATCACGCACAGCCTGACCTTTGTCTACTAAAACTACCATAACTTTCTCTAGAAAAATCATGTTTATGAGCCGTAAAATTCCACAGAAAAATAGACATATGGATCTTTCCAAGCATATATGGCTAATCTCTTGGTTCTTCCTGAATCAATGCAATTTAATATGTAAAAATGATTGATCTGTACGGGAAATTCTGACAATTTATTCCAAGTGCTTGTAAACCTGTAAAACAAAGAAAAAAACAACTCAAAGTAACAAATTCCTAAGCTAACAAATGTAAATTAAGAGCCAAAATATGCAATATTTGGCACTCATCATTTGTCAACCAAGTTAGCGTTCATTCGCAAGCCTTCTTCGTTGTCACTTGGTTCGAAATGTTGTACGCGCATCGATGGTATCCTGACTTTAAGGGGGATAACAACTTCTGAGCCGTATGTCATGAAGAATGGGATTTCCCTTGTTGGAGTTTGAATGGTCGTACGATATGCCCAAAGGACATTGGGGAGTTGGTCGGCCCATCGTTTATCTGCTTCGTCGAGTCTCTTCTTGATACCTTGGAGAAGTGTTCTATTGGTCACTTTTGCTTGGCCATTAGCCTGTGGATATTCAATGGATGAGAATCGATGTTTGATGTGGAGGTCTTCGCAGAATGTTTTAAACCGAGAACTATCGAATTGTTTGCCATTATCGGTGACCAACACTCGAGGTATGCTGAACTGACATACGATGGATTTCCAAACGAACTTCTGGGTTTGATGATCTGTTATACTGGCTAGTGGTTCTACTTTGACCCACTTGGTGAAGTAATCGATGACCATGATGAGATGCTTTCTTTGTTCAGAGGTTGCGATGAATGGGGCAAGTATGTCCATCCCCCACATGGCGAAAGGGAGGGGACTAGTGATCGAAGTGAGGGGGTTGGCCGGTTGGTGGAGCATGGGAGAGTACTGCTGGTAGCTTTTGCATTTTCTAATCAAGTCTACAATGTCTTCCTTCATCCTAGTCCAGTAATATCCTTGCAAGAGAACTTTAAAGGCTAGGGCACGAACTCTCAAGTGATTTCCACATATCCCCTCGTGGACTTCTCGGAGAGTGTAGTCAGCCTCAATCAAGTTGAGGCATCTCAAGTAGGGCATCGTTAGAGCCCTTTTATATAGTTGTCCATCTATGATTATGTTACAGGATGCGTGGGAGATCAGTTTTCTCGTTTCGCTCTTCTACTCAGGGATTTCCCCACTCTTCAGGTACCGAAGGATCGGGTTCATCCATGTTTTTTCTTCCACTACTGGCAGAACCAGAGCTTCATCAATGCTCAGGATAGAGAGGGTCTCAAGATATACGAATTGAGTTAGCTCGAGGTGTCGGGACGAGGCCAACCGGACTAAGGCATTTGCTTTTGAATTCTCCGCTCGTAAGACATGAGTTATTCAGATTGTCTTAAACCTAGCAGTGAGGTCCCTTGCCTTCTCAAGGTATCGGGTGAATTTTTCTCCTTGGGCTTCGAATTCCCCCGTTATTTGATTTACCACTAGTTGTGAGTCACTGTACACGTCTAAGACCTTGACGGCCAATGCTTTTGCTAGTTGTAGACCCGCAAGTGGGGCTTCATACTCAGTCTTGTTGTTGGAGGCTTCGTACTTAGAACTTTCCCCCTGTCACTCCAAATGCGGACTTTGCTGGGTTCAGTCTCATCTTGTGCCTTCGTAGTACCCCAAATGCTTCTTCTAAGTCTGAACCATGGTTTTGCGCCTTGGTGCTCTTGACTAACATGTCATCTATATAGATTTACATGTTCCACCCAATCTGTTACCTAAAGATCTTGTTCACCAACTTTCGATAGGTTGCACCGGCATTCTTGAGCTCGAAAGGCATGAACTTGTAGCAGTGCAGTCCTTGATCGGTGATGAAGGCGATCTTGTCTTGGTCGGGCTCGTACATAAGGATCTGGTTATAGCTAGAATATGCATCCATAAAGGTGAGGAGCTCATGCCCCGAGGTAGCAGCCACCAGTTAGTCGATTCGAGGCAGGGGAAAACTGTCATTTGTATAGGCCTTGTTCAAATTGGTGAAGAGACCAACACTACATTAGACACCCAGTCAGGGTATTTTGCTTATCGAATGAAGCCAACCTCAAGCACTTTGTCTACTTCTGTCTTGATGGAGAACTGTCTTTCCAGGGAGAAAGTTCTTTTCTTCTGAATGACGGACTTGTGCTTTGGATCTATGTTTAAGCGGTGTTTGATGGTTCTGGGATCCATTCCGAGCATGTCTGACGCAGACCAAGTGAACAAGTCCTGATTCTTCTTGAAGAGGGAGAGGAGCGTCTCCCGGTGATTTTCTAGGAAATTGGATCCAATCTGGACGGTCCAGGAAAGGTCCTCTCCGAGGGGGACCGAAGTAAGTTCTTCCACAGATCGCCCCTTGAGGTCTTCACCTCATCCTTGAGGTTTTCTACCTTGAGGGGTAAGGCTTCAATCTTCTTTCCTTCTTTGATGGCGTTCAGATAGCAGGACTGAGAGGCTCGTTGATCTCCTCTGACCACCCTTACTCCTTCGTCAGTGGGGAACTTGAGCCTTAAGTGATAGGTGGAGACAACTACCTTTAGCTTATTGAGGGTGGGTCAGTCGATGATCATATTGTAAGAGGATGGTTGCTTGACTACAAAAAAAGTGGTTTGAACGGCGGTTGTTCGCAGTACCGTTCCTACGGTAACAGGGAGGACTATATTTCCTTATGCGAACACAGGTGTTCCACCGAAGCCATAGAGAGGGGCCGAGATCGGCTCTAACCATTCGTCCTTTAGCTCCATTTGCTGGAAAGCATCATAAAACAAGATGTCTATCGAGCTTCCGTTATCCACCAGGATGTATCTTACTTCATGGTTAGCCACCAAAAAGGAGACCACCATGGCGTCGTCATGCGGAGTCTGCACTCTTTTCAAATCATCATCCGTGAAAGAGATTACCGGACTTGACTTTTTTCATTTGTGGGGATTGCTGATGGAGGCCATAGTTCTGGTGTACGCTTTACTGCTCTGCACCGAGCTACCCCCGGCCGTCGGGCCTCTATAGATTATTTTGATGATCTTGGTTGTTGCTACTTCTTGGTTCCTCCGACAAGACCCTTCCTGCCCCGACCCGAGGTCTCTTCGAAGGTCACTTTGCTCTGGATGTGGCGGTTTGGGGCGTCTATAGTCCCCCGTTGGTTGGGTTGGTACTTTCCCTCCCTGAGGCTCGGTGAACTCCTTTAGCTGCCCCTGGCCGATGAGGGCTTCAATCTGCATTTTTAGACTATGGCATTCTTCAGTGTCGTGCCCATGGTTTCTATGGAATTGACACCACTTTCTCTGATCCCCGCTGAGATAAATCAGCTTAGGCGGCCACTGAAGGACTGATCTGTCCTGGAGCTGCATTAGGATATTCGTCCTGGATGCATTGAGTGGGGCGAAGTTATCGTACCGAGGATGGGGTTTATACCTGTTTTCTTGATGAGGCCTTTTAGCTATTCCTCTTTGGGGGTCGAGGTCTTTCCTCTTCTTCTCTGTTTCTTATTCTCTTTCTCTTCTGAAGACTTGGTCATCCTCTGCCAACATATACTTCTCGGCTCGGGCCAAGACCTCATTCATATCTTTAGGGGACGCTTGGTGAGTTTAGAGCTGAAGACCCCCGACCTTAATCCCTTTTTAAATGCTAGTATTTAGACGTTGGGTCGAGGTCTAGAATTTCCCATGCGGCTATGTTAAACCTGGATATGTAGGCCCAGAGCCTTTCACCCCAATGCTGGACAATATTGAACAGGCTCTCTGACGTCTTCTTTAGCCCTTTACTGCTTAGGAAGTGAGAGGCGAAAGCGTAACTAAGTTATCTAAAGTTACCGATACTTTCAGCTTAAGGAGTGAATACCACGTGCCCGCAGCCTTCTCAAGCGTTAAGGGGAAGGCACGACACATGATAGGATCAGAATGCTGATGCAGCATCACGGTTGTCTTATAATGTTGTAGGTGGTCCAGCGGGTCTGCCGAACCATCATACATTCTGATTTGTGGCATTCTGAAGTTGGGTGGAAGCAGGGTCTCAAGGACATTGTCTGTGAACGGGGGTGGGTCTTGGACATTGAGCTCGTCCAAGATATTGTGGCTTCGGTGCTTGAGTGCTCTGTCTATTTTTTCTTCCATCTCCTCGATTCGTCTATCTAGGTTAGGGTTGCTCTTAGAGGAGGAACTTTCTTTGGACCGACCGTAGGGTAGCGGTGGCTCGGCAGTGGAACAGTTATAGACCAGATCTTCGCTTCCAGAGGATTCCGCTCACTCGGGAGTTTGGTGATGAGGAGGAGAGGGTTGTCGGCCCCCACTTTGAACTTGGGCTGTCAAGTCAGCTATCATTCGGGAGAGCTCTTGGAACTAAGCCTGAGTTACTGGGGCGGTCTGAGGATGCACGGCCGCTCTTTCAGAGTAGGGGAAGTCGGTTCCAAAGTGGTAAGGACGCTGCTCTTTGACGATAGGCCCCGGGGTTGCATGCTCGGGTACCCTGGGGAATTTTGACTTCAACTGTTGGCTCTGGGTGCGGCTCCGGATGGGAACGGAGCATGCCGTGGGGGTTCCCTTGCTAGATCTTTTCGTGGCATTTCTGGGCGGCGTGACAACAGATGAGTTCTTTGTACTTCTTCACTTTTACTGTTAGCGAGAGATGGTGGTTTCCCATGGACGATGCCAATCTGTTGATGCCGAAAGAACACTGCTGACCTGGAATCAACTTTTTTGGGGATTTGCACAAGTAGAAAAAGGGTGAACTAAAGGGCCCACGGAAGGGAGGAGAGGGGGAGACCTCCGAGGGCGCTTAAACGCTTTAGTTAGGACGAGGGTTTTAAGATAAACCGAGAACTAATTTTAAGTAACCGATTAGTTTGGATTTTATCTTATGAGTTTGTAAAGTGAAAAATGAAGTATCCTGAACTTACGTACCTCAGGTTATTTATAGTATTCTGAGTGGAGGCCGCCCACGTGGGGGAGGGATGGCTTCACCCCTATGATCTCAGGCTTCTGGAGTTAGGTCTTAGTTGAGTGCTCAAAGGGTCGCGTGTTTCAGAAATGGTTAGGTCCGCTGATCACGCTTTGACTTGGCAATGGCGTGATTTGCTCGCTCCACGTGCGCCTGGTCATGTCACAGAGGCTGAACACGTGTCAGTGTCCTGTTGGTAATGAACGACCCTCACGTGTTGATGTTCCATTGGATGAGGGTATCGTTGGCCTCATCAACCTCAAAACATCAATTTTCACCATCAAGCAACCCCAAAATGAATTTCTTTAAAAAATATAAATTTAATTGGATATTATTTTTCATGATGATCAAAGTACCCTTAACATTAAAATATATCCAAATGATTATGATAAGTTTAATAATTCTATTCATCAATTATTTATCTAAAAAAAAATTATAACAAAAAAATTTAGGTTATTTGAATTCATATTAAATTAAAACAAATAATAATATGCAATATCATTTTAATTTTTAAACTAGAAAAGTTTGTCTTTGATTTTTATTTTATGATAGTATTTGATAGTCATATATTTGAGATGTTAGGCTATTTAATTTAATAAAAAAAAACATATCAATATACTTTCCATTAAAATTATTTAATTACCTTGTATTTGATTTTTTATTTATTTGAGGATGCGATAGGCAATGATATCATAATATTTTTAAAAATATATGCAGTAAATTTTGTTTTATATTATATAAAATAATATAAATCCATTTAAAATATACTTTAAACAATTTTTGAAAAAAAAACGTTTATAATTTTATTTTAAAAAATTCCTTATTAAATATGTTTCAACTTTAATATTTTTATTTTTTACAAACTTTTATGATACCTAAGGGTACTTTGGTCATCATGAAAAATAATATCCATTTAAAATTTCGATTCTTCAAAGAAATTCATTTTGGGATTGTTTGATGGTGGAAATTGATGTTTTGAGGTGAATCGTGAATTTTAAAAAGGTTTGATATGTTAGTATAATTTCAGTAAATGTGGAGATAGTATATTATAATTTGCCATACATTTTTTTATAACCTTATAGAGAATATACATTAATTATTATGATATGATCAACTGATAAATAAAAGAAAAATATACAAAAGGACCGAAACCCTTTGGTCACTATTGGAAGGCCTAAAATATTCTACACTTAGAAAGAGAAACTTAGAATAGTGTGATTTTGTCGTTTATCCTGACCATAAGGGCATTTGCTTGTTTTATTCTCTTAAAACTTCGGTCTCACTCTCATCCCCAATATTTTGTTCTTATTCAACCGTAATGAAATAAATTAAAAGCTAACTTCAAAATAAAAGGCCTAACAAAAGTTTGATCAACTCGCAGTGATAGACTTAATATATACACTATCAGTTAATCATGTATTGTCACATTATCGTTGTGATAAATTTAACTCTTTCAAGTTTTAAAAATAAATATATTAAATAATAAGTTTAAGTGATTAACTAATTCAAAAGATCCAATTAAAATTTTCCCTACATATTTTATTTTTCTTTTTACCTTAGCATGCTTGATTTAATTTTGATTTCTAATTGCAATTGAATTCCACACTTGGAAACATTGTATGATGAGTAGAAGGCCCTCCAAAACCGACGGGAGGGGTTGATCAGGTGAAGGCAAACGCGACCTAAGAATTGAAAGTTTGATCGATGTTGGGATTTGTGGCTTATTTATTTATAACTTTGACTATCTTGATGTGTGGTAATCAAGAATTTAATTAAGTGAGGTGTGGTGACCTATGCATATTGGAAATAAAAAAACTTAATTGTCTTTTACTATCTTAGTAAGTGACTTGGTGGGAAGATCTATGCATCTTAGTAACCAGCACCTAATTAAGTATTTGACCTTGTATTAATTGAAAACCTAGACTTGGTGAATTTGTTAAAGTCTATAAATATGAGCATCAAGAGAGGTAGTCCTTACCATATTTGTTAAGCAGGAATAGCTAGTAAGATGTATGGTCGAGTAAACCAAACACCAATATCCAAGGGTTTAGTAAACATTTGGTGTATTAGGGTTTTGGGTTGTAAGATTGAGGAGAGTTTTTACACAGTTTTTGTTTGAAAAATTATGTACCTTTTGTTAGGCATGATGACCCAAGTTTAGGAGAAACTTTGGCTTGGAAAGTCTGCCAAGCAAAGACCCAATATATGATGTAGGAGACCATATGAACCCAAAAGCTTAAGCTAATGGGTTCCAGTTCCACCACCATATATATGCCATTTACTTATCTAGTTTTTTCTTCATGTGGGATTGATTTTCCACATCTCTTTACTTACACATGAATATTCCCAACAATCTCCCCCTTATGTGTGAGTCTCTATTGCTCCACTCACCATCATGCTTATACCAACACCAAATTTGCACCATAGTCCAACAGGCGCACCTAGAAAGTAACCCGTTCTCTTATCGGGGATAGAGAATGTTGTGCGTTTATCTACTTAAACAAATAAGTAAATAATCGTACTTGTTTTACTTGCAAGTGCACAAGGTCAATGGTAGCATAGTGTTCAAGTGCGAGATCATTTCCACAGGGATTGGTGAATTTCAATTTAGAATTAGTTTCCCAAAGTAAAAAGAGAAATAAATGTGAGGTGTGAGTTAATAAAAATAAGGACATCGGGCTGTGATATCCACCACTAATTACACTTTCCCACTAAGTAAGGTGCCAATGCTCTAGCCTTATTATGAATACCTAATAGTTGCCAACCTAAGGGCTTGGTCCACACCTTAGGCTATTGATCTTCCTATGCAACAAGTTAGGCATGGTGTATACTCTAACTCTTTTCTCTCTTAAGGGATTCAGCATGGGTGTATACTGAATTGTTCCTTAAGAGAGCATAAGGGCTGTGGAGATCGGTAACCACACGGGACCTAGAGCTTGATCCGCCCCCGGTTTTTCATGTTGATTAACCCAAGAATCCGGTATGGATATCTTTTGTTACTTTTGTTAAACCCAGGACTCGGTCATCCAAATTGATTCAACTAACCAATCCATACCACATGCATAGGTTCATCAGACACATACATATGAGGAATTTAAATACAAACAGGTATTAATCAAGTTAAGTATTATAACATGGCTATAGGCAAAGGTAATCAATGAATATATATGTGGAAAAGCATAACTAGGGCTTCAATCGATACCTATAAAAGTTTAGTTACACATACTAGTTAAATAAACATCATAACCATAATAAAACAAAAACAGAAAAATAAAACCCGAAGAAGACTCGGGAGACGAGTTGTCAATTCCTCTCCTAAGCTTGCAACTTCAAGTCTCAAATAAAAAGTCTAGTTTCTGTGTTTTACAGGGCTATATATAGGACTCTAAGGGTGTCCCGAAACCTTAATTTCCTTTTTAAGGCCCGAAGACTTCTTTCCATATCTGGCTCTGCTGCCTCTGGAGTGTGTTCGCTCGAGCCTTCTAAGTGTGCACTTGATTGCTGTGTGCTCGATCACAAGGGAGGTGCGCTCGAGCGCACCTTGCTGGATTGCAGAACTTGACTTTTTACTCCTTAGAGCTCCAAAATGTCATCTTTTTGTCAAAGCTTTGTGAAAAACACATAAAACATGAAAATGAAATAGAATCTACTAAAAGAGATAACCAAAGAGCTTAACAAGCGTAAATTAAGGTGCTTAAATATGACTATTTAAGCATTTATCACACCCCCAAACTTACATATTGCTAGTCCCTTAGCAATACAAAACGAAAGACTATGTTAAAACAAAGATAAATTCATTTTTATGATATTCAAAAATTTGGGTTGTGCATAAAACCATGATAACCGTTTATGAGTAAGCTTATAATAAAAACACATTTTTGTTTGAATAAGGATTTTTAAAAGCTCATGTTACTTACCTAAGGTTGGCTTAAGGCATCGCAAGTTTGATTTGTGTGTGAAGAATTAGCACATATAAGATGGGGCTTCCAAATAATTTTGATGTATAGTGTTTCGGTGCCCAAACCTTTTTCGAATTCCTTATAAAAAAGAACAAAAATGGCATAATGCTTGCTTCTTTTCTTTTTCTTTTACCATGCGATTTTTGCCATATTGAGTTTCATTAAGCTTTCTAATTGACCCTTGCAACGAGTGTTTAGCCAATGAC
Source organism: Bretschneidera sinensis (assembly GCA_023935145.1). Classification (NCBI taxonomy): domain Eukaryota; kingdom Viridiplantae; phylum Streptophyta; class Magnoliopsida; order Brassicales; family Akaniaceae; genus Bretschneidera; species Bretschneidera sinensis. The sequence goes on from CM043698.1 coordinate 91,064,550, forward strand.
TCCCAAACCAGATGGTTTTAGGGCATTAGGTGTAAAGATACCCCTAAGGAGTTACTAACTCAAGTAAAAAATGCTACAGAACTAACAGGTTCCAATGCTTCCTAGTGAAATTCCCACCTTTTGACGTGAACACTCACTGCTTACTGAGGCAAGAGGTCCAGTTACTCAGCGAAAAGTTTTTAATGATCATTAGAAGCTTCTTATTCTTTTTTTTTTTCTTCATGATGGACATTTTTCTTTATTTTTCTTATGCCAAAGTGTTTTTTTTAACAAGTTATCCAATTACAGTTAGGTCATGAAAACATATACATAGGAATTATATGTCATACCCCACACAAATGCGTGCTAATGTGCTAGTGTTAGATCTGGATCAAACTCGTAAATTCTTAGGTGCCTTGCGGTAGGTAACTAACTTTGTAAAATTCCTATTTAAAAGACTATTTGTTTAAGATTTTAAGCTTACTAATGAAGTTTTATCATATTTTAAATCAACCAAAATTTTTATCACTAAATGAACATGCATTTATTTTTTTTTTTAAAAAAAACTGGGACCTAGTTGTGTGCATACGTTCAAGTGTGTGTCTCCCATTACCCCCAAACTTAATATACACATTGTTCCCAATGTGTGTGTGGCATGGAAAGATCTGACTGCTCGTAACACGCCCCTAAACTTGAACTGGATGCACGCACTAAGTTCCTAACAAAGAAAAATAAACGTTGTGCCGGAAAACAAGAAATGTGGATAATAAACATGTAAATATAAACATAAATAAAAGAAAAATACTATAATGAAAAGGATATGCTTTGAGGTGCCTCCCATGAGCGCTAAGTTTTACGTCTTCAGCTAGACAGAGTATCCTCTCACTGTTGATCATCGGGTGGTGCAATCGAAGAGGTACTGGGTACCGAAGGTAGGCGATCAAGGATGGCCTGTAGCAGCGCCTCCTGCCGTGTAAACTGCGCCTCCAAACCATCTATGCGCTGGTGCACTAGTGATGTAGCTGTAGATACCTCACCTCAAAAGGAGGACAACTAAGCGAGAAAGCGCTGGGACTCAGTGGGTCCCATGTCCGGATGGTCCTTCTCCCTCGGAGGGCTCACTGTCGGGCGCTCAGTATTCATAGGATCATCTGCCACAAGCTCAGCAATAGGAATCGGTGCCCGGGGTCCTCGAGGCATGTGGGACTGGCTGAGGCTCCACTGGGCTCTCCCAAAGAATGGATGATCGCTAACTGGCCCATCTATAGAGGAGCTTCTAATCCTTTTCTTCTTGAATATATGGCTGAGTAAGAAGGGGAATGGGAGTCCCCACACATTAGTCATGGTGGTCTGACGGCTATGTACATTGTCCCAGAACTTATGTATCTGATTCCATATGACTGCTGGAATAGAGTACTAGTGACCCCGGTGAAAGGCATAGAGAGCCTGCAGGAATTGATCCCTCCTCTGTGTTTTATGCCCCAAAGAACACACGTTACGTTGGAGGACAGAATCGATGAACCATAAACAGCAAGGCAACCTTGACCAGCTCCCCGCATTGTTGTGCTGGTCCGCATACTGGCCCGCACACATGTCCTCGATGATGTGTGGCAGAGAAAACAGGTCTGGCTACTCCTCTATATGGCTGTCCTCTGGAGGGGACTCATAACTGTAATGGAGGGAACTGGCGATGTCGGCGGTGGTCAGCTTTATGAACCTGCCCTGGTCTGAGGATGATAGAATCTCTGGTCTAGTGCAGTCATAGGTCAAATTATAGTAGAAGCCGATCACGAATCGGGTGTATGCTGTCGAACAGACTGGCTTGAACAGCCGCTTGAGACCCCGGTTCTTGAACTCTTGGACCACCCATCTTGTGGTGTCCAAACTCTTGAAGTCTTCATCTAGTTAAATGTAGTCTCGAACAATATTTCACACTGCTCGAAACTGGGCCGGGATGCCTAGTGGCAGCTACTAGAAATGCGAGAGGTGGAGGCCATGTGTTTGTAGGAAAACAATGTAGTTTCTGGTGTGATTGCGCTCGATCACACAGATTGAGGTGCACTCGATCACAAAGTACCAGTGCTCGAGCGCACTGAGTTAGACAATTTGTTGAACAGTTGATGTGCAACAAACACTCAAAGTTGTAGAAAAACTGAACCCACGAACTCGATCCTAACCCCCTGCAAATATGAAATAATCTCAATAAAAAAACAACCATAACACAAGGTAAATAATAGTAGAATGATTTCATCAAGCAAGAATCGTGTGTGATGGTGTATAAATATTTGGAAATAAAAATATGGGTATACTTTGTGTTCTAAGGACGGTAATGGTTATGCAGTGGGAAGGAGAAATAAAGTTTGTTGTGCTGGTGGTGTTGTTCGTTTATGGTAGTGAGGTAGTGGTGGTGTGGGGTGCCGGAGGTGAGAGGGAGGTTTAGAAGTAGATTTTGAGTTGGACGAAGGTAAGTGCGATAGATGGAAATAGGAAGTGCGTTGGAGCGTAAGGTAAGAAAAATGGATTTGTGAGTGAAGTGTGAATAAAAGCCTTCACGTGCCTTCTCTGCCTCGAGTGCGCTTGAGCGCATAGTGAAATGGGCTCAATCGCACTTATATGCAAGTGTGCTTGTTCATGATGAGCGCAGTGGATGTGCACTCGAGTACACTGAATGGTGCACTCGAGCGCAAGGCAACATGTATGGACAAAATAAAAACTTACCAAGTCTGGCATGATAAAGTAAGAACAATACAACCTTAACCTTACCGTACTTTAGTGGCTTCAGTACCACTAACCTCGATAGAGGCGCTTGAGCTATATGTTATGTAAGTGGGGATTGCTCAAGCGTTCTCTATAGTGGCTTCAGTACTACTTTCTTTGAAGGTGGCACTTAGAACCCACATCAGGTGGTTCAAGTGCCCTTGACAGCTGCTGCCTCTCTAATTTTGGTACCTGGTCAATAAAGTGGGGGAAAAATAGTATTAGTAAGTTCAGGATTTTCAACTTGAGGGTTATACTTACTTACAGGCCTTGGTGTGTTCTTGGCAGGGTGCACAGCTCTATCGAGGTCTTTAATCACATTGTCAACTGCTGGCCTAATGTCCAATCTTGCATCACCATGGGTGGGGATGGTCTCAAATAGAGCGGTGTGATGGACCTGAGAACCTTTCTCAATAATACCTTGCAAGAAGCTTATATTAGAATATTCATTATCATTTTTGGTGGATTCTAAGGTATTAAATATTTTGAATTCCATCTCCTCATCATTTACTTTCATAGTGACAATGCCCCTTTTTTACACTAATATTTGTGTCAGCTGTGATCATAAATGGTCTTCCTAGGATGATGGGGAGTGGCAATGGCATATGATATTCTTCCATATCTAAGATAATAAAATCAGCGGGTAAAATAAATTTACCTACTCTTACCAAAACATCCTCGAGGATACTTCTCGGTCGTTTGATGCTTCTATTGGCCAATTGCAAAGTGATGGAGGTTGGTTGAAGCTCCCCCAAACCTAGTGTCTCGAATACACTGTATGGAAGCAGATTGACACTTGCTCCTAGATCCAATAGTGCATACTCGAATAGCTGGTCACCTAGCCTGCAAGGAATGGTAAAACTACCCAGATCTTTTAGTTTTGGTGGTAATTTTCTTAATAGCACAACACTTACCTCTTCAGTCAGGGCTACTGTCTCATGTTCCTGAAACTTCCTTTTGTTAGTGCAACAATCTTTTAAAAACTTAGCATACGCAAGAATTTGTTTAATTGCATCTAATAAAGGAATGTTTATTTTCACCTTTTTTCAAAGTTTCTAAAATGTCACTCAGTTTAGTCTCTTTTTTAGACTTAACTAACCTTTGAGGGAAGGGTGGAGGTGCATTTACCTTTTCTATCTCACTTACCTTAGAGGTGGATGCTTTGGCTGGAGATGCTTGTACAGGCTCTTCGATGCCTATGATCTTTCCACTTCTCAGGGTTGTCACAATATTCAATTATTGATATCCTCTTGGATTAGGTATTGGTTGGGCGGGAAGCTCACCTTGTTTTCTACTGCTTAGTTCCTTGACCAATTGCCCCATTTGTATCTCTAATCGTTGAATGACTTGATCATATTTTGCAGTGATTTGTCTCATCTCAGTCCGAAATTGCCTTGTTTCTTCCATGAATTGTTCATGTGAAGTCATTAGTTGTTGCTGCTAAGTTGCCAATTGCCTCACAAGACTTTCGAGGTCACTTTTCTTTGTCTCGAGAGCTAAATGGGCTATTAGTTGGAAGTTTCTTTGTTGCCTTTGACTGTTCTGATTGTTGCTCTAAGAAAAATTCGGTTGATTCTGCCATCCAGGATTGTAGATGTTTGCATAAGGATTGCTCTTTGGCAGATAGTTGTTTGGTCCCACAAAGTTTGTTTGCTCATGATCTGCAGATGAATACAAGGACATGTATCAGTATTATGATCAAATTGGGAACAAACAGCACATACCTAGAGTGGTGTAGCTGGTGGGTTAGGTGAGGCATTTTAAGCAGCCATGGCTTTAACCAACAGGTCTAGTTTCCTCTCCACAGCAGTTATCTAAGTAGACGATCCTCCATTTAAATTTACCTCATACATACCCTTACTTTTGGTTACATGTCTTCCTCGAGAGGAGAACTGTTGAGTGTGTTCACTTAGGGTTTCGAAGAGTTCCATCGCTTCTTCGCTGCTTTTCTCCATCAGCACTCCTCCACAACCTGAATCCACAATATTTTTGTTAGTATCACTCAAACCTTCATAGAAAGCTTGTATCAGTTCGTCTTGAGCTAGGTTGTGGTGTGGGCATTTGAGTAACAGCTCGTTGAAGTATCTCCAGGCCTTGAAAAATAGATCTCCATCCTTTTGTGGGAAGAACTGAATTTCCTTTCTCATTTGCCTCGTCTTTTGGGCTGGAAAAAACTTCCTTAAGAATTTGCTAGCCAACTTCTCCCATGTGTGGATAGAAACTACAGGCAAAGAATTGTACCACAGTTTAGCATTATCTTTTAATGAAAGAGGGAAAAGAATTAACCTTATTCCTTCTTAGTCCAAGTCTCGGATGTGCTGAAATTTGCAAAGATTGAAGAACTCTCGGAGGTGTAAGTGTGGATCCTCATTAGGTGTACCCCTAGAATGAGTCAGTGCACTGAGTATCTGCGGAGATATGTAGTAGTTTCCTTCCACCTCAGGTTGATACACAATGCATGATGGTTGATCAGGGTTCTATGGGATGAACGATTGCTTCATCGGCCTCCGCTCAGGTGGTTGCTGATTGTCGATCTGTTCCGCCATTGGTACTTCTTCCTCAATTCCTTCTTTTACCTCTTCCGAGTTGTCTCTAAGCCTTTTTCGGATCGTTCACTCAAGCTCGGTATCGAGGGGGAAGAACGTTGGATGCTTGGATCAAAGCCCGTGCATGAATCGGTGGCAGTTACTTGAGTGCAGCAGTCAAACACTGCTGCTCGGGTAACTTTCTGCCTCAATTGCGCTCGATTGCACAAGAGGGTGTGCTCGATCGCAAGTGGCACAGAGAGCTCACCTGGAGTGCCTGAAACAGAAAACAGAAAGAATTCGATTAGGGTTGTAAAATAAAAATAAGATGAAAAAAAAACTTCAATTTTTTGATGACTTCAAGTCTCAAACAAAAAGTCTTGTTTATATGTTTTACAGGGCTATATATAGGACTCTAAGGGTGTCCTGAAACCCTAATTTCCTTTTTAAGTCCCGGAGACTTCTTTCCATATCTAGCTCTGCTGCCTCTGGAGTGTGTACGCTAGAGCGTATGTGGGCGGCGCTCGAGCGTAGATGTGCTCTTGATTGCTGTGCGCTCGATCACAAGGGAACTTGACTTTGTACTCTTTAGAGCTCCAAAATGTCATCTTTTTGTCAGAGCCCTGTGAAAAACACATAAAACATGAAAATGAAATAGAATCTACTAAAATAGATAACCAAAGAGCTTAACAAGCATAAATTAAGGGGCTTAAATATGACTATTTAAATACTTATCAGAGAACCATGCACAACTTTGAACAACGAGCTTTAAAGACTACACCTTTCGAACCACATAGACTTCACCGTGTGAGCATCACCCGCTCGCTACACAAGTCAACTTGTGCATGCTACACGAGTCTCTCGAGCTCCCCCACTTGCTAGGCATGATGACCCAAGTTTTTGAAAAACTTGGGCTTGGAGAGTCTGCCAAGCAAAGGCCCAATATATGATATAGAAGACCATATGAACCCAAAAGCTTAAGCTAATGGATTCCGGTTCCACCACTATATATATGTCATTCACTTATCTAATTGTTTCTCCATATGAGATTGATTTTCCACATCTCTTTATTTACACGTGAATATTCCCAACACCTTTTTATAGTGAGTTTTAGTAGCTTTCATTCATCCAAAAGTAGCAAGCAGTGGTGTAGTGAGTTTTAACAGCTTTCCTTTTTCCAAAAGTTGTAAAGAAATGAAATAATGATTGATTTGTGGACGTAGGCAATGAGTTGTGCCGAACCACATTAAAATTCTTGTGTTCCATCTCTTTATTTTTGCTATTGTTATTACATAGTTATTGATTGAGTGTCAGATTACCAACAAAGTGGTATCAGAATGAGGTTCTATAATGATAAAAATTCAGAGATGGATGAAGGTATGAATATTAGTCTTTTCGGTCCATTATCACTAAATTACTGAATAGTAAGTTACTAGAGGATAGGCACTTGCCACCTTGAGAAGATGACCTAGTCATGATGTTAGCCATAACGTTATTGGTGGGCAAGGAAGTTTGACGGATGGGAGGTTCCCGCGGCACCTTCGGAGATAGATGAGTAGTAAAAGCTAAGTGTATTCATGGATGAAGGATTTGGAAGAGTTAAGTAGAATGAAAGAGAGTGATAATGGAAAAACTAATAAGGATGTTGAGATTGAAGTTCTTAATGGTTCATTGGTAGTGATGAGAGATACCATGAACTATGAAAATTTGTATTTGTTGAATGAGACCTAATTAGATTCGTTGCTGAAGATCAAACTTTAGGCTTAGGTAGAGGATTGTTGGGGCTAGGTCCAAAATTTGAATGATGAGTAGAAGGCATGTCCAAAACCCGAGGGGGTTGATTGGGTGTAGGTAAACCCGACCCAGGAATTGAAAGCTTGATCGGTGTTGGGATTTGTGGCTCATTTATTTATAACTTTGACTATCTTGATGTATGAATCAAGAATTTAATTAAGTGAGGTGTGGTGACCTATGCATCTAGGAAATAAAGAGCTTAATTATCTTTGACTATCTTGGTAAGTGACTTGGTGGGAAAGTCTATGCATCTTGGTATATGCATCTTGGTAACTAACACTTAATAAAGTATTTGACCATGTATTAATGGAAGGCATAGTCTTGGTGTAATGACCTTTCCCCAATTGGGCCCTATTGACCCTCATCTAAATTTTAATGATGACAAAACACAAGTCTAAATATACTAACAGTGTTATCTAAGTGTTTTAAATGATAAAAGCATACAATCAAGAATCAAGATGTAAGAACTCAACCCGAATCAAACACCAACTCAAGACAGAAGATCTATTATAGGATTAATATATTAAAACAAGTTGTAAATCTCACTTGTTCAGGTAACAAGCTTGTCTTATGGCTCCTTTTGAAAAAGTATTTTAACAAAACTATTCACTCAAACGCTTATAAGTCAAAAACATTTCAAAGAATAAAAAATTGGGTTAAAGGGCAACCCGGTCGACTGGGTACTTATACCAGAAGACTGGTATATGGGACAGTGTGTCCTCAGACGACTAGATGCTTCATACCAGTCGACTGGTGTTTTGGATAGAATGTCCTCAGTTGACTGGTAGGAACTACCTAGTCGACTGGTACAATTCATAGCCTTAAAAATAGGACTTTTCACTTGACCCAGTCGACTGGTAATTCAAAATATATGACCATTGAGACGCGAGACTTGAGCACTAAATGCACCAAAACATTCCAAGTTAGTAAAAAATGGCCATATTAATTCAAGGCTATATAAACCCACTCAAATGAGCATTTGAGAACAAGAGATTACACATTCAATTAAGTTTTTGCTCATCAATACACAAAAGCTTTGAAATATTTATTGTTGAACCATTCTTCAAGCTTTACTTTGAAAGAGAGATATTATTCAGTTGTATAAGCATTCATTGCTGTCTCTCTACCATTTACTTTACAGTAACTCATATTTATTGTAAAGGGATTAGCTTCCGAAAGGAAGAGATTAGCTTCCGAGAGGAATGGATAAGCTTCCAAGAGGAAGGGACTATTTGTAAGGTTTGTGCAACACCCGTGAAGTTGTACAACTAAGAGTTTTAGTGGATTAATTCAAGGAGGTTCCTTGAAGAGAGTGGACGTAGGGTTAGAACGAATATGGTATTGCCGAACCACTATAAACTGAGTTTGCATCTTCTATTCTTTAAACTCTTTTGTTTACAACACATTACTTGTTTACATGCTTGTGGATTTATCTGTTTTTATAAACTTGTGATTAATTAGCAAAAGTTTTTATAAACCCAATTCACCCCCCTCTTAGGTTGAAATCTTAGTCTACAATTGGTATTAGAGCCTCATTCTTAATTTTAGGCTTAAAATCCTTGAGTTGATTCGATGGCATCAAATAACTATTCTGAGGGACATTCCTACACTAGGTCTCCCTTGTTCAAAGGCTCCAACTATAACTATTGGAAAAACATGATGAAAATCTTTGTCGAAGGACAAAATTATAATTTGTGGAGAGTCATTGAGGAAGGACTTAGAATTCAGTCAAAGAAAATAACTCTTGGAGAAATCAATCATACAATGCCTAAACTCAAAACTGAGTTCAATGATGAGGATTGTAGAATGATGTCTCTCAATAGTAGAGCCACAAGTATTTTACATTGTGCTTTAGATATATTGAATATAATAAAATTTTCACATGTGTTTCGGATAAGGAGATTTGGGATAAAGTGCAAGTCACATATGAAGGAATTAGTGAGGTTAAAAAATAAAAAATCTATATGCTAGTATCCGAATATGAATCTTTTAAAATGTCTCTTAACGAAACAATTTCTCAAATGCACTTACGTTTCACAACTACTGATTACACCTAAAGTATAACACGGTTATTGTAGTACGACTTTGGGGTGTCGATTCCACAGGGAAACAAGTTAAGTACAAAGGAAAATGTGGGAACCTTAAAACGAACGATAAAAGTTAAACGAAAGATTTTTGGGTTTTGATAATGAGATAATGTAAGAAAAATTGCGTAATTGTAAATGAAATATAAATAAGAAATAACAAGGTTTCGGGAATCCTCCTTAGGTTCGTTCCCTATTTCTATTCTTGATTCAATTGATTTTATCTCGATTGCAAGTTTCACATCCCAAACAAGCAATCAAAATATATTCAATCAAGCACATTTATAACTCTAATATAATTGCTATAAATTAATCATTGATTCCAGTTCATGCACACATGATCGATCTTAAAGATTATCAAGAAACGACAATATATCTTCAATGACAATATCGCAGTAATGGACAATCAATAAGATAAATCTACCAGAATCAATCACATCCAAACAACCTCAATAGAGGAGAAGGATGCAATCACCGGATTAAGAGAGTCTAAAAGAAGAAGAATAAAAAGTGCATCTATCACATGGACTCAAATCCTTCTTACTTAATCAATGAGTAATTTACAAACAATATTCAACAATAAATCCATACAACCGAATCAAGAATAGGAAATAAGGAACAATAAATCCCTAAGGATTCATCCTTTTCCCTTGTATGAAGACTAGTTGGTCATGGAAATCAAGGTGGAAGAACAATATGGATGCTCTCCCATTGATTTGGCAATGGAGTTCAAGGTGGAAGAAAAATATGGATGCTCCCCCCCTTGATTTCCAGCCCTCAAGAGACTTGGAAGAATGCTGGATTTGGATCCCTTGGATCCTCTCTTTTTTCTCTCCTCCTTCCTTGAAATGAATGTCGGCTGCACACTCTTTAAGCATCTATTTATAGATCACAAGTAGTTAGGGACATTTTGGTCCATAAAATGTCATTGTGCAGCCCTAATTTGGTTTTGGACCGAGTGGGAGCTGGAAAGTGAGAGGTACAGCGCTGGAAAGTGAGAGTGCAGCACTGGAAAGTGAGGGGCGCGGCGCTAGGTGGATGCTGATCTGGAGGCCTGACCTGTGTCTACTAAAACTGCCATAACTTTCTCTAGAAAACTCCTTTTTATGAACCGTAAAATTCTCCAGAAAATAGACTTCTGGATCTTTCTAAGAATATATGGCTCATCTCCTGGTTCTTCTTACATCAATATAGTTTAATCTGGAAAGATGATTGATCTGTACGGGAAATTCTGGCAATTTAATGAAACTCCTTTAGCTTGTATGCAGAAGTGCACACACTAGTGTGCCTACCCTTACCTTGCTCCAAAGTGATGCACACACTTGTGTGCAGTCTTTTAACTTACTGTAATTTATTACTCCAACCTTAGTTTAGACTTTAACCATATTTGAATCATGTTTGGACATGTCTAAAACTTGGACAAATACGAGCACCGACACCCAAGATCTTTTGGTGCTTTAAACATGGATCGCTTTATCATCTCTTTTGTACTCAAAGCACCTGAAAATGCATCAAATTAAGTCAATGATTTATGAATATCACTTTAGAGTTATTAACATGTAAAAGTGCGATTACGACCGAGATCAACCCTAAAATACTAACAATTAAGTATTGTTTAGATGCATTATATGACTCTCATCACAACCCCCAACTAGCTTATTACTAGTCCCTAGCAATTCAAGCGAAAGACATGAAATGAATTCTTTATTTATAAATCAAAACAAAATACAGCAATGCTGGTGTTACAAGAGTGATTCAAAATCTTTGTCTCAAAAATCATGCATAACATACAACAAATAGAATCATTAAATATCACTCAAGTCCAAGAATAATCCAAATTTCAACCTTAAAATCGTTATCGACTCTTAACATCCATCTTACCACAATAAATTAGTCCGAACACGATTTTATGCACAACATAGCATGAATACAAGTCTTGGCCTCTAAAAACCTATTAATTGTATGACATCAATCACAAATCAAGCTCCATAGGCTTACTTTTCAAATCACTCTCCACTATGTAGAAAAATCACACTACATCGGATCAATAGGTCTTTTATAAGCTTGTAACGTTAGGCTAGAGTAAAGGTCAAGAAAGAACGGGAAAGTTTAAACAAATAAAAGAACTAAGTCTCTTAATTTAAACACAACCACTTTAAGCACAAGATAATCTTACTTCAATACCCAACTCTTTCAACCATTTTTCGAGCATTTCTTTCAACAAATCACCATTTTTTTTTCTTCTCTTTGCCATAATTCATTTTTTCTCTTTTTTTTTATTTATTATTTTGGCATAAGACCATTCACCTCCTCTTTCATTCTTTTCTTTTCTTTTCCACAACCCCCAACTTATCTCTTTTAATGTATTTGGGTTATGGTAGTAATATTTTCTCATATTTCCACCCTTACTCCTTTTAAGTGCTTCTCACAACATGTGTATAACTAAGTTCTTTTAAAAGAAAGGTAAGGATAAAATATTTTTAGGCTCATAAAGGTAAGTAAATGGTTTATCGAAAAAAAAACAAGGCTCAATTTTTCTTTTCAAGAAAAAGGCTCAAATAGGTGACTAGCGATAAATATAACAAAGGTAAGTTTAAAAAGGCTCAAACGGTCCAAAAATGGCCTACATCATATCCTAAGTAGTGTGCATTCTATGATTTTCGCCTCAAGTGATTATCAAATAAGTTCTAGAGCTTGTTAAGACCGCAAAAGTATTCACAAAACAATCGCACATAAAACTTCTCCAAATGCTTTAGACTAATCATGCAATCTTAACACAAACCAGAGTCTCAAACCAAAGAAAAATTGACACTTAATTTATTCTCAAAGTGAAGCAAGATTTAACTTCTTCTAAACAACATATACTATCTCAATTAGGCTCATATCATCGACATATGAATTAACTCCAAGGCTAACACAAAGCATGCTAAAAACAAACAAAAAGGTAAAATGATACCAAGCAGTTTAATGAAAAACATGAAAAACAGGAATATGTTTCCTCCACCCCCAACGTAAAGTAGACATTGTCCTCAATGTGAAAGCAAAAGATAAGAAAACTCCCTTTGTAACAAAAAATGCACAGAATATGAAAATTGTGCACCGCCATTTGAACTGCTTTGTATATTTGTCCCTGAAAAATAAATACGAAAGTAAAACTGGAAAACAACAAAATACTAATAATAAACAAGAAAAAGAATTATGAAAAACAATAACAATAAAAGATATGCTATGGGGTGCCTCCAATAAGCGCTAAGTTTTACATCTTCAGCTAGACACTCTTATTCCCTCCTAGACAAACATGAGTTGAATGCACTAGCAATTGCTTTACTATTTAATTTGCTGCTTGTGTGCTTTGGAGAGACCTTAAAGATATCATCAGTAACATCTGCAGATTTTGGCTCGATATATGCTCTTGTGAAGCCATGGGTGAGGGTATATACTTGGTGGTTGTCGTCCACATCCTCTGATTTGTTCAGTGTTGGGATGTGTAACGACTTACCACTAAGTGTCTCAATGGCATTCACCTCCTCTTTCTTTTGTTGCGTTTGGTGCTGACCGTAGGATGTAGACTGAGCTTGAGAATGGAACTTACCTCGCTCAGTCACACTCAAGTAGCTCGTCAGCTTAGACACTTGGCTCTTTATCTCTTTATGTTCTTCAACAACCTGCACAATTAAAGATTCAAGCCTTTGATTAGTCTTCCCCTGTGCTTCAATAAAAGCATGTAAAGTGTCTTCTAAAGAACTCCTAGAAGACACGGGTGCATGATATGGTTCAAGATGTGGTGCAGGGGGTTGTGCAAGCTACTAGTTTTCAGACTTCAAGCTGAAATTGGGGTAATTTCGCTATCCCGGATTATAGGTATTAGAGAAGGGTGTAGAAGGCTTCGTGTACATGCCTAAGGCATTACATTGTTCCTTATACATCCCTCTCAAAATTTGATTACGCCCAAAGTATAACACGGTTATTGTAGTATGGCTTTGGGGTGTCGATTCCACAGGAAAACAAGTTAAGTACAAAGGAAAATGTGTGAACCTTAAAACGAACGATAAAAGTTAAACGAAAGATTTTTGGGTTTTGATAATGAGATAATGTAAGAAAAATTGCGTAATAGTAAATGAAATATAAATAAGAAATAACAAGGTTTCAGGAATCCTCCTTAGGTTTGTTCCCTATTTCCATTCTTGATTCAATTGATTTTATCTCGATTGCAAGTTTCACATCCCAAACAAGCAATCAGAATATATTCAATCAAGCACATTTATAACTCTAATATAATTGCTACAAATTAATCCTTGGTTCCGGTTCATGCACACATGATCGATCTTAAAGATTATCAAGAAACGACAATATATCTTCAATGACAATATCGCAGTAATGGACAATCAATAAGATAAATCTACTGGAATCAATCACATCCAAACAACCTCAATGGAGGAGAAGGATGCAATCACCGGATTAAGAGAGTCTAAAAGAAGAAGAATAAAAAGTGCATCTATCACATGAACTCAAATCCTTCTTACTTAATCAATGAATAATTTACAAACAATATTCAACAATAAATTCATACAACCGAATCAAGAATAGGAAATAAGGAACAATAAATCCCTAAGGATTCATCATTTTCCCTTGTATGAAGACTAGTTGGCCATGGAAATCAAGGTGGAAGAACAATATCGATGCTCTCCCCTTGATTTGGCAATGGAGTTCAAGGTGGAAGAACAATATGGATGCTCTCCCCCTTGATTTCCAGCCCTTAAGAGACTTGGAAGAATGCTGGATTTAGATCCATTGGATCCTTTCTTTTTTCTCTCCTCCTTCCTTGAAATGAATGTTGGCTGCACACTCTTTAAGCATCTATTTATAGATCACAAGTAGTTAGGGGCATTTTGGTCTATAAAATGTCATTGTGCAGCCCTAATTTGGTCTTGGACCGAGTGGGAGCTGGAAAGTGAGAGGTGCAGCACTGGAAAGTGAGAGTGCAGTGCTAGAAAGTGAGAGTGCAGCGCTGGAAAGTGAAGGGCGCGGCGCTAGGTGGATGCTGATCTGGAGGCCTGACCTGTGTCTACTAAAACTGCCATAACTTTCTCTAGAAAACTCCTTTTTACGAACCGTAAAATTCTCCAGAAAATAGACTTCCGGATCTTTCTAAGAATATATGGTTCATCTCCTGGTTCTTCTTACATCAACATAGTTTAATCTGGAAAGATGATTGATCTGTACGGGAAATTCTGGCAATTTAGTGAAACTCCTTTAGCTTGTATGCAAAAGTGCACACACTAGTGTGCCTACCCTTACCTTGCTCCAAAGTGATGCACATACTTGTGTGCAGTCTTTTAACTTACTGTAATTTATTACTCTAACCTTAGTTTAGACTTTAACCATATTTGAATCATGTTTGGACATGTCTAAACCTTGGAAAAATACGAGCACCGACACCCAAGATCTTTTGGCGCTTTAAACATGGATCGCTTTATCATCTCTTTTGTACTCAAAGCACCTGAAAATGCATCGAATTAAGTCAATGATTTATGAATATCACTTTAGAGTTATTAACATGTAAAATTGAGATTATGACCGAGATCAACCCTAAAATGCTAACAATTAAGTATTGTTTAGATGCATTATATGTCTCTCATCAACTATTGTTAATGGTTTGAAGCTTCTTGGTAAGAACATTGAGGAGTTTGAACTAATAAGAAAAATCTTAAGATATCTGCCACATTCTTGGAAACCAAAGAAGACAGCCATTCAGGAGGCCAAAGATCTCGACAAACTTGATGTCGAAACACTTCTTGGGTCATTATTGACATATGAGATGGAAGGAATGAATCCCATTGTCAATGATGATGAGAAGAAGAAAAAGGTGATTGCTCTCAAAGTCTCTACGAGCAACAAAGAAGAGGAACCAGAAGAAGAGGTGGAGAGCAGCGAAGAAGATGGTGAGATGGATTTAATCACCAAACGGTTTCACAGATTCTTGAAGAAAAGCAAGAAACCATACACAACGGATCCCATCTCAAAAAGGGAACCACTTGTGTGTTATGGATTCAAGAAGCCCGGTCACATCAAAGCTGATTGTATAGCTCCAAGCAAACCATATAGGAGCTTCAAGAAGAAAGCTTTGATTGCAACCACTTGGAGTGATGACAAAGAAGAAGAATCCTCAGATAAAGAAATCGGATACAAGGAAATTGCCAACTTATGTCTTATAGCAATCGATGATGAAAATGAGGTATTGACTTCTCCCTCTTTAAAAAATAACATTTTTAGTAGTAGAAAAGAATTGATAGAAGTCATAAATGAAATGCATGAAGAATTGAAGAAATTCGATTCTAGGAGCTCTACTCTTAAGAAAGAGATGTCATCTCTTTCTAAAGAGATGATAAGTCTAAAAAAATAAAAAGATAAACTATCTTCATTGCTTTATGATTCGTCTCAAGATTTTCTTAAAGATGAAAATGAAAACTTAAAAAAAAAGATATTAGAATTGAATGGCACAATATCTAGACTTATGCTTGGAAAAGAAAAACTTGATGAAGTGCTATCTTGCCAAAGATTAAGTGGAGGAAAATCTGGGTTAGGATATTCTCCATTAGGCAAGCAAAAATATAAAAAAAAGCTTATTCATAAAAGCATCATGTGTGAATGAAGCCTCTACTTCAAAGACCACTAGCAAGGTCAAAAGTATTCCTTTAATGAATGCTAGTAGGCCTAGAAATACTAACTCTATTGCATATACAAGAATGAAACATCCTAGAAATACTGAATCTTATATGTATGCTCATTCAAGAAATGCTTATACACATTCTAGGAGTAACCATCATATGCATCCTAGAAATAACATGTATACTTAAGACTTGCACACTACACGAGCATATCCTAAGAATTACAATCATGGTTATTCTAGAAATAATGTGCATATTCATAATAGTGCAAGCAAGTATCCTAGAAATCGTCATCATATACTTTCTAGAAATGACATGCATATTCCTCACAATAGAAACATATATCCTAGGAATTATTTTCCAAAGAATTATAAACATGCACAACTAAGTCATCCTAGAAATTTCAATAACTATTATCCTAGGATTGTGCATCATCAACATATCTATAGAACACCATATGTTGTTAAGAAAGTATGGGTCCCAAAAGGAATTGTATTTTCAAGGACTAACCCCAAAGGACCCAAGAAATTTTGGGTACCTAAAAATGCAATTGTGTATCCTTGTGTGATGTAGATATGTCTCCACACCAAGGAAAAAGGTAACTGTTGGTACCTTGATAGTGGATGCTCAAAGCACATGACCGATGATAAAAGTGTATTCAATGAGCTAACTCTAAGAGATGGCAGACATGTCACCATTGGAGACAACATAAAAATAAAGATCATCGGGTATGGAAAAGTTGGTAAAAATTTCTTAACCATAGATAATGTATTGTTAGTACAAGGCCTTAAGCCAAATCTACTAAGTATTAGTCAACTATGTGACAAAGGAAACAAAGTCATATTTGAAACCTCTCGTTGACAGTTATAGACATCATGAGTAACAAGATCAAGTTTGTTAGCCATAGACATGAAAATGTCTATATAGTTGATTTAAAATCATTACATTCCGAAAATGAAAAATGTTTTCCCGCATTTAGTGAAGACCCATGGCTATGGCATAAAAGGCTTGGTCATGTGAACATAAATTTGCTTAAAATCATTTCAAGAAAAGATTTAGTCATTGGACTACCCAAAATCAAATTTGAAAAAGATAAAGTATGTAATGCTTATCAAATAGGAAAACAAAACTAGAATTTCTTTTAAATCAAAAAATATAGTGTCAACTACTAGACCATTGAAACTTTTGCATATGGACTTATTTGGTCTAATAAGTACCATTAGTCTAGGTGGCCATCAATATGCTCTTGTTATTGTTGATGACTATTCAAGATACACTTTTGTTATCTTTATTACTTACAAGGATGAAGCTTTTAAAGAATTTGAAAACTTTTGCAAAAAGGTTCAAAATGAAAACAGAATTTGCATTTCAAGTATTAGAAGTGATCATGGAAAAGAATTTGAAAACCAAAGTTTCTCAAATTTTTGTGATGAAAATGGAATTGATCACAATTTTTCAGCTCCTAGAACTCCTCAACAAAATGGAGTTGTTGAGAGGAAAAATAGAGTTCTAGAAGAATTTGCAAGAATAATGCTTTGTGAAAATAGCTTACCAAAATACTTTTGGGCAGAAGTGTTAAACATTTCTTGCTATATCTTGAATAAAATTTTAATTAGGCCTATGCTTGACAAAACTCCGTATGAATTATGGAAAGATGGAAAGCCTAATATCTCCTATTTTCGTACATTTGGTTGTAAATGCTTCATCCTAAATAACAATAAAACTAACTTGGGTAAATTTGACTCTAAGACCGATGAAGGGATATTTTTAGGATATTCGACCTCTAGTAAGGCTTATAGAGTCTTCAATAAGAGAACTCTAGTAGTAGAAGAATCTGTACATATAACCCTTGACGAGTTTAACCCAATTAGTAGTAGAGAAGTTTCTTTCAATGATGATGCAGATTTCATTCCAAGAACAGAGGTACCTACTCCCATTGTTAACCCAAAGAAGAGCTTACCTCAAACAAATCAAGAGATGAAAACTCTCAAATTGGACCAACCATCTGCAAGTCAACAAGAGAATAGTCTTCCCAAAGATTAGAGGTATGTAAATGATCACCTAATCAATCAAGTGATTGGCAATCCTTCACAAAGGGTAAGAACTTATTCCTCTATTAGAAACATTTGCAAGTATGTAGCCTATTTGTCTCAAATAAAACCTAAGACATTTATATAAACTGAAAAGGATAATGATTGGATAATTTCCATGCAAGAAGAAATAAATCAATTTGAAAGAAATAATGTATGGAATCTAGTTCCTAGACCAAAGAATCATACAATAATAGAAACTAAATGGGTATTTAGAAATAAGATGGATGAAAATGGAATAGTGACTAGAAACAAGGCTAGACTAGTTGCTAAAGGATATAATCAAGAAGAAGGAAGAGACTTTGATCAGACCCATGCTCCCGTATCAAGATTAGAAGCTATCCGAATATTATTGGCCTTTGCATGCTTTAATAAGTTTAAATTATTTCAAATGGATGTAAAGAGTGCATTCTTAAATGGCTTTATAGAAGAAGAGGTATATGTTGAGCAACCTCTTGGATTTGAGAATCCTAGTATTCCAAATCATGTCTGTAAGCTTTCTAAAGCTCTATATGGGTTGAAACAAGTTCCAAGAGCATGGTATGAAAGACTAAGTAAATTTTTGATTGACAATAATTTTATAAGAGGAAAAGTAGACACAACCCTCTTCACAAAAACTCACATAATGACACTTTACTAGTCCAAATATATTTGATGATATTATATTTGGTGCTACTAATGAATCTATGTGTAAAGAGTTTGCTAAGTGCATGCAAGGTGAATTTGAAATGAGCATGATGGGAGAGCTTACCTACTTCCTTGGGCTTCAAATCAAACAAATCAAAGGAGGCATCTTCATCAATCAATCAAAATACACTAAGGACCTACTAAAGAGGTTCAGGATGGAAAGCTCAAAGCCACTTGGTACTCCTATGAGCACATTTACAAAACTTGATCTTGATGAAGGAGGTAAGTGTGTAGATACTAAATATTATAGAAGCATGATAGGAGCTTTACTTTATTTGACTGCAAGTAGACCTGATATTATGTTCAGTGTATGCATGTGTGCTAGATTTCAGGCTAATCCTAAGGAATCACATGTAGTTGCAGTAAAAAGAATCCTTAAATATCTACAAGGAACTCAAACCCTAGGATTATGGTACTCTAGAGATTCATCTTTTGAGCTTGTAGGATATTCAGATGCTAACTTTGCGGGGTGTAGGTTAGATAGAAAAAGCACAAGTGAAACATACAAATTCAACTGCCGAGGCGGAATATGTAGCAGCTAGAAGTTGTTGTGCCCAAGTGTTGTGGATGAAACAACAACTAGAAGACTATGGCATGAACTTTAAAAGTATCCCAATACATTGAGATAATATAAATGCTATCAACTTAACCAAAAACCCTATTCAGCACTCTAAAACCAAACACATAGAAATTAGACATCATTTCTTAAGAGACCATGCTAAAAAAGGTGATATTAGTCTAGAATTCATACCTTCAGAAAATCAAATAGCTGACATTCTTACAAAACCTCTAAGTGAAGCTAGATTTTGCAAAATTAGACTGTTAATGGGATTGTTAGATTATGATAAACTGTACACCTAATTGTATCATCATTCATCATTTGCATACTTGACATCTAGTGAAAGAGTATTAAACCTTATTTAATATTTCCCTTACTCAAGATGGCATAGATAAACAAATTTCGTGCTAAGACTCAAGACTGAAAGTTTTCTTAAGGGTCCAGTTGACTGGTAAGCCTATACTAGTCGACTAGTAAGTCTCTGCCTACTTTCACAGTCGACTAGTAAACCAAGACCTTGTTTGGAGCCAATTTTTGAAATTCAGTTAACCACCCAGTCAACTGATATGAACTACTCAGTCGACTGGTACTTCACTGCCAGTTTATCCAGTCAACTGGTATCCCGATCCAGTCGACTGGTATTTAAAATTTTTCAAAACTGCAATGGACCCAGTCGACTGGTACCCTAACCCAGTCGACTGGTATCGCGATTCTATAAATAGTATCTTTAGATTTTTCACTTTTTCACGCCATTGTTGCAACTCTAAGCTTTCTCTCTCTAAAAAATCTCATATTTTTTTATCAGAAAATTCTCAAAACACTTTATACACACCTTGATCTACACATCCATACAATCTATTTCAACTTTCTATGGTTGAAATCTCAAATTTCCACCAAAATCTCTTTTTCCCCTAAAAACCTTTTCCTCCAAAAATGTCCGATAGAATCCACATCGAGACCACTATTGGGGGACCTCATGCTCCTACTAGGTCAAGGTTTGCAAAATCTATGGCTCTGGATCCTAAAGGAAGGGACTGGTAGGCTTATCGAGCAAGAAAGCAAGAAAACAAGAACAGAGCTCGATGACTCTCAGTTCTCTAGCCTCACTGTAAAAGAAAGGTATACCTCTATCATCCATCACAGAAAGATCGTGACAGGTAGATTCGTTGACTTTGAATCTATTCATCATGGTAATTTTGACATTTTACCTTCTTTTAATTCAATAAACTTGACCCCACTGGTCAAGATTCACCAGAAGTTTTACCCAAGATTGATTCACCAGTTCTATGCAAACTTGGTGAAACCCAATCCACTGGCTCTGTGGTTTAGAACCAGTGTAATGGGTGTGGAGTTTGAGGTTAACACTGACCTTTTGATGAGTATGCTGAGGATCCTTGTGGGAGGGATCCAATGGAGTCTGGACGGATGGCCTGACCATTTCGATTATGAGGAGGCATGTAGAATAGTTAGGGGTGACCCTAACTATGTCTTTCGACCCACTACATTTCACACATGTAGTGACATGCCCTTTGACTCGAAATTGTTCAACCTCATAGTGAGTTGGACCATCCACCCAAGACTCGAAAGTTGGGACTATCTATCCAAGATAGATATAGTATTGATTTGGTGCCTTAAAACTGGGCACCACTTTAATATCTACCCCCTGTTGCTCGCCAACATGATCAATGGTGAAGCTAGTGACTCTGGATGCCTTACCTACAGGATGCTCATCACACTCATCCTACAGCACTTTCGGGTTCCTCTTCCCGCCTCCGAGGCTCAGGACATCGGCCTCAAGGACATCATCAACGTCTCTTCATTGAAGAAGATGGGATGCACAGTTCGAGACGGCATGATTTATTCAAAAGTCTGGAAAAACATTCGGATAGGCGAGGACGATAGCAGTGATGATGAGGACGAGGGTCCAAATGCAGCAGTAACTGCTATGGATACAGATAACCGAGCACCACCTATGGGCCACTCAAGTACTGGTCCAACTAGGTACGACGATCTTCTTTAGGCTATCATGAGCCTCCAACTGACAATGCATTCCGGATTCCAGAGCTTGAGCTCTTCGGTCGACGCCAGGCATCATGACCTCCGCTCTCTCCGGGATGACTTTGAGCTACACCGAGAGCATACCGAGGGTTTCTTGGCTGAGCTTCGGGATCTTATTCATGATAGCTCTGACTCTCCTGCTCCATGAGTTGCTTTTTGTACTTCCTTTTGTTGTATATAGATGTAGCTTTTAGTTGTTCTTAGCACATACATCATTTCATCATATATTGTATTTTTCCTTTCAGTTTCGGCTCTTTGCTTTACATTTATGTCATATATTTGGTTAATGTAAATTGTTCTTTGATTGGATATATGCTGTAATTGCTTCTACATGTATAGAAACTTCCGGCTCTTTTCGGGAAATCTTCCTAGCTTTAGATTATGCTAAATTTTCGCACATAAGTTTGTTTTGCTTTATCTTAATGACTATGGTGTTATATGTCTTATTTTTTAGTTTACGACCCCTTTTTTCTGCTGTTGTCAAAGCAGGGGGGAAATATGAGAAAAATGACTGTAAACATAAAATAGTACATAGATTTAGGGGGAGTATTGCTCCAAAAAACTTGTTGTAAATGACTATATGTTGAGTATCTTGGTTGGATTGAATATAAACTATCTTTGAACTGTTTACAGGTTGGCTTTATTAAAAAAACAGAGGAAACTCTGCCCAATTTTTCAAAAAAAAAAACTAACACTTAGTTTTTAAAACTGTTTTTCTCTTATCAGTTTTGTCGTCATAAAAAATGGAGAGATTGTTGACCCTCATCTATATTTTAATTAAGACAAAACACAAGTCTAAATATATTAAGAGTGCTATCTAAGTGTTTTAAATGATAAAAGTATACAGCCAAGAATTAAGATGCAAGAACTCAACCCAAATTAGACACCAAGTCAAGATAGAAGATCTATTATAGGATTAAGATATTGAAACAAGTTGTAAATTTCACTTGTTCAGGTAACAAGCTTGTCTTATGGCTTCTTTTGAAAAAACATTTTAACAAAACTATTCATTCAAACACTTATAAGTCAAAAACATTTCAAAAAATGAAAAACTGGGTTAAAGAGCAACCCAGTCATCTGGGTACTTATCCCAGAAGACTGGTATAGGGACAGTGTGTCCCCAGTCGACTAGTGTTTTGGACAGAATGTCCCCAGTCAACTGGTAGGAACTACCCAGTCGATTGATACAATTCATAGCCTTAAAAGTGGGACTTTTCACTTGACCCAGTCGACTTGTACTAAGACCCAATCGACTGGTAATTCAAAAAATATGACCGTTGAGACACGAGACTTGAGCACTAAATGCACCAAAACATTCCAAGTCAGCATAAAACGACCATATTAATTCAAGGCTATATAAACCCACTCAAATGAGCATTGAGAACAAGAGATTACACATCCAATTAAGTTTTTGTTCATTAATACACAAAAGCTTTGAAATATTTATTGTTGAGCCATTCTTCAAGCTTCGCCTTAAAAGAGAGAAATTATTAAGTTGTATAAGCATTCATTGCTGTCTCTCTACCATTTACTTTATAGTAACTCATATTTATTGTAAAGGGATTAGCTTCCAAGAGGAAGGGACTGTTTGTAAGGTTTATGCAACACTCATAAAGTTGCACGACTAAGAGTTTTAGTGGATTACTTCAAGGAGGTTTCTTGAAGAGAGTGGACATAGGGTCGGAACGAATCCGATATTGCCGAACCACTATAAACTGAGTTTGCATCTTCTATTCCTTAAACTCTTTTATTTACAACACATTACTTGTTTACATGCTTGTGGATTTATCTATTTTTATAAACTTGTGATTAATTAGCGAAAGTTTTTATAAACCTAATTCACCCCCATCTTGGGTTGAAACCTTAGTCTACAGGCCCTACTCGAGGAGGTATCATCACCTTTCAGCTCCAAGCACCCCGACCTTTATGCAAACATATAGATCTTACAAAACAAACAACATTATTTTCAAATATCACCAATTTACACAATACAAATGTCTTTACATTCAAGAAACTTTCAATATAATAAACTAACTCTTAAGGTCTTATAAAAGACATAAGTAAAAAAAAAAAAAAGCTTCCCCAATTTATATTACTTTTAAAAAAGAATATATCATGACAAAAATTTAGGCTCCCAACATGACCCAAGAGGAAGATTTGGAACATGATAATAATGAAGAAGAAGATTTGGAAAACGGATCCAAACTGTAGTAGCTAGAATTTCAGTTTTGGAGTTAAAAGTTCTAATCCATTTGAATAACCGGTAGAGAGTCTTTCCTATTTTTCTTGAACTCGAAGATCATATCAAAGAAAAATCTTCTTTGCATCCCAACCATACTAAAAGATGTCCTGAATCAATAGTACCAATACAGGGATTTTCTTTAAGCTTATAAGAGAACAAATGCTAGAAAATTGAATTCATAGGAGGTATACCTAAATTGGATTTAAGAACAATTGCATATTTGAGGGAAAAGGCAGCAAGGTTCATGTCAGATTTTGATAATAGACAAGCTAGTTTGCCTTCTTTATTAGATGATGAAGAAGAAAAGCATAACTTAGGTAAACTTTGACGAAATAGAATCTTAGAAAAGTTAGTTGAATCTTGATAAGGGGAATCAAAAATTTTATCATAATTGATAGGATCTTAAAAGGTGGAGGCCGGTTATTTGAGTTTAGATGAGGGATGGGAAAAAGGATCTTGATTTGTACCTTTAAGAATATCCACGTATGAAGGTTTGGAATGATTAATTTGTGCAGGTTTGATTGCTAGAGGAATTCTGGCCATTAGCTTATCCTTCTCATTATCTGAGACGCTACACTCATCATCAAAGTCATAAAAAACGGACTGATCATCATCTCTTTGATCCTCCAAGGTACAACGGTCAGGACATGTACTTAGATCAAAAGATACATTTTTCAAAGATAAGACACGCTGATTCATCATGCAAACAATCAACCACTAAAAGAATCACATGAAAACAGCTAGAAAATCAAATGAAACAACTAAGGATGTCTTAAAGGAAGACCTTAGTAAGGATTTCTTTCAACTTTGATTAAAAGTCTTCTTGTGCTTTCTTGAAAAGTTAGTAAATAGGGAGAGGGTGAGCTAAAAAGTTCAATGAGTAACCACATTACTTGGAGTAATCATTTTTGAGTTTATTTCCATATGATTTAACTTTAATTTCTATGCAGCCAATAAAGAACACACAATCAAAAATAGTTTCAAACACCTTCAACATATCAAATCCACATCAACAACATCACATGCCTCTCATTAGGCCACATTAACTCACACTTCCTTTAAGGGTCAATTTTGTAATCTTCATGTATAATGCAATGCAATGATATGCAAATGCAATAATCAATTCTTGCTCATTTCATTTCTTGCCCCTCATTGGGCTAAACATGATACATCGATGACGTCTTCCCACGTACCGGTACGTTTTCTCAATAATAAAACTTTGGATGCCCTACACTCTTTCCTGGGTAGGGCCCTACACATCCAAAATCATTCGATATCGTTACACCTATTGTGGGAAGGGACCTACACATCCAAGATCTGTCGGTACCCTTACACCCATTGTGGGAAGGGACCTACCGCATCACCTATCACTCCCCCTCATTTGACGTATTATAATGAGTCATGTCACATAGCATTCATACATAACAATTTTTCTTTCACAATCATCCACCAAATCTAAACACAAGATTTCTTAACAAACACACTTCAAAATATTTGTACAAGCACACATGTATTTGTACATATTCTTATACTTACTACATATACTTCCTAAATATAGATCATTATAATTTTTATGTTTTCACATATATTTATTGTTTCACTTTTATTATTTACTTTCCACGTTTACTAGAAGTAAAGTTGAACTCACCTTGAAAATCAAGCTCTATTCTTGAATCACCTCTTTTCCCTTTAGAATGTTCTTCAAGTACACCTAAAGATTTACATTTTTTAAAATCAACCACTTAGATAAATCTCAAATACACATCAAATACTCAAATCAAGGAACCAAGATCATCAATTTATTTCGTCAAAGTATCCTCAATGACTTAGGATTTGAAAAAAGTAAGAAAATTTGGTGGAAAAATCTAAAAATAGGGTTGCACTATCAATTGTCTTGCTTGCACAGTTGATTATGAAGCTCTAGAAGGTTTGCACAGTTGATTGTCTAACTTCACAGTCGACTGCCTACCTTTAATTAATACAGTTGACCATGTATTAATTGAAGGCATAGTCTTGATGGGCTTGTTGAAGTCTATAAATATCGACATTAGGAGAGGTAGTCCTTACCTTATTCCTTAAGCAAGAATAGTTAGTCAGATGTAGGGTTTAGTAAACCAAATACCAATATCCAAGGGTTGAGTATTAGGTGTATTGGGATTTCGAGTTATAAGATTAAGGATATTTTTCACACAGTTTTTGCTTGAAAAATTATGTACCTTTGTGTTGTGAGTTTCAGTAGCTTCCCTCCCTCCAAAAGTTGTAAAGAAGTGAAATAATGATTGACTCCTGGCGTAGACAATGAGTTGTGTTGAATCACTTAAATTATTGTGTTCCTTTATTTTTGCTATTGTTATTTCGTAGTTGTTGATTGGCTTTTAGATTCCCAACATATTTTTTTGGTCATTCAGTGGTGCATGTCCATTACTTTTCTTAAAATGACTCTTTTTTTTTTTCTAAATTCTAATTCAAATTAAATTTCATAGTAGAAATATTTTATTTTTTGTCTCTTCGGTGGTGCTGGTCTATTTATTTTCTAAAGAAAAGACTAATTCTGAATTCTAAATTTAGTTGAATTCCATGTTGGCAAACATTCTATTTTTTTAAAAAAAATTGTTTATTCAATGGTGGCTAGTTTTCTGAAGAAAATACTATTTCTGATTTCTAATTTTAATTGAATTCCATGTTGGCAAATATTGTAGTTTTTGTCCCTTCGTTCATGCCTGTCCATTGATTTTATGAAGAAAAGACTAATTCTGAACTGTAGTTGTAATTGAATTCTATGCTGGTAAATATTATATTTTTGTCCCTCCGATGGTGCCTTTTTTATTGGTTTTCTAAATGAAAGACTATTCTGAATTCCAATTGCAATTGAATTCATGCTGGGAAACATTTTATTTTTTTTGTCCCTTCAGTGATGCATGTCTGCTGGTTTTTTGAAAAAAAACTTATTCTGAATTCTAATCTAATTAAATTCTATACTGGCAAAGATTGTATTATTTTGTCCCTTTGGTTGTGCTTGTTCATTGATTGTTTTGAAAAAAAAACTAATTCTGAATTCTAGTTGCTATTGAACTCCATGCTTGAAAACATCGTATTTTTTTTGTCTCGTGCATTCTTGTTGGTTTTCTAAAGGAAAAATAATTTTGAATTCTTATTGCAATTGAATTTCATGTTGGGTAAC
The DNA here is from genome assembly GCA_023935145.1 of Bretschneidera sinensis. NCBI lineage: Eukaryota > Viridiplantae > Streptophyta > Magnoliopsida > Brassicales > Akaniaceae > Bretschneidera > Bretschneidera sinensis. Next base: position 91,091,174 of record CM043698.1, read on the forward strand.
ATTGTATTTTTTTTTCTCTTCAGTGGTGCTATTCCATTGGTTTTCTGAAGAAAGTCTTATTTTGAATTCTAATTCTAATTGAATTTTATGTTAGAAACATTATATTTTTTGTCCATTCGATGGTGCATGTCCCTTGGTTTTCTTAAGAAAAGACTTTGGTTTTTTGAACAATAACCTTATTCTCAGCTCTAATTTTATTTGAGTTAATGCTTGCAAACATTATAATTTTTTGGTTTATTCAATGGTGCCTGTCCATTAGTTTTTTTTAGGAAGACTTATTTTGAGTTTTAATTGTAATTTAATTTCATGCTTGCAAACGTTGTAGTTCTTTTTGTCTTTTCGATGGTGCATGTAATTCTTCTCATTTTTCTATTTTTTTTAGAGTTAGTTTTTATATGAAGTATGAAGTTGTAGGTTTGAGATTGGAACGGAGCGGAAGTTGAAATTCTCATCCCTTTGGTTGTGCATGCTTGTATATTTTATGAAGAAAAGTTTGATTTTAAATCTCTATAGTTGATGTAGACTTCTTATTTGAAGTATTTTATTGAAATATTAAATTTTCTAAATTTTCCTCTTTTTTATTGGGATTCTTGTATCCTCATTTAACGTTGAAAATGAATGCCTCGAATCTGTTAGTCTAGTAGATCCTCGGTGGGCCGAGTTTTGTTTGTTTGACGGGAGTTAAAGGAAAAGGTCTCGTTTTTGCATTTCTTTTCGGAGGTTTGATAGTTGGTTTGCATCAATTGATGACATTTATTGTGTATTAAGCTTTCTGTGTTTGATGCAAACAACTCAATATCCAATAATCAATATCTTTCTGGATTAACTTTGATGGTGGTGCTTGTTTGGCTTCAGCACATAATTACCCTGATACTTGCATGCAAGATTTGTCATAGGAATAACACTACCTGGTTTTATTTTCCTGAATTAGTTGCACGAGTTACAATTGTGGTTTATTGTTGGTAACTGTAGAGGTTTAGTTAGTAAGTAATGGTTAATTGTTAGTAACCCTAACACTACATAATTTTAGCTAGCATATAATCTATACACAAGTTTCTCACATAGTTTTTGGTTCTTCTTCTTCCCAAAAGTGTGAGCAAAATTTAGAGAGAAGTCTTAATTTGAGATTTTCCCTGAATATATTAACTTTAGAGATCACATACTTTTGCGATTATTGTGAATTCAAGAACGCGAAGGAATTTGGATTAAAGAGCGCATAAGAATTCAATAATAACAAAATGAAAGGAGATCAAGAATACTACAAATTAAAGGTAACAATTCTTATCCTTGAATGTTCTTGTAGTTAAACATATTTTCTTTGTGAATCATAGTTGATTAAGGTTTATGAAAATCGATGAAAATTTTAAATTCACGTTGTGTTTTCTATACCGATTTCCTTCAAGTGGTATCAAAGCTATCCTTATTATTTATATAGAACATTGTAATTTTTTTATTATGGCTTGATAGATTTGATCTTAGAATTCTTATGATTGCAAATTGAATAATCAAGAAAATCTAATTAGGGTTTATGAAACCCTAGGTCAAAAAAATTGAAAATTTGTTTTTGACTTGATTATTGTCATGGGATGATAATAAGATTATTGTAAGACAATATTAAACTAGTAGGGATTGGTTAAATTCAATTTAGTTGATGAAAAATATTATTTTGAATATAATTGAATTGAATTTGGGATGAAAAAAAGTGAGAAATCACGTGAAAAAAATCTGCAGTTAACCAAGAGAGTCGGCTCTCGGGCTTGGGGAGCTGACTATCTGAGATAGAAACTTTAGATAGCTCGAGGAGCTAACTGGCCTGACTTTATGAAAAAATCCGTTTTTTTCTCCAAAAAAATTGAATTTGATTCAATTTATTTCCAAATTAAAATTCATTTTCATTTTTTTTGTCAAAAGTTTAAATTGAATTGATTAAGAATTGTTTTAATTTTGAATTTTAAGAAATTGGAGTTAGATTAGGAATTGAAACTCCAAAATCCTTAGTATATTAAAATTATGAATTCTAACGAATAAGAAAACTAAATCCTATTTCGAATAGGGTTGAGAAAAAAAATTTGGAAACCTAATTTGATTAGGAAGAAAAATCTCAGAATTAAAACCATAACTATAATAAATTACATTTAAATTTATATATGCAGTTTGGTTGTATATATTTTTAAGATGGGTGATTATGGACTTAAGACCAAATAATTGAGCTATGTGATTGGTTATTATTCAATATGACTGAATGCATGGTTTTTTTTTTCTTCAATGGGTTGTAATATTTATTTCTATAATTTGGGATATGTAATTTTAAATCGGGTTTCCATTCCTCTCCTCTCTTTTATTTCTTATTGTAAAATTCAATCTCTCTTTTATTGTAACTCCCATTGATTTTGAATCAAAGATTTTTATTGATTATTACAAAGTAATTAGTTATAATAGTTTTGAAATGAAAGACAAGTCTATTATTTAAGCTGCAGCATCAAAGGATAGCTGAGCCAAAAGAAAGGTGGGAGAAACCCCAATCCATGAACTGTCATTTATTACAAAGAGAGCTTGTCGGGCTAGCAAATGAGCAGCGCCGTTAGCTGCTCGAGGCAGATAACTAAATGAGCAAAATTGAAAAGAAGAAGCTAGAAGTTTGACATCAGATATAAGTACTTCCTAGACAGATAGCGAAGGACCAGGACGCTTTATCTCTTGAACCAATCTAAGGCAATCTGTCTCAACCTCAAGCCGTATGCACCCATGGTGACTTGCAAACCGGAGCCCTTCCCTAACCGCCATCAGTTCAGCAATAAAAGGGCATGTGATCTGCGAAAATTTAATCGATTTTGTAGCAATAAACTGTGAATCTTCATAACACAAAAGCATGCTCCCTCTTAAACAGAGCACCATCTATGTTTAGCTTAATGCAATGTTGTTGTGGAGGCAGTCACCAACTCACCACCCTCTCGACTGGAACCCGAGCAGCGCCAGATGGACTAAGCACTTCTTGGAACTCTACCAGAAACCGAAAGGCTGCTTCAGCAATGTCCGGAGGAGAAGAACCACCCTTTCCTGCATTCACGACATTTCTATTAGACCAAATTAACCAAGCAATAATAAAGCAAAGTGCTAGCTTCTCTTTCTCCCAAAACTCAAGCACTGTGTATATTCCCGAACACCCATTTTAGTACAATCTATCACATTAAAACCCTGATTCATAGCTAAATCCCACACTACCCTTGCATTAGGACAAGTAAAAATAGCGTGAATCAAATCCTCCTCCTCTATGCCACACAACCCACAAGTCAGGAGAGTATTAACACCACGCCGCGCCAGGTTGACCCTACAATGAAGCACTCTATGGCAAAGGCGCCATGCAAAAAGGCGAACTTTGTTAACAGTTGGCAATTGCCAAATTAATTTTCAGATTTTATCCTCTCTTGGGCCTGGTTCACCACCCCTCGCCGATGAGGCTGCTCGGGATCATCATGCCTACCTTCAGCTGCCTAAGCCACCTGGTAACCACTCCTCACAGGGTATAAACCAGAAGAGTTATAATGTCAGATAAGCCGATCAGTAGGTTGGTTCCAACTCAAAGGAATTGACGAGATTACCTCCACTTCATGGGGTAAGAACCTGATAGATAAAGCAGATAAATTCCAAGTAGAATTCCATGGGTTTCTAAGCTGTCCGACTTTCTCCTCTTGGTCAAAGAAATTGTTTGGGGAAACCACCATGAAAGACCACGGGACCAGAACCCATGGATCCCTCTAGATGTTAATACTGTCACCATATACTCCGCCATGTATAAGAGGGTGAAGAACCAAGGGATGCCTGTAAGAAATTGTAGTTAGGAAAATGTTTAGCTTTTAACACAGCATAGCATAAAGAATCTGGATGTTGTAACAATCTCCATCCCTGTTTTGCAAGGAGAGCCATATTAAAAAGGTGAAAATCACGAAAACCCATACCCCCTTTGAATTCGGCCGACACATTTTACCCCAACTTAACCAGTGGATTTTCCGTTCATTAGACTATTTTCCAAACCAAAACCTGCTCATCATAGCACCCAACTCATCACAAATACTTTTTGGGAGCTTAAAACGACTCATTGTATAGGTAGGAACCACTTGAGCTAATGCGTTAATGAGAATTTCCTTTCTTGCTTTAGACGAGTTTTTCCTTCCATCCCTTAATCTTACCTGAAACCCTGTCTTTAGAGTCTTGAAAGCAGAGTTCTTTGATCGACCCACCAAAACCTGTAGCCCCAAATACTTCTCATGATATGTTACCCATTAGACTTGTAATGTATCAGCAATCTCATCACCATCATTACTACTAAAACAAACAGTCGATTTGTCAAAGTTAATGACCTGCACTGAACTAGCCTCATATAGAGCCAAAACATTTGAAATCACCACACATTCAGAAACTGTTGCTTGAAAAAAGAGCTGACTGCAAAGAAAAGATGAGAAATTGTCAGTCCATTTCGGTTGGCTTTAACTCTATGAATCAACCCTACTTGCTCATGTTGTTTCATGAGAGACGATAACACATCAGCACATAATAAAAAGAGGATCACCTTGCTGAATATTCCTAGAAGGAATAATTTTCCCTTTTGGATTGCCATAATTAATATAGAATAAGAGATTGAATTTACACAATGCATAATAAGTTTGAATGCATGTGAGATGGAATCCCATTTTACTCATTACACCCTCCAAAAAATTCCATTCAATCCTATCATAGGGCTTGCTCATGTCTAGTTTCAGAGCCATCAACCATTCCTTTCCTTCTCTCTTAGTTTTCAATTTATGCAAAAGTTCATATGCCACTAAAAAATTATCTGAGATTAGACTACCAGGCACAAAAGCACTTTGATTTATAGAAATAATAGAGGGAAGAATCCCCTTCAATCTATTAGCTAGCACTTTTGCAATTATTTTGTATAAAACACTGCAAAGACTGATAAGTATAAATTGGAAGATTAATTCACGATTCTGAATTTTGGGAATAAGGACTATATAAGTTTGATTTACTACTGGATCTATCTTCCTCCATTTAAAAATTCTAAAACTTTAGAAGTAACATCACCACCAACAATATCCCATAACTTTTTGATAAAATAACGAACACATATTGTCAGGGCCTGGTGATTTTGTTTAGTGCATTTGGAATAGTGTGAATAAATCTCCTCGTGTAAAGTCAACCATCAATAAATTATTCATATCCTCATAAACCCGGGCTTCAATCGAATCAAGAGCTTCTGCCAACCGAACAGGACTAGAAGACGTAAATAGATCCTGAAAATAATCACAAATTATTCTTTCCAATTGCATGTCATCTTCTTGCCAAACACCGGAATCATCCATCAACTGGTCAATGGAATTTTTCCTGAGTCTAGCTGATGCTCGCTTGTGAAAAAAAGAAGTATTTTTGTCCCCCTCCTTGGGCCATTGGATGCGCGAACGCTGTTTCCAAATAATTTCAGCCTCAACTAATAAATCATTCATACCCTTTTCCTCTGTACTAGAGTCCCCCCGAAACAGGTTGATTTCTAACTGTCTCCAGTCCCAATACTCTTTCAGCCGTCGTCTAGACTGACCAAAAGTGTTAACATGCCAAGTAGATAGCCGAGATCCCGTTCTCGAAATTCTAGAACACACATCTTCATTATTAGAATTCAGATTCCAAGACTCTGTAATTATCTGTTTACATTCATCATGCTTTATCCATTATTTCCTCAAATTTAAAAAGTAGAGGATGCCACCTCATTGTCCTCATGTTTAGCCGATTAACATCAAGTACTGGAGGAATATGAAGAGTAACTAGTAGAAGAGTGAACAACATAAAAGTTTGGTTTAAGATACCACACCAGTAAGAGAGGTAGCCATAAATCGATCCAACCGTTCTCTAACATGAACCTCAGTATCTCAATTAGTAGTCCAAGTGAACCATGGACCACTGTAGCCCAGATCGGTAAAACTACACTCATCCACAACCTGTCTGAATTCACGAATCTGCGATTCATGACTATCTAACATCCCTTCTTGTTCATTGGACACCAATAATACATTAAAATCACATCCACAAAACCATGGCAAACTACACAGGGAATGAAGTTGTCGTAACAACTCCCATGATTCCGATCTGTGAGAACTAACTGATCTACCATAGAAATCTGTAAAATGCCACCGTCTAGCTACATCTGTAACTATAACATCAATATGGAAATCCAAGTAACATTTGAATCCCATTTCTAAAATAGTACTAGCCGGCCACTACCACCTCGAGCACCCACCACAATACCATATTCCAAACCACACTTACATTTCGCAAAGTCCATCTCACTTATCCATAACTTGGTTTCCATAAGAAAAAATCATCGGGAGATCCTGCTTGATGACTTCACCAAGCACTCTTAATGCACGGGGTTCCGAGCCCCCATACATTCCAACTTAAAATCCTTATCTTGGTTCGCGGAGCGGTCCAACTTGCTTCGTTTAGAAAAATTAAATTCAGTCGCTTCCATGCTCACCAGATCTTCTTTCTATCTCTTACTACCACTCCTCAGTCCAGTCCCCCCGTCCACTGCCACATCACAAGACCCCACACTGCCCATTTTTCGTTTACACCTTAGACTGCATGCCCCATGCAATAGAGTAAGATTACTCTTTATCCTCCTCTTCCCCCTTATTTTTAAGACCAGTTCCCACTATATGTCAATCGTCTGCATGAGCCTGCACCTTTGTCATCGGAGTATCAACCAAAACCGCCTCGTTTACCATCGGATTTGGTAACCCTTTCTGACATACAGGAATGTCACTAACCACATTAGAACACTTACCTGAATCTGCCTCACCTACGACTCATTTTTTTTAGCGTCTGAGCTTTGTTCCTTGTCCAGGCTCACCTGGAGTGGAACAGGTAGTGCCCACGTCTGTTCGTGAACCGAGACAATGTCCTTGGGGACTAGTTTAATCCCATACAGCATCTTCAGTGCAGAATCGTGATTCACTGTACTAACTGGACGAACCTTTTCTGCCAGATTTACTTGAGCAAACTTTCATCCAAATTATCTTGTGCTACAGTTTTGTTAGTTTGTTGTACCCCCACCGTTCCCCCACCAGATGACTATCGCTTGGACTCTCGGCCAGAAACTAACCCGTCTTCTATGCTCTGATACTGCACGTAGTTCAATCACAATACTGTTTAACTGATGTCTTACGGTCTGAAGAAACTTCAGTTGTAAACCTGCAATCCTTATCTCCATGACCTAGACGACCACAATCAGAGCAAAAATCTAGCAAACGCTCATAAGTTAGTGGGATCCAAATCGGCTTCCTCGAGCCCGGTAGCAGTACACGTACTCCTGGCCGCAGAGGTCCATGCAAACCCGAACTCTAGGGTATTTTCCCCAACCCATCCCTAACTCCTCGACATCCACTTTATCAACAATTCCTAAATTCTCCCCCACCAGTCGACCCATTCCCGCCGACATGCAACCTAGAGGTAGGTCGTGTAGTCGAATCCAAAAAAGTGCATGTCGGAAACTCATTGCCGAGTTGATTATAGTCTTGGAGAATTAACAAGTGCTTATCAAATGACCAGGGACCAGTTTCCACAACCCAGTCCCAATCCTGAGAAGTCTGAAATTGGAACAAGAACATATTATCTCCCAAGGCTTTGGATTCATCACCATGAATAGTGCGCCAGACGGAACGCATCGCACCCATCAGTGCTTCCCTATGAGACAACCGATCTGTTAGAAGACATCCTACAAGCCCTAACACTCCCTGACAGAGTCCCTCCTCTACGTCTTTTTCTGTCAACAAAACAACTTCAGTCTCCTCTTCCGTTAATTGCGTAGAGTTAATCTTTGATGCTAAAGAATCCTCCATCCATTCATCTTGCCGTTACTACTGATCGTGAGCTAGTCCAAACTCTCACTGCCGGGAGGAGATTTTGCATCCACAAGGAGACGCTCCCACAGGCGGCAACCCTAGGTTAAGACCCTAGCCCCTGGAGAGAAAAAGATTTCATATATTAATTGAGGTTGATTGAGTATGCAAAGAAGCGATAGAGGCCCATTACGTGGGAATTGATGAATGATATTATTGAACCCTAAATTAAGATCAATGATTCACTTAGTAGCTCAAGTGAATCATGCACAAAAATCCATAATCACTTAGAGTCATATTTTAATTGATATTATATGATGAATGATATATTTAAGATGTAAGTTTAATTAAAGGATGAGACTAAAGGCAAATTAAACTCACTCATGAAAGTAATGGCTATTAAGTTGTAACGAAGAAACTTTATGAATGTCTTATCATGACCTTCCACTATTGTAGAGATATATGAGATTTATTGTTCTAAGTAAGTTTTGCCGCAGATATGTGGGACTTACATTATGGGAGATTCATGATACCCTATTAAATATATGATATAATGAGGTAGAAAACTAATAGGTCCACGAAACTATCATGTGAAGTCTCATGGTTCAATCACTTACACTTGTGAAAATGATGGGTTTGACTTAACTAGAATATATTGTCCAAAAAACTAATGTGAGGATAATATATTTTTGAGATCGAAGAAACGATTGGGAATTACATGAGATGTAATTGATAAGTGCTATCTGCTTATTAAAAATTTATTATAGACAATAAACTATTTTGCGATGCTATTTTAAACCAGTAATGTGATCCCAATCCTCGCTAGGAGACATTCCAACAGGAAATTTCATATCGAGTGATTATTAAATTTGAAAAGAATAGTGGAAGGAACGGATATGATTAAAGACTAAATCAATTGGTGGATAATAAAATATGTTAATTTTTTATTGTTGTCAATTTATAAATCATAATGACCAACCTCAATCCCTTATCCAGAATTCTTGATACCAACTAACTAACTAGGCCTAATTTCCTATATTGGCTAAGGAATTTGAGCATTTTTCTTAGTTTCAAGAAAATTGGCTATGTTCTTGATTAATCACTTCCAACAACTATTGTTGAGAATGCTTTGGAAGAAGAGGTTTCTACTTTTGAGAAATGGCATGAGTATTTTATGAAGGCCATGTTCTACATGCTAACATCGATGTCTAATGAGCTCCAAAAGCAATATATGAAAATAGAAAGTGCCAATGCGATGTTGCTTCATTTGCAAGAGTTGTATGATGAACATAGTCACACTACAAGATTCCATATCTTAAAGGACCTCTTCAGGGCTAGGATGCCCAAAGGATCATGAGTCCATGAGCATGGATTGAAAATGATAAACTATATCGAGTAGTTAGACGGACCCAATTTTAGTATGGATGCATAATTGTATAATGATTGAAAGTAGTGTGCCCTTACAAGCCAAAAGCATTTGATGTTACATACTTATTACTTGTAATTAATCTTATTTATTTATTGATGATAAAGAATAATTAATGGAATTTATTTAAATTATCATGTTTATTACAAATCAGTGCATGTGCATTATATGATAAAGCCCAGAGAATAAAAGCAACATAAATAAGCACTATAATGAGATCATGCCAATGAGATATATTTCCTCAAGCTTTAATCTTAAATATTCCTAATCATACGATCACTAAGAAAATCATTAGTGAATCCATATAGATTAGTATACACTATGTTTCCTCAAAGAGCTGAGGGTGATTGATCTCACGATCACTAGTGTATGAGACACTAGAACAAGTTATTAGATACTTGTTAGATAACATGTACACTGAATTGACTCGACTAGGAAATTCCTAATGAACATTTTACTGGCTGTCAATAGGAGTTCTTACATTGTAGTTTTACAAGTGATCCTTAGACTTGAGACACCATGGATATCTTATACATAGGCCATCATGATTTGATGCTACTTAAACGTGATTCTAATCATGGGTCACAAGAGGGTAATAATTAGGTATGATCACTTATGCATGGAGGTATGTTAGTGTACAATAGGGTATCCATCACTCTTAATAAAAGAGAGATTTTCCTATATGATCTAATTTAGTCATAACTTGAAAATTCCTTGGCCAAAGTGAGGTTGAAATTAGAGAGGAGTTTCTAATTTCATCATTGAGTTATGGACTTGAGATCAAGATACGTATGATTAAATCAAGGTTTGATGGTAAATCAATGTCTTAGGTTTAATAAGGGACATTATATGATAGAAGGGTTAAATTGTACGGTAACTATCAATTGAAAGGTTCACATTAATTCATATTTCATGGGTAGTAATGATATATTGTTAAATATAAAACTTGACTTGCAAAAACCCTTAAGAATTAATTATAATTAATTCTTGACTAAAATAAGAATCAAAATGAGTTTTAATTCGAATTAAAATTAAAAGAAGTTTTAATTAATTGGAAAAGATCCAATTATTACATAAAAGTTACGACCTACTGCCATTACGATATTGAACCTAAGGGGTCACACATATTAGGAAAATTGCAAGAATAAGGAAAAATAATAGGCTATTAGAGAGAATTCTAATACTTAATTAAATCAGGGGTAATTTCAATTCTATAAGTCTTAGAGCTCTTAGGAGTACGGGCTCTATATAAATGTTCTATTTTATAGAAACCATAATAGTTTATGAATAATAGTTATTATATTCTTGAAGTATATGATAATGTTATCAATATCAAACAATATAAGAGGAAAAAAAGATAATGAAATGAATCATTCATACATATGGCATTTAAGACTACGTCATATAAATGAAGATAGGTAAATAAGTTGCTTAAAGGTGGATATTTGCATCGATCTAATTTTGAATCATATCCAACTTGTGAAGCATGTCTTATGGAAAAGATGACTAGATCTCCATTTAGTGGACATGGCGAAAGATCCGTGGATATATTAGGATTAAAACATAATATGTTTGTGGACCCTAATAGTTAATGTTAGAGGAGGTTATTCCTACTTCATTACCTTTACTGATGATCACTCAAGGTATGGGTACGTGTACTTACTGAAGTACAAGTTTGGATCATTTGAAAATTTCAAAGAATTCAAGAGTGAAGTTGAAAAGAAACTAAGAAGGGTATTAAAGCTCTTTGATCTGATTGAGGAAGTGAATATATGACTAATGATTTTCTCGATTATCTCAAAGAGAATGAGATTCTCTCTCAGTGGAATCCTCGTGGAACACCACAGTTGAATGGTGTGTCTGAAATGAGAAATCGTACTCTATTAGATATAGTGAGACCTATGATGAGTTACACTTATCTTTCTATATCCTTTTGGGGATATGCCCTCTTGAGTACAACATACTTATTGAATAAGGTTCCCTTAAAAGTAGTACCTAAAACACCATATGAGATAAGGATAGGGAGAAAACCTAATCTTAAACACATTAAGATTTAGGGTTGTCCTGCTTATGTAAAGAAGTTACATATATACAAGTTGGGAACTAGGTTTGACAAATGTAGGTTTTTGGGATATACTAAAGAAAGTTTAGGATATTATTTATATTATCCTCAAGAACTAAAGGCGTTTGTTTCGAAGCACGCTACCTTTATATAAAAAAAGAGTTTATGCTAGAAGAGAACAGTGAGATTGATCTTGATGAAGTGTCATAAGAATCATAATCTAGTACTGTTTAATATATCTTCCTAATACACATCCAGTTCGTAGATCTAGCAGAATACTTAAGGCTCCATAGGGATATTGATTTCTCATAGATGGTGACCAAGAGGTACACCTTATAGATGATAAAAAACCAGCTAACTACGAAGAAATGATGTTAGACATTGATTCTAAGATGTAGCTAGAAGTCAAGAATTCCTAAATGGATTTCATGTACTCCAACAAAGTATGGACTTTGGTCGATGCACCTAAAGATATAGTACCTATGGGTTACAAATAGGTCTTTAAGAGAAAGATTTAAGTTGATGGAAAGGTAGAAATCTATAAAGTAAGGCTAGTAGTAAAGGGTTTCAAGTAAAGCCAATGAATTGACTTTGATGAAACCTTCTCTCTAGTGGCCATGCTTAAATCCATTATGATTTTACTTGCAATAGCGGCATACCATGACTATGAGATATGGCAGATGGATGTAAATATTACATTCCTCAATGTTCATTGAGGAAGATGTGTACATGACACAGCCTAAGGGTTTTACATCTAGTGATAATAATCAAAAGGTATGTAAGCTTCAAAAAATCCATTTATGGATTAAAGCAAGATTCTAGAAGTTGGAACATTTGTTTTGATGAGACAATCAAATGATTTGATTTGATAAAAAATAAGGATGAACCATATGTGTATAAGAAGTTATGTGGGAGTGTTGTGACATTTTTGGAGTTGTACGTTGATGACATACTACTAGTTGGGAATGATGTAGGCATGTTATAGTCAGTTAAGGTTTAGCTGTCAAAACACTTCTCCATGAAGAATTTGGGTGAAACATCCTACATTTTTAGGATAAAGATTTATGGAGATAGATCTAGAAGGATGCTAGGCTTGTCCCAATCCATATATATAGACAATGCGCTAAAATAGTTTAGTACAAAAAATTCCAAAAGGGAACTCTTACCATTGAGTCATGTAATTTCTCTCTCTAAGGAGATGTCCCCAAAGACTTTAGAAGAGAGGAAACACATAAGTATGATACCATATACATCGACAATTAATTCCATCAGTAAAAAAAAAAATTTCCTCTAAAACCCCAGTTGATTCTCATGTGTTTTCCAATCCTTTCAAAACAAAAGTTTTATTAGGTTAAAAATCAAGAGTTTCATATTATTCAAGAAAATATTTTAAGTTAAAACTCTCAAATCATCAACTTAATACAAACCTATTTTCTTGAAACAAAAACTTTTTGTTTATCAAATCTTTCTTAAGCTTCAAATTCTTGGATTCTTGGACTAAACCTTAAAGCATTTAGCTTAGAAGAACATAAAAATTGAAAGAAAGAAAAACTTACTTGAGATTTTACATTTAAGCTTTACTAAAGCTCAAAGGAAAAGAGGAAAAGAGAGTAGAGAAACCTTGATCCTCCCTTGTAAATTTAATTACAATTGCTACCCTTCCCCTTGCATTCCCATAAAATTTTGATTAAGCCCCGAAGTTTTCATTTCTTTTTTTTAATAAAAATTCATAAGTTATTCTTCTCACCATGTATCATGTACATAACTGTTGCACGATTATCTATCTAAATAAATAAGTAAATAATCGTACTTGTTTTACTTGCAAGTGCACAAGGTCAACTTAATAGTATAGTGTGCGAAAGCAAGATCATCTCCACATGGATTGGTGAATTTCATTTTAGAATTATATTCGCAATGTAAAAAGATAGAAATAATAAAAGAGTTGATTTTGATAAAGATAAAATAATAAAGATAAAGGCGTAGGGACTTGATATCCACCACTAATTATGCTATCACAATACAACAATATGCCAATGCTTTAATCATGCCATGTATACCTAATGTTTGTCAACCTAAGGGCATGGTATCTACTCCTTAAGCTATTGATTTCCCTAAGCAACGAGTTAGGCATTGTATCTACTCTAACTCTTTTCTTTCTCGAGGGATTCAACATAGTATATACTCTAACTCTTTTCTTTCTCGAGGGATTCAACATGGTATCTACTGAGTTGTTCCTAAAGAAAGCATAAGGGCTGTGGAAATCGGCAACCACATGAGACCTAGGGCATGGTATCTACTCCCGATTTCCCATGTTGATTAACCCAAGAATCCGGATAAGATATCTTTTGTTACTATTGTTGAACCCAGGACTCGTTCATCCAAATTGATTCAACTAACTAATCCATACCACATGCATACGTTGATCAGACACACACATATGAGGAATTTAAATACAAACAGGCATTAATGAAGTTAATGAACATAACATAAATATCGCAAGAGCGCCAATACTAAATTATTGAATAAACATAATTAAGGCTTCAACCAAGCCCTTACTAAAAGTTAAGTACACATAATAAAAATAAAGGAAAGAAGAAACTCGAGAGAAGAGTCGTCAATTCCTCTCCACAGTCTCCTTCTGGCCTCCGGTCTCCCGACCTAAAACTAAACTAAAACTAAAAGAAGATTGAAAGATAAAAGAAGGGATTAGATGATGTCCATTGTGTGTGTTTTACAGGTGTATTTATAGGGGGTGAATAATCCTAGAAAGCTCAGGAACCCTAAACTTTCCTAAAACATGAAACTCCTTTATTTCCAAAACAGGTTCTGTTGCTTTACTGTTCACGCTCGTACATGTGCACTCGATCGCGAGCAGAGTGCGCTCGATCGCAAGGTTGCGCTCGATCGCCCTTCCTAGTGTGCTCGATCGCACTCCAGACAGTATCTGTTCCAGGTTTTTCAGTTTTCTTCCTTTTAAGCTCCAAAAGCTTCCAAAATGCTTCATTTTCTTCATAGACCTATAAAAACCATGTAAAACACAGAAATGAAATAAAATGGACTAAAATAACATAAACTAGGGCTTAACAAATGTAAATTAAGGGGCTTAAATATGAATATTTAAGCTCTTATCACACCCCAAACTTACATATTGCTAGTCCCTTAGCAATACAAAACTAAAAACTAAATAAAGAACAAAATTAAAGATAAATTCATTTCCATGATACTCAAAGATTTGGGTTGTGCATAAAACTATGATAACCGTTCATGAGTAAGCTTATAATAAAAACATATTTTTGTATTGAAAAAGGATTTTCAAAAGTTCATGTTACTTACCTAAGGTTGGCTGAAAGCATCGCAAGTTTGATTTGTGTGTGATGAATTAGCACATATAAGATGAGGTTTCCACATAATTTTAGTGTATAGGGTTTCGATGCCCAAACCTTTATCGAATTCCTTATCAAAGAGAATAAAAATGGCATAATACTTGCTTCTTCTTTCTTTTTCTTTCATCATGCGATCTTTGTCATGTTGAGTTCCATCGAGCTTTCTATTTGACCCTTGTAACGAGTGTTTAGCCAATGACTCCCAAACCATATGGTTTTAGGGCATTAAGTGTAAAGACACCCCTAAGGACTTACTAACTCGAATCAAAAAGGCTACGGAACTAACAGGTTTTAATGCTTCTAAATGAAATTCCTACCTTTTGACATGAACACTCAATGCTTACTAAGGCAAGAGGCCTAGTTACTCAATGAAAATTTGTTATTTTGATCATTAAAGGCTTACTTCTCACCTTTTGATGTGGATACTCAATGCTTACTGAGGCAAGAGGCCTAGTTACTCAGTGGAAAGCTTTTTGATCACTTTTTGCATGATGAACATTTTTCTTTATTTTTTTTTCTTCTTTATTTTTCTTATGCCAAAGTGTTCTTTTCAACAAGTTATCCGATTACAGTTAGATTATGGAAACATATACAAGAGAATTATATGTCATACCCCACATAAATGCGTGTAAAATGTGTTCGTGCAAATTTGGATCAAACTCGTGAATTCTTAGGTGCCTTGTGGTAGGTAACTAAACTTTGTAAAATTCCCATTGCAAGACTATGTGTTCTAGCTTTTAAGCTTACTAATAAAGTGCTATCAAAATTTTAAATTAACCAAAATTTTTGTTTACCAAAAGAACATGCATTTATCTTTTCTAAAAAAAAAGCTAGTACTTAACGTGTGCATGTATTTCAAGTGTGTGTGTAACAGTATCTAGTATCTCCCACTACCCCGAAACTTAAAATACACATTTTCCCCAATGTGTGTGGCATGGAAAGATCTGACCTGGGAGATGGAAAACTAGGTTGCTTGCTTGCTTGTCCACGCCCCCAAACTTGAATTGGATGCATGCACTAAGTACCTGACAAAGAAAAATAAATGTTGTTCCAAGAAACAAGAAATATAAATACTAGATATGTAAACATAAATATAAACAAAAGAAAATTACTAAAATGAAAAGAATAAGTCTGGGGTGCCTCCCTTGAGCGCTAAGTTTAACGTCTTCAACCGGACCAAGCCTTATTTTTCCCCAAAACTAAGATTGGCAGTAGCTAGCATAGGAAGTGTCTTATTCTCTCTCATATAAACATAAGGTAAGTGCTCTGGCAATTGCTTGAATTCCAAGTTAGGTGCCTGTACAATAAAAGGGAAAATAATATTAGTAGGCACATGAGGGTCAAATGGATCGGTGTACTTACTTGAATGCTTTGGATTAAAGAGGTGCATAGTTTCAATGATGTCATCAGTAACATCTTCAGATTTTGGCTCAATATCTGATCCTTTGAAACAATGGGTGAGGGTGGTCTCCAATGGATCAATATGATGGTCATGAAAAACTTGTTCAACAACACTTTGCTTTTGTTTACTTAGCTCCTTAGCTAATTGCCCCACTTGTACTTCCAATCTTTGAATGGCTTGTTCATGCTGTGTAGTGGTTTGTCTTATCTCAATCCGAAATTGCCTTTCTTCTACCATAAACTGATCTTGTGAGGTCATCAGTTGTTGTTGCTTAGTTGCCAACTGCATCACAAGACTCTCTAGGTCGCTTTTCTTTGATTCGGGAACTGAGTGGGCTACTTGTTGGAAGTTTCATTGTTGCCCTTGAAGGTTCCATGCATTTTGATCGTTGCTCCATGAGAAGTTGGAGTGGTTTCGCCATTCTAGATTATAGGTATATGGATTGTAGTTGTTTGGTCCCACATAGTTTGCTTGCCCTCGATCTGCAGATGAATATAAAGGGCAAGTTTCAGTAGTGTGATCAAAACGACTACAAATAGCACATACCCGGAGTGGTGTAGCTTGTGGCCTAGGTGAGGCAATCCGAGCAATCATGACTTATAGAAGTATATCTACCTTTCTTTCCATAGTATCCACCCAATTTGGAAATCACCATTTGAGTTTACTTTATACATGCCCTTGCTCTTTACTTCTTGCTCTATATTGAGTGAAAAAAAAAGATTGGATTTTTAGATTGAAGCCCTTGCATGAATCAGTTGAACCACTTCAGTGCAGCAATTTCAGTGCTGCTGCTCGGGTACTCTCTGGAGCTTTTGCGCTCGAGTGCACCAAGAACAGCGCTCTATCGCACTGGCCTTGCGATCGATCGCATCAAGAAGTGCGCTCGATCGCACCAAGAAGTGCGCTCGATCGCAATGAGGACATAAACTTCTCCTCTGCACACTTGAACAAAAACAGAAAACGAAAAGAAAGAATAAATCTTATTTTTGATAAAAATATATAGATAAAATAAAATAAAATAAAATGGAACAGAATAAAATAAAATAAAAACTAACGAAAATAATTCCAAAAAGAAATTTAGCACAATCCCCGACAACGGCGCCAAAAACTTGTTGCACGATTATCTACTTAAATAAATAAGTAAATAATTGTACTTGTTTTACTTGCAAGTGCACAAGGTCAACTTAGTAGTATAGTGTGCGAAAGCAAAATCATCTCCACATGGATTGGTGAATTTCATTTTAGAATTATATTTGCAATGTAAAAAGATAGAAATAATAAAAGAGTTGATTTTGATAAAGATAAAGGCGTAGAGACTTGATATCCACCACTAATTATGCTACCACAATACAACAGTATGCCAATACTTTAATCATTCTATGTATACCTAATGTTTGTCAACCTAAGGGCATGGTATCTACTCCTTAAGCTATTGATTTCCCTAAGCAACGAGTTAGGCATGGAATCTACTCTAACTCTTTTCTTTCTCGAGGGATTCAGCATGGTATCTACTGAGTTGTTCCTAAAGAAAGCATAAGGGCTGTGGAAATTGATAACCACATGAGACCTAGGGCATGGTATCTACTCCCGGTTTTCCATTTTGATTAACCCAAGAATCCGGATAAGATATCTTTTGTTACTATTGTTGAACCCAGGACTCGGTCATCCAAATTGATTCAACTAACTAATCCATACAACATGCATACGTTGATCAGACACACACATATGAGGAATTTAAATACAAACAGGCCTTAATCAAGTTAAGCAACATAATATAAATATTGCAAAGGCACCAATACTGAATTATTGAATAAACATAATTAGGGCTTCAACCAAGCCCTTACTAAAAGTTAAGTACACATAATAAAAATAAAGGAAATAAGAAACCCGAGAGAAGAGTCGTCAATTCCTCTCCACGGTCTCCTTCTGGCCTCCGGTCTCCCGACCTAAAACTAAACTAAAACTAAAAGAAGATTGAAAGATAAAAGAAGGGATTAGATGATGTCCATTGTGTATGTTTTACAGGTGTATTTATAGGGGGTGAATAATCCTAGAAAGCTCAGGAACCCTAAACTTTCCTAAAACATAAAACGCCTTTATTTCCTAAACTGGTTCTGCCACTTTACTGTTCACACCTGTACATATGCGCTCGATCGCGAGCAGAGTGCGCTCGATCGCCCTTCCTGGCGCGCTCGATCGCACTCCAGACAGTATCTGCTCCAGGTTTTCTAGTTTTCTTCATTTTAAGCTCCAAAAGCTTCCAAAATGCTTCCTTTTCTTTATAGACCTATAAAAACAATGTAAAACATAGAAATGAAGTAAAATGGACTAAAATAACATAAACTATGGCTTAACAAATGTAAATTAAGGGGCTTAAATATGAATATTTAAACTTCTATTAATAACATACTAATATAGGGCATTTTTAATTTACTCAATTGAAAATTATAAATAAATACTTAGCATTAAAAGGAAAGACTGGACTCTACCGTTTGCTTGAGTGGCTTTTAGTTTGCTAAGCATTAAAAAAGAAGAAATCGTAAAACATGAGGGTCTTAGGAACCAAAACATTGTCTAAGATGGAAAAATTAGATTGCATGAGAACAAAGTTAGGATTAAATAAAGAAAATAATGAACATGGTTTACATTTTGATAAAAATAGTAAAGTTAGTACTAAAAATATACTATGTGGTTTAAATACTTTAGTAAACTTAACTACTTCATGGTTTAGACAAAATCATGAAATGCAAGAAACTGTTATTGATAAAATTAATAACATAGATAATAAACTAAAATTATTAGGTAAAAAACCAAAACTAAGAAATAATAAACCAGAGTCTAGTAATTTAGTAAACAGTACAACAACAAGGCTATATTATGGTACTGAATTATTAGGGTTGGAAGAGAAAAAAAACAACTCAAGCTAAAAAAGCATAAATGGAAAAGCATATAGAAAATATGTTATAGGAATGATAAAATTTTTGAAAAATCATTTTAAATATGAAGATGATCCCCAAAAAAAACAACAATTATAAGCATTGATGCAAGACCTATATCAACAATATAAGTATTTGTTTGAAAAAACATACTATCATTGCTTCTTAAATTATAACACTAAAGATGATGAGTCGGATAAAGAACTTGTTCATCTAGCAACTAGTGTTATAAATAGTGATATTGATAGTGATTTAACATCTTATAAATCAGTAGATGAAGATATGTAAAGAAGAGAGAAAATAACTATTTGCAAATGAAAATATGAGAACTTGGATCCATAGATCATCTAGAAATAGATTCAGAAACTAAACCCTATACTCAACAACAGTGAGAAAAAGTAAAAGCTAATGAAGAACAAAGAGCTACTAGCTTAGTAGCAGGATAAAATGTTATAGATCCTATTCCTACAACAAGTAGAAGATATGATATAAATAAAATGAATAAAAACGTAAATGGTACATATTTAGATTTAACACATGTTTCGTATAAAGAATACGAAAAAACAATAGATGATTGGGCACAATCTATATCTATTGTAGTAACTGCCTATAAAAATACATGGAATGTTGAAAAGTTTATAAATTATATTGTTGGAATATTACAAGGTGATTTTCTACAATATATTAGAAAATGGGAAGATTTTGTAAAGCCTTGTAATGTTCTACAATATATTAGAAAATGGAAAGATTCTGTAGAGCCCGAAACTTAATGTAGAATATGTTAAATCTCAAAAAATTTACCTCGATACGTACTTGGTGTAATTATTCAAATTCAACTAAATAAAACTTGTTTTGTGTATGGTGAGATTTAGAAATAAGTAAATAAAATAAGGTTCAAGTAATAAAAATATGTTTTGGGGATAGATTTTGAAATTTTAAAGTATATTGGGGTGGTTTACGAATGAGATGTTAAGTGGAGGGGTTTTTGTGCAATAAAGGGAAAGCCTAACTATAATTAGGATGAGAGAGGGATGGAAGACCAGTATTGTGCTGGAATTCTATAAAAGAGCCGAGAGAGAGGAGAGAAAAGAGAGAAAAAGAAAGAGATGAAGAAAATAGGGAAATATGGGAGGATTCTTGCTAAAGCTGAAGGTAAAAGTTTGTTCTTCTTTCTCTCTAATTATCAAGCATGTGTATTAAACTAAGGATTTGAGTTTTGGTATTTCGAATATAAAGATTTTCTTGAGAAAATGTTTTGTTTCCAAGAAAAATGGGATATGTGCAAGGTTGATGGATTCGGAGTTTTAGGTTCAATTATTCTCTTGGGTAGTGTAAAGTTTTTAGCTTTAAACCCTTAGAAACTTGTGTCTTTGAATATTTAAAAAGATCTTTTTAAATCAAGAAGAAATTTGGGGGAAAAGATGAATTTTCGGGAAGAAAAATGTTGTTTTTAGGGGACCCAGTCGACTGGATCAGGTACCTAGTCGAGAAGAACCCAATTGATTGGACGTATAACCCATTTGACTGGATCAAGTGGCAAAGCTTCTGGAGCTTTTCCAATCAACTGGATCAAGCTGATTTTCCAAAAAAAAAAATGACTTTCCTTTTTAGTTTTTGAATGTGAAACCTTTCTAAAGAAATTTTTAATGTTTATATACATTGGAAGTATGATTAAAACACCTTTAAAAGTATTAGTATTCATGAGATTAAAGTTATTTTAAAACCCAAAATGAATGATTTGAACAAGGAAGAAAAAAGGGCATGATTCTCTGATTTCTTTGATTTTTGTTGTGCTCGAAATGGACACATGATATTTACAGTATAAAAATTACTTTGGGATTGTTTGATATACATTTAAGTGACTTAAAATAATGGTATTGAGCATTGTTCACTCCTATGTGCAAGTGAAAAAATAGTTAAGAGCAAATGAAGTAGTTGGAGACAAAAGTATAGAACAAGAAACGAGGTGAGTTTCATCGTACTTTTAGTAAACGTTGTAAACTATACATCACAAATAAAAGGTTAAGAGTATATAAATATGAATGAGTATGAAAATACTAATAACAACATTATGAGAATTTTGTATATATATAAGGACACATAGGTATAAGAAATAAGCATAATTATATCATGATCATATGAATAACTCAGTAAATGATTATGAAAATACAAATAATAATGTTATGAAGATTTTATATAAGTATTGAGATATGTATGTATGATAATTGAGTATAGAAATGACTTGATGTGTCTTATGTTCGAGAGATTGTGATGTTTGTTGTTGTAATGAAAATAGTTGATAGATTGTTATGAAATTGTAATGTGATTGGTTGATGGATGTTTACTTTAGAAGTTGTTGGATTATGGTTTGCATTTCATATTTCATAAACCATTTCATGATCCATCTAATGAGGGAGAGTGTTATATAAGGCCGAAAACATCCGTCTAACGAGTGGGAGTGTTGGGTGAGGCTGAAAATGAAATTGTTGCTGATGTTGTGATGTTGTTGTTGAGACATACCGATACGTAGAGAGATGTCCCCATTGTTATATAATTTTTCCAATGAGGGGCATTATAATAAAATGGCCCAATGAGGGGTGATAAGATACAATGATTAAAGAAATGAGAAAATTTTGAAAACATAATTTTTATTTCATTTACATTCCATTGATACATTATGGTGATTGGCCCATGAGGGGTATGTGTTGTGTTTGGCCCATGATGGGCATGTAATGTAATATAATTGGCCCAATGAAGGGCATAAATTTTTAATTTTGTAAATTGAAAGATATCAAGAATAGTGTTGCTGGTAAATGATTGAGTTTATGCATGTGTAGATGTATTATAGACTATATGAGATATGAATAAATTAAGAATGTTGTTTCTGTCATGAACAATTTTATTTTTGTGATAAGTAATAAGAAAAGAAATCAAAAGTATATATATATATATATATATATATATATATATAAGTCATGTTATGCTTTGCTTAGGAAAAGTAAATTGTTTGATAAGTTTTTTTTTTAAATTCAAAAATAAATGATTCTCAAAATGAATACTTCTAGTAAGATGTTTACTCACTAAGATTTCTAGCTCACCCTCCCTTATTTTTACTAACCTTTCAGGAAAAGTTCCGGAAGGCTTGTGATCAGAGTTGAAAGGAATCCTTAGTAAGGTCCTCATCCATAGTATTACTCATCTCTAGAGACATATGAGAGTTTAAGATTTTGTTGTAATTTAATATTTTGTAAAAGTGTATAAGTTAGTTGAAATTGAGAAATCTTCTTGTTACTAGTGTCTTTTTGTAAAACCTAAGAAGTTAGTTAATGTATTCTAAAGTTTCTTAAATGTAAAAGAAATATGTATGTATGGTTTTGTGACGTTTGAAAAGAATGTTGCTTGTCTTGTAAATTTGTACATTTGCATATAGGTTATGGTGCTCGGAGCTAAAAGGTGATGATACCTCCTCGGGTAGGGCCCACCCGAGGATAGGTCGTTACAGATTCAATACTTAGAAGAGCCAAAAAGAATGATTTTTTGGAAAAGACAGATATTGAAAAGCTCTTGCAAAAAAAGTAGAAATCATTAAAAAATGAATTTTGCATATATAGAGATAAACAAGTAAAAATCTTACATAAACTATATATTATCTAAAATAAAATTTTGTCATATTAAATAATTATAAACATTCTCTAAAAAATTTCAACAGTATTATCAAATGACTAATGATATTGAAAGTAAAATTTCCATAAATAAGGTTTGGTTTGTCTAAAATTAATGTTCTATCCAATATTTACCTTCAATATCATTAATCATTTGATAATACTGTTGAAAGTTTTTAGAGAATGATTCTAATTCTTTAATATGGTATAATTTTTTTTTTTTTTTGACAATACATAGTTTATGTATGACTTTTTACTAGTTGTATTCATATATATGCAAAAATTCATTTTTTTTTTATGATTTCTACCATTTTTTTTGTAAGAGCTTTTCAATATCTGTCATTGCCAAAAGGTCATTCGTTTTTGCTCATCCAACTATTGAATCTTCTCATTTTCTAATATATTGTAGAACATCATCTTGTAATGTTCCAACAATATAATTTATAAATTTTTCAGCATTCTATATATTTTTATAGGTAGTTACTACAATAGACATAGATTGTGCCCAATCATCTATTGTTTTTGTCGTATTATTTATATGAAACATGTGTTAAATCTAAATATGTGCCATTTACGACTACATTCATTTTTTTTTATAAAAAAATACACTTCCTTGTGGTGGAGGGGGGTTTGGCCAGGCCTTTACCCGTTTATTATAAATAATTCAAAAGTATAAGGAAATGAGGGGGATAGAAGGAAACCATAACTGAGGGGGACATGGACTTAACCTTAGAGATTACCTTAGCCTAACCCTAAAGTAAAACATCACATCTGCCTATAAGTTTCTAGGCTATTACAATCATTTTTAAAAACATCCTGGCAAATACCAAGAAAATCTAAACGTTCCCAATACAACTCTGAAGACCTATTGTTGTGTCCATGTTTAGCTAAAGCATATGCTAATAGTACCTTCACAAAACGTACAATCATGGGGTAGAAAATCTTTAATTTGATGAAGATTGTATGTTAAGTCCCAAGGAGCAACCTTCTTTTCATTTAAAATGTAACGACCCATCCTTGGTTGGGCCCTATCCGAGGAGGTATCATCACATTTCAAGTTCGAGCACCCAGACCTATATGCGAACATACAAAACTCACCAAGAATACAACATTTTTTAAGAATCATAAGTTTATACAATCACAGATTTATAACAAAAAAATATTTACAAAACATCAAACTTTAACTAAACACAAATAAAAGAAAACTTCCCCATTACAAGTCTCGAATATTTTCTTTACAAAAAATTAGACCATAGAAAAAAGAATTTTTAAACTCTTCACAAAGAGACCCAAAGGATGAGGATGCCCTAGTTAAGGGCCTTTAAGGACTTTTTCAACTCGACCATAAATTTTTCGATGCTACCTGAAATGTTAGTAAAAATAAAGGGGGTGAGCTAGAAGCTCAGTGAGAAACACATTACTATAAGTAATCGTAATAGAAGAATTATCATTTTAATTACAAGCTTTAATGTATAAATGATTTGATTTCTAACTACATGTAATATAGTTCTTAAATATCCTCCAAGTACTTTCTTATTTACTTGACAGAAAACTATCATTAAAACAAGAGTTAACCATAATTTTCTTTTCTTAGGTTAAATTCGAACATACGATTCTTAGTACATTGCACACAACATAAGGTCAACAAACATATGAAGAGTTTCTATCTCAACACATTTATATTACTACAGCAACATTTGCACCCCTTACTAGGCTCAACACATCTTTTGCCTCTCATGGGTCAATTACAACACATGCCCCTTATGGGCCAATTACAACATACACCTCTTATAAGCCAATTACAACACATGCCCCTCATGAGCCAATTCTCTCACAAAATCCATTATCAATGATATGCAATGCAAATGTGAATGTGGTGAGACGTATAGAAATGCATATATTCATATCATCATCTTGCCCCTCATTGGGCTAATAACATATCAACGGGATTGTCTCCCCACGTACCGGTACGTCCAATCATCATATCATCACATCACAATGGATCCCCCTTCAGGGGTCTTGCCCGTAAAATAATCGTTCGGTACCTTTCCTTATAGCTCTGATACCAAAAATGTAACGACCCATCCCCGAGTAGGCCCTACCCAATAAGGTATTATCACCTTTCAGCTCCAAGCACTCAAACCTCTATGCGAACATACAAAACACACCAAGAATACAATATCTTTTTAAGCTACACAAATTTACTCAATCATAATCTTTACAAAACATCAAACTTTAACTAAATGCAAATAAATGAAAACTTCCCAATTACAAGTCTCGAATTTTTTCTTTACAAAAAACTAGACCATAGCAAAATGAATTTTTAAACTCTTTAAAAAGAGACCAAAAGGACGAGGATACCGTAGTAAAGAGCCTTTAAGGACTCTTTCAATAGAGAGTGTTATTTTAAATTTTGAATATTTTAATTTCAGTGTTTTCACCTTGACGCGTGAAAGTGTGTACCTATTCAAATTTTTAGTAATAAATAAATTATAATTATGTAGAGCTTGGAGACAAGTAAAGAAAGAAAGTTAGTATTAAAAAAACTTATGTTGGAGAGCTTTTGAAGTTTTTAGAAATGTTTGGGTAAGTAATGAAAGACTTATAAAGTGGGAGGATGGTTTTATGTTTTAAAAAAGTCTTGTGGTAGAAAATATAAAAAGGTGTGAGCAAAGGGACGTGTGTGCAATTGAAGGAGAATTTGGCTATATAAAGGGGAAGGGAAATAAAAATTTTCCTAGGAGGAGTCTAGATAGACTGAGAGAGAGAGAGAAAAAAAAAAGAAGAAGAGAAAAGAAAAGAAAAGAGAGAAAATGAAGAGAGAGAAATAAAGGAAGAAGAATAAGAGAAAAAGGAATTAAAATAGAAGTTTTTGGTAAAGCTTAAGATAAAACTTTCACCTTACTTCTTTTTGTTTAATCTTGTATGTTTATTTAATTAAGATTTGAGTTAGAATTTTGAAAATCCAAGTGTTCTTGATAAAAGTTTAAGAAAAATAGGTTTATGTACAAAGTATGTTGACTAAATGATTTTGAGTTCAATTTCTCTCTTAGGAAATGTTAAATCTTTGATTTAGAACCTTTGAGAACTTGTATTTATTTTGATTTGAAAGTCTCATGAGAGATAAGGGTTTTGATTTGAAGAAAAATGTGTTTTTGCCCTAAAATATTCAGATTTCGTGACCAAACAGTCGATTGTCCATTGAGCACACTCGACTGTTGATATCTCTAGCCCTTGGATAGTTGACTGTTAAACAGTGGGCTGTGAAAGTTTTTGGACAGCTTATAATCGACTACCCAAGAGGAACAGTCGACTGTCTGACCCCTTGAACATGTTTTTCAACTTTTTCTTCGAAAATAACTGACTTTTGTTGGAGTATTTCAAGCCTAAACTTCTCCAAAGGTACTATGAGTTTGAATACATGATAAAGTTTTAAAATTTAAGATCTTGAATGGATTCCTTTTGTTTTAAAACATATTAGAACGATTTTTATAAAAATATTAAATAGAATGAAAAAAAAGGTTTATGATTTCACCCATATAATTCTATATGCTCGTATAAATTCCATAATAAGCTTTGGGTGTTAAATGCTTGTATGCTTTTGAGTGATTATAATAAGTATATATGTATTTGTTAAGTGCAATTAGAAGGAAAACTCAAAGGCTAGGAAGTAAACCCGAAGTTTGATCTTGGCTCGACAAAGGTGAGTACACCTTACTTTTAGTAAGCATGTTAAACTGTATAATAGAAATAAAATGATGAAAAATATGGAATTATTGTATAAATCATAAATAATAGAATTATAAGAAAAATGGGTACATAATATTCAGTATGTAAATGATAAAGAGAAATATATATATATATATATATATATATATATATATATATATATATATATATACACGTTGATATACGAGTTTAGAAATGATTTGATGTAGTTGTGTTTGAGGAATTGTAATGTATCTGATTGTAATGAAAATGATTGATTGATTGCTATGAGCTTGTGCTACGTATGATTGTGATGAACATGATTGGATGGATTGGTATGAAAATGTGATGTACTTGATTTGTGAATGCTTATTTGCATGTTCGTTGCTTAGTGAATGCATTGTCACGCTATATATATGGTTAATGTATTATAAGAGAAGATTCATGTTGTTGAGGACCTGGCCCGAAAAGGGGTAGGGAGGGATCCGATATATATATGTGTGTGTGTGTGTGTGTGTGTGTGCGCGCGCGTTAAGAGATGAGAATCCCAGTAAGGGGTAGGGGAGAATTTAAATGATGAAAAGACCTCACGCAATAAGGGGTAGGCGAGGATTCAATTTGTATTGTGATGATTGACATACAGATACATGGGAGATACCCTCGTTGTTATACGACTTTCCAAATGATAGGGCGTTATAATGATACGACACTATATACGTGATTATACATCTAATTACTTTTTTTGTTAATGCATTCTAATGATTGGCCTACGAGAGGCATACTTAATGATTGGCCCATGAGAGACATGCATTTATGATTGGTCCATTAAAGGCATGTGATGTGTTGGGCATGATGAAGGGCATGAATGATGATTGTGATGATGGAATGGTATTTCATTGGAAGTTCTTTATTCTTATCAACTTTATAATTAAATATAGTGTCGTAAGTTTTGTATGCTTGAAAGGCTTGTAAGGATCTTGGTAATCTTGGCTTAATTGTTATTTCTTCTTGTTAAGAAATAGAGATAGATGACTGGAGGAAACTCAATAAAGCTTAAATTTTAGTTCCTTTATATTTTGATGAATTATATGCTATAGTTATAATTAAAAACAAAAATTTTTCCTCCAATACGATTACTGTTAGTAATTTGTTTCTCATTCGGCTTTTTAGCTCACTCCTTTATTTGCTAATATTTTAGGTAGTACTTAAATTTTTATGGTCAAGTCGAAAGGCATTCGTCTACGACATCCTCATCTTTTGGGTTTTTCGTTAGGATTCTATTTAAGAGTTTTGTAGTGGGAAGTTTTCCCTTTAAGTATGATCCCAAGTTTTAAACTTTGACCCTATATGTTGTAAATGTCGTTTGTTTATGTAAATTGTGATTGTTTGTCTTGTAAAATTATATGTTTGCACATAGATCAGTGTGATCAAAGCTGAGAGGCAGTGATACCTCATTGGGTAGGACCTACCCAGGGACGAGTCATTACAGTTGGTATTAGAGCTTTAGGTTTAAGATTCTGTAGACTTAGTTGCATGGTACATGGGGCATGTGATAGGTAGAGAAGATCTTGTATAGGAGTGATAAACCATAATGGTTTAGGTGGGGGTAAGATGTCTTTAGACTAAAGGTGAGTTTACTTGTGTTTGAATGTTGTGTGAATTTGGTGCGGTTTGGAATGATTTATGATGTTCGTAAATTTTCGTGGTAATAACTTTTAATAAGAACTATGAGTGTGATTGCTTTGAGATAATGAGGTATTTTGATTGATGTATTGTTTGTATGTGTGAATATATTAGTATATGGTTGGTAGTTTAATAATGATGTGGAAAAGAGAAAATTGAGAAAAAAATATTTTTAAAAGAGTTTTAATTACTTGAAAATCAAAGAGTTTTAATTATATGAAAATCTTACTTTGATATATATATATATATATATAAATATAGACACACACACACACACACGACCATTGATAAATTGCTAATAAGATGCTAATCGAAGGATTTGGAGCTTTTGTTAAGAATGATTTCCCAAGTTATGAGCTGAATAAATTGTACTGAGTCATGTATGAATGCTTCTTTTAATGAATTCTTCTTATGTCGTATATGTTAAAGATTTTAGGAAATGTTAATGGTTTGAATACTTTGTGATGTGTGACCTAAGTAGTGTATATTGTTTTGTTTATATTATAAGATGAAACTATGAATTAAGAGTTAGTGCATTAATATTCGGGGTTGAATATAAGAAAGAAGAGTTAAGTTTATATCGACAATGAAATATTTTGAAAGTTCGGGTTGAGAAATCATTTAGAAATTGTGGGAAGTTCAAAGAGTTAAAGAACTGTATCAATTCATAGAAAGTATAGATATATAGTTAGTAAGAGAGACTTGAGAAGGATGATTAAAGTTCAAACAAGAATATAAATGGACTTCCAAGAATAACAAGGAAGTAGGAGTGGATTATTGGACAAGTGGTTAGTGTAAAGAATAAAGTAAATGGGAAGTAGTTGAAGTAAAACGAGATGAATAATCTAAATGAAACAAGGATGGTAACAAATGAAGTATTAAGGATGAATAGTTGATAGAAAAGCGAACACTACTTACTAAGTAGAAGGAGGTTCAAATAAAGTAGAATGGAGTCTACTAAAATGGTGAATTTGATCACTCTAGTATTAATAGTTGGTTGACATCGATAGATAGAAAGATCAAGATGTTGGTGAATGAGAGGTTACACCCTTTAACAACAATTTTTGATGAAGGTGAAGAAATTAAGGATTGCGGTTAGAATATTCGATATTGTGAAATAAACTTGGAATAGTGCTAATCCTAGTTATTTTGTGAAAACTTGATCAAACAAATTTCGAAGATGAAATTTTATTAGTGGGGGGATAATTGTAGAGACAGGTATTTTAAATTGAAATATTTTAATTTTAGAGTTTTCGCACTCCACAACTAGTACCAAGCTACTTTCTTTAATCTTCAATGATACCCATAACTTGGACCTAGGAGTAAAACAACATATAATCCCATCATTCTCAATCGTTATTGAATATTGTAAAACCCCAAGGTAATTACACAATTTAAATATTATGTGCGCACTTTGCAAGAAACCAAAAATCAAAGAAATCAAGGTGTTAAACCCTTTTTTTTACCCATTTTTAAAATCATTTTCCTTGAATCTCAAAAACACTTTGATTTCATGAATACTAACACTTTTAACAGTGTTTTAATCAAACTTTCAAAGTATATAAACATTAAAATCAATTTGGAAAAGTTCCGCATTCAAAGACTGAAGAAAAAAATAATATTTTTAGAAAATTAGCTTGACTCAGTCGATTGGTTACTTGATCCACTCGACTCGAACACCTCCAGAAGCTTTTGCCATTTTACCTAGTTGACTGGGTACTTATACCAGTCCCTAATCGATTGGTACTGCTTAAAACAGCATACAATCGACTAGAGGAGCCCCCAGTTGACTAGTAACCCGATTTTCAGCAAAATTCCTCTACGAAAATCATCTTTTCTCCCAAATTATGTAGAGCCCAGTATTTTATTTAGAATATTTAAATTTCAGAGTTTCGCTTCGACTCATAAAAGTGTGCAATTTTTCAATTTTGATTAAAAAGCAATTCGTACTTAGTTGTGTGGAGTTTGGGAACGAGTAAAATTTTGATAATAAAAACTTGTGTTGGGGGAAATTTTGGAGTTTAAGAAATATGTCGTTAAATTGTAAAAGAATTATTAAGTGGAAGGCTAGTGTTATGATTTAGAAAGCTATGTGGTAAAATTAGGAAGGGTTGTAAAGTGAAGGATGATTTTGTAATTCTTAAAGAACTTTTCTATAAATAAAGCAGAGGGGAGAGAAGAGCCAACATTTGTTGGATTCTTCTAGAGAAAGAGAGAGGTTGCAAGTGAGAGGAGAGAAAGAGAGGCAAATAGAGAAAAATAGAAGAGAAGAGGAAGGAAAAGTTGGGAGTTTTCTTACAAAACTCAAGATAAAAGCTTATTTTCCTTTTCTTTAATTATCAAGTGTGTTGACTTCTCTAAAGATTTGAGTTTTGAGTTGTAAAGTTGAAGATTTTCTCAAGAAAAAGTTTGAAGAAAATGATTTTGTTTCAAAAAATGGGTTTTGTGCAAAATTGGTTGAATTAGGAGTTTTGGGTTCAATTTTTCTCCTCGGTAATATAAAGTTTTTGACTTCAAGAAAACTTGTGTCTTTGAACAATTGGAAGGATGTTTTGAAATCAAGAACAAATTTGGGGGAAAAGATGAATTTTCAGAGTTATTTTTGCTGGAATCAGGTGTAATGACCCTCTCGGGTCAGCCATCTCAACTCTTTTAAGAGGAGATACAACATTTTTATCTTATCATAAACAATATATACAATATGTTGGAAATCATCTTGACAAGATGCCCAGGTGGTGATCTTCCAAACACCCAAATCTAGAATGACTTGTAAAGAAAAGATACAGCAACCAAAGTAAGAAAGAAGACAAGCAATTGTTATCGAGGTTCGGCAATAGCCTACATCCCCGTGAGTTCCTCCAAACTCTCTGCATTAAATCAATGGTTCTTTACAATCCAGCAACCCTCTTCAAGAAACCTTAAGTTATTGAAGAAACCAAGAAGAGAAGAAAGAAGACGATAAGAATTATTACAATGCTCTCTATCAAATCTATACTACTCTCTCTTTACAACCAGCCTCACTACAATGAGTCCCTTTTGTGTTTTGTGTCTTTGCACTCTCACACAATTCTCTCTTGTATTGTGTCTTGTTACTCTTTACAATTGATCTCAAATTATATCACAAAGCTATGTTGAGAATGAAGCTAGGTGACCCTTTATATAGTGCACCAACTTCTTGTCCAATCTTGAGAGTCAATCTCTACCCTTAGATCTTGATGACCACTCAACCATGGCCCTTGATCAATCCTAAGTGATACTATGCATTTTACGCATGTCTCCACATACTTAACAAAGGCTGAATCAAATGGATTGTGTGTGCCTTCAAGGTGCAGCCTGAAACAGGGCACACTTGCTGCCACTCTGTGCGCCGTGGCCTGGGGTAGGGTGTGCCGCGGCCTGGCCTTCTTCCATCATTCCTTCATGCTGTGCACTGCAGCCTGGACAAAGCTGGGCCACGGCCTGACCTGATGCATATACTTTCCAGCTTGTGTGCTTAGGCGCACACACTAGTGTGCCTACCTTTGCCTTGCTCCAAGGTGCCGCGCACACTTGTGTGCACTTCTTTAACATGCTGAAATTTATTCTTCTAACCTTGGTTTAAAATTTAACCATGTTTAAACCTTAGACAAATATCAACAATCTTTACCTTTGTATAAGTGTTTAAACCTGAACCATTATGCAGAGAACTTCAGGATCCAAACTCATCTTGAGTCATCAATCAACCGACTCCAATCCTAAGTAATCCAAGGCAATGATTGAACTTACTTAGAGGTAGAACTTTAGTACCTAAATCCGCAGGGTTTTCTTCCGTGGCTACCTTGTCCACATGGATGCATCCTTTTGTAACATTTTCCCGAATGAAATGATACCGAATATGTAACAACCCATCTCGGGTTGGCCACCCCCGAAACGGTGTCATCACATTTTGAGAATCCCAGCACGACACATATATGCAACAACAAAAAGAAATAACACTAAAAGAAATTTATATCAATCCGATCTTTAAACATTCTATACAACATAAAATACATGAATATTTAAAAATAAAATTTTTCTTTTCATTTATCTCATTAGTTTGAGGATAATGACAAACACGTGGCTTACAGAAATGATTTCTTCTGAACCTCAACTCACCAAATTATTTATCAAGCCAGCTACCTGAAAATCATTGTACAATGAGGAGTGAGCTTCATAAGCTCAGTGAATTAAATTTACTAAAAGTACTCATTTGTATAAACATTCTTTTAATATTTTTAATCAATTTATATCTCCTACACTTGATACTAGCACTCTACTATCACTACCTATGTCATAATACCTATTCTCTATCATTCTTTTCCTCTTATTTATTGGTTCACCTCAATACCATCAATTATTTCATAATTTCCTCGTAATGAGGTTTACATCATAAGTCTACCATAACAATAACACACCACACCTCAGCATTTCAATCACCTTATCGCCATAATTGTTTCTTTCTGTGAGACTCAATCATCTATAATTATATTCACAACAATACACCACATATCAACATTTCATATCATCATAACTGTCTCTTTCTGTGAGACCCAATCATCTATAATTATATTCACAATAATACATCACACCTCAGCATTTCAATAATATTATCATCATAACTGTCTCTTTTTGTGAGACTCAATCTTCTATAATTAAATTCACAATTAATACATCACACATCAGTATTTCATAATGCAGCAATAATTAAAACAAATGCAATGCATAAATGATTATGATGGGAACGTCTTCCCACCTGTCGACAGGTTGTTATTATCTTAGACTGGTTGCCTTCTCGGTTCTTTCATTCTCATTTAGACTGGCTGTCTTTCCGGTTCTTTCATTTTCATAAGACCAGCTGTCTTCCCGGTTCTTTCATTTTTATTAGACCGGCTGCCTTCCTGGTTCTTTTCTTT
Organism: Bretschneidera sinensis; assembly: GCA_023935145.1. NCBI lineage: Eukaryota > Viridiplantae > Streptophyta > Magnoliopsida > Brassicales > Akaniaceae > Bretschneidera > Bretschneidera sinensis. Next base: position 91,124,253 of record CM043698.1, read on the forward strand.
CTCATTTAATGCATATGCATATGAGCAATGATATGAAATATGCATAAAACAGTAATATAAAAACGATATATAAATTCAAAACACTTAAATTGATTATCCTAATTATTCTCAAATTTATATAACAAAAATTTCACTAAATTCCTCTCATCCCAAATCACATCAAATAATCCATTAAAGCTTGACAAGACCCACTAAATTTCATCCCTAATTGTATCAATTAATCCATTAGAGCTTATCAAGATCCACTATATCAAATAATCCATTAAAACTTATCAAAATCCACTAAATTTCACCCCAGATCATATCAAATAATCCATCAAAGCTTGTCAAGATCTACTAAAATTCATCTCTTGTCAAGATCCACTAAAATTCATCTCATCATAATTTGTATTAAAACATCAATATAACTCATCAAGAATTTCACTTATCACTTTGATTATTAAATCAACTTATTATTTAAATAAAAATATTATTTCTCTCCTAATAATTTTCTACATGTCCAAAATTCCTATCATAATTATCAACCAAATCTGTATCAATCCTCACAACATATGATATTAATTTATTTCAATATTATCACTAAATTTTTCATTTTTATTTGGACTACTTAAAGTAAATCCAACTCACCACGTAGCTCTTAAAGTTACCCGTGGATCACCTCATTGCCTTTCCCGTTTCTCTAAGAAATTCCTCCGATTGTAGATCGTCAACACCTGACATCATATTTATATAATTTTCTAATTTATTCTTCAATTCGATATAAATCACACTTTGAAATTTCCCACTTTGAATTTAGGGAACTTCATAAATGTCAGAAATTCAAAAATAACCATTATGTTATTACCTTTTGCTTTTCTGATAGCTTTTCGTGATTCTCTATGAAATTCTACAGAAAACCTCTTCAAAATTTTGCTCTTTCAACATTTCTTTAAGTCCCTAAATGCTTAGAGAAAAAAATGAGAGATTGAAAGAAACTGAATGAAATCGCTCAGTTATGAATATGTTTGCGTATATATAAACTTTCTTTGCTTCAACAGCCTCCTTTTTTGCATTTATTGGGCTGCCACGCACAGGGGTATTTGGTATTCATACAGAATGCCTTTCTTTCTCTTTTCTTCCTTTGGCAGCAAGTGGCAACACCTGCTGCCACATTTTTTTACTTTTAGGTTTTTATTTTTACTTTTTTTTTTAATTTTTTAATTTTTGACTTTTCTTCTTTTTTTTTCCTTTCTTTTTCTTTCCTCAAGACGTCTTTGGACATCTAGACCATTTTTTTAAAAAAATTTTAATAATAATTTTTTTCTTTTCTTTTAATGACGTCCAAGTCCTAGAATTTTCTTTTAATTTTTTTTCAAAAGAATTATTTTATTCAATACTTAGTCCTTCCCGTAAAATATATTACTAAATTATTTTTTTAACCTTACTTCACAAACACGGGTATTACAGAACATCCATGTGCTTTGTCCTCTCATGGAACACCGGATTTTTACACAAGTGCAATGCACTTTGACTATCCGAAAACACCACAACCTGCTCCTCTAGTACCTTCAACTCTTCCAGACCCTTTGCACCACATAGCTTCCTTAATGACCTCCGTAGCAGCTATGTATTCAGCCTCGGTTGTTGAGAGTGCTACCACTGGCTGCAACTGAGCCTTCCAACTTACACAACATTTGTTTAAGTTGAAGAAGTAGGAGGTAATCGATCTCTTTTTATCTCAATCTGATCCATAGTCCAAATCTGCAAAACCCTAAAGGCAGATGGATTTATCCCTCTTCTCATAAACCAGCCCTACTTTTGGGCTTCCCTTCAAGTACCTCAGCAACCACTTCATCCCAAGCCAATGCTCTTTTCTAGGATTACTCATAAACCTACTGAGGACACTTATTGCATGAGCAATATCAGGTCTAGTGCTTACCATGGTGAACATAACAGAACCAACAACACTAGAATAAGGGACTTTTTCCATTTCCTTCTTCTCTGCCTCTGATCTCGGACATTGATCGCTGGAGAACTTGAAATGACCAGCAAAGGGAACCTTCACTGGTTTGCTATCTTCTATAGAGAACTTAGATATCATCTTCTCTATGTAGGAAGTTTGAGAGATCTTCAATCTGTTTCTCTTCCTTTCTCGCATGATACACATCCCAAGGATCTTTTGTGCATGGCCAAGATCCTTCATCTCAAACTCCTCATTGAGTTGAGCCTTCAATTTCCTTATCCTCTCCATGCTGCTCCCAACCAACAACATATCATCAACATAGATGAGGATGATCACCACTTCCTCAACCTTCTGCCCCTTATAGTACAAGCACGAATCATAGTAGCTCCTCATGAAACCTAGGCTGATTACAAAGGAATCAAACCTCTTATTCCATTGCCGAGGTGATTGCTTCAGGCCATAGAGAGATTTCTTCAATTTGCACACCAACTCTCCTTACCTTCTTTCCTCATAGCCTTTGGGTTGCCTCATAAAAATGGTTTCATCAAGCTCTCCATGTAAGAATGCTGTCTTCACATCCATTTGCTCGATTTCCCAATTAATTATAATGAAATTTGAAGCCATCTTTGTAGACAAGATCCCAGATTTATGCAATACCCACAAATGCTTTCTTCAACCTCAAGAACACGATCGAAGATATATTAACACCGTTCTTGAATCAGTCTCAAGAACACGATCTAATCTTGATCTTTACTCCGTTCTTGAATCACCCAAGAAGTTGATCTTTGATTCTTGGAGTCTTGGCTCCATCACCTTCTTGTTCTTACTTCGACACCCGGCTGTACTAGCTCTGATACCACTGTTAGAAATCACCTTGACAAGATGCCCAAGTGGTGATCTTCCAAACACCCAAGTCTAGAATGACTTGTAAAGAAAAGATACAGCAACCAAAGCAAGAAAGAAGACAAGCAATTGTTATCGAGGTTCGGCAACAGCCTACGTCCCCGTGAGTTCCTCCGAACTCTCTACACTATATCAATGGTTCTTTATAATCCAACAACTCTCTTCAAGAAACCTCAAGTTCTTGAAGAAACCAAGAAGAGAAGAAAGAAGATGATAAGAACTATTACAATGCTCTCTATCAAATCTATACTGCTCTCTCTTTACAACCAGCCTCACTACAATGAGTCCCTCTTGTGTTTTGTGTCTTTGCACTCTCACACAATTCTCTCTTGTATTGTGTCTTGTCACTCTTTACAATTGATCTCAAATTATGTCACAATGTTATGTTGAGAATGAAGCTAGGTGACCCTTTACATAGTGCACCAACTTCTTGTTCAATCTTGAGAGTCAATCTCCACCCTTAGATCTTGATGACCACTCAACCATGGCCCTTGATCAATCCTAAGTGATGTTGTGCATTTTGGACATGTCTCCACGTACTTAACAAAGGCTGAATCAAATGGACTATGTGTGCCTTCAAGGCGCGGCCTGAAACAGGGCAAGGTGCTGCCTGAAACAGGGCACACTTGCTGCCACTCTGTGCGCCGCGGCTTGGGGTAGGATGCGCCACAGCCTAGCCTTCTTCCTGCATTCCTCCATGCTATTCGCTGCGGCCTGGACAAAGCTGGGCCGCGGCCTGACTTGATGCACATACTTTCCAGCTTGTGTGCTTAGGCGCACACACTAGTGTGACTACCTTTGCCTTGCTGTCCAAGGTGTCGTGCACACTTATGTGCACTTCTTTAACATGCTGAAATTTATTCTTCCAACCTTGGTTTAAACTTTAACCATGTTTAAACCTTAGACAAATATCAACACAATAATAAAAAAAATGCATGAATATTTACAAATTTTCAAAATATATCTTTCTCTTTCTTCCATTAGTTTGAGAATGCTGACCATAAGACTTACATATAAAAATTCGGTCTGGATCTCAACTCACAAATCTATTTGTTCTGCTCGCTACTTGAAATTATTTAACAATGAAAAGTAAACTTCACAAGCTCAGTAAATTAAATTTACTAGAAGTGCTTGATCTGTATACTTCTATTTATATTCAATAATTATTAAATTAACATAATTAATCATCTATCTCTTCTCACATACTAAGTCAATCATTTATCATTTTCTTTAAAAATAAATCATCAAGCTACCATCTTTCAGTAAATATATCTCATATACCAATCATATTAGTTTTTTTCTCATATATTTTATGAATTCAATATTTTCAGTTCAATATCATCATTTACCTCATCATGAGGTTCACATCATACAAACAATCAATCTTACAATTCTTTATCATATCATCATTTCAATTTTTTTTTATCATCAAAGTTGTCTTACTATGAGACTCATCTGTCTATAAATAATTTCACAATCAAGACTAATGCTTTAGCATCTCAAACAACAATAATAAATATTCAATAAAATAAATGCATGAATTTAAATTATCTTTCTTTTTTTCTCATAAGATCATCACATCATTTCATACTATCATTTGGAAACGTCTTCCCATATGTCGACATGTTTCAGCCAGACGAGCTGTCTTCCTAGTCTTCTCAGCCAGACTTGTAGCCTTCCTGATCTTCCTTTTATGCATATGAACAATAACATGCAAGCAAGTATACATCAAAGCATTCAGTTCAACTCTCTTTCTCAAAATTATTTTTTTATCATATATATATATATATATATATATATATTAAATTGTCTTCTTATTTATCATATCAATTTATCAATTACAACTTTCAAGAATTTCACATTTCTTTTAAACATATTTTCCATCAATCCATCCTTTTAAAAATACAACTTCTATTATAACTAATTTTCAACATATCATTCAATTATATTTCATACTTAATCAACCAAATCAATTATCATATATTAAAAAAAATACATCATCCAATTATTATAATTCAACAATTAATTTAAACATCATCAATTCATATTTTATATTGGTATCGATTACTAAAAGTAAATCTAACTCACAACGCAGCACTTAAAACTACCTGTGGATCACCTCTTTGCCTTTCTTGCTCCTCTCAGTAATTTCTTGAGATTGTTAATCACCAATACCTCATTATAAATTTTCATCAATTTTACTATTCATAACTTAATTCAATAATATAATCATTTAATTATAAGTCTTATTGAAAATTTACCACAAATTGAGATGAAGTCTTAATATTAAAATTGGATAACTGCAATTATTTAAAGTTGTGGGGAAATTTCTATATGAATTTATTGCTTAAGAAATTTGATTTGAAGAAAGAAACCCAAACAAACACGAGAAGAAATGAAGAAAAAAAACTGAGAACTTTATGTTTTGTAATTTACTATTTTTTAATAAATATTATTTTATTATTAATTAATATATTAAATTATAAAAAAAGTTTAACTTACTTAAGTTTCACGTGAACATCGGATATGTTCACTGCTCTGTCACTTTAATTTTGATTTTTTATAATTACAGTTTTACCATTTTATAATTTTGCCATACATTTATTACAGTTTTACCATTTTACAATTTTATCATTACATTATTACAGTTTTTCCATTGATCTTTTGGTATTTAAAATTTACGGTTTTGCCACTGCTTAGTTACAATTTTGTCATTTCTTCTTTAAAATCAAATTTTCATCATTTCTTTCTTCCAAAAATTACAACAAAATTATAAATATTTATATTTTCTTTTATTAAAATTTTTAAATTATTTTCTCAACCTCATTCCGCATTTTCTTCAAAATTCTTTTATTTCAACTTCAAATTTTGTATTTTTTCAGCGCTTTCTTCTTCAAAAAATTTCTAGATCTTTCAATAAAATTGTCACTATTATCTTTCAAAATATATTAAATTTGATAGTCAATACTTAAATTATACATAATTTAATTCATTATAAAATCAAATTATCTTTTTACCCTTATTTTAATGTTACGAGTATTACATTAGGTGACCTAGGAGACTTAGTCGGGAGACCTATCGACTGGATGAGGTTTTCTTGCTATTTCAAAAGGACCCAATCGATTGGGTCATAGTACCAGTTGACTGGGTGAAGTTGCAGAAGTTTTTGGATGTTTTCCCAGTCAACTGTATCAGGTACCTAATCGATTAGATCATGCTGATTTTTCAAAAAATAACTCTTCTCTTTAGTTTTGAACATGAAACCTTTCCAAAATAAATTTACTGTTTATATACATTCGAATTATGATTAAAACACCTTTCAATTAGCATTTAAAAAAATTAAATTGTTTTCGAGATTCAAAATAGTTGATTTGAAAAAGGACTTAAAGTCTCGATTTTTTTACTTTTGGTTTCGCGCGAAGTGTGCTCTTGAGATTTAAAGTGTGCAAAACACCTTAAGATTGCTAGAGATTCTTTTAAATAATTTAAAGTAATGAGATTAAGGGTTATTAATTCCTAGGTACTAATGGGGAAATCCTTGAGAGACAATGGAGTAGTAAGATCGCGTAGCGAGGTGATTACGCCTTACCTAACATATTTAAAATATGTAAATCGAGTAATAGAGGATAAATAAAAATAATATGATCTAACTTGATAAATACAAACCGTATAAATTTATGAAGATTAAGTATATAGATTATGGCATGAAGATAGTAAAAATTAGTAATATGAGGAATTGGTATAGATTGAGAAATAAAGGTTTAAAATATGAATTTAGAGATAAATTGATGTAGTTGTGCTAGGAAATTTTGATGAAAATGATTGATTAAATTGTTTTGAGATTATGATATGATTGGTTTATAAATGCTTGAGTGCATATTCTTTACTTCATGAATACATTTCACCCTATATATATAGTTAGCGTATTATAAGAGAGGGAGTGGTGAGAATATGGTAGGTCCCTTCCCACAAGGGGTGTAAGGGTACTGAACGGATATTAGACGAGTAAGACCTGGTCCGGATCAAGGGGGTTTTGAAGATTTAATATTATGATATGATGATTTGACGTACCAATACATGGCGTGACGTCCCCGTGATGATGATATACCCCAGTGAGGGACAATGATTGATTATAAATTTATTGCATTGCATCATATAGCATGGCATTACATTTCATGGACACATTGAGGTGAATGGCTTGTGAGGGGTGTGTGGTATGATTGGCCCATGACGAGCATCTGATGTACTTGGCCTGGATAAAGGGCATGATGGTTGTTATGGATATACAAGGTGTGTAGATGAGATTTTCTCTGAATACTTGTCCTTGTGCTTTGTGAATGTATTAAGATTTGAATATAGTTTATGAGTTAAGAAGTTTGTGAACCCTAGTGTAGTGGTTATATAATTATATATGAAGTAAAGAGAAATACTTGGAGAAAACTTAAAGAAATAATTGGAGGATAGTTATGAAAGATATTACTCGTACATAGAAGGTTTACTAAATAATATGTTGTAGTTTAAATTAAAAAGATAATTTCTCCAATATGATTTCTTCTCGTAAGGTGTGTCTCACTAAGCTTTTTATCTAATTCTTTTATTTTTGCTAACTTTTCAGGTAATTGTTGGGGACTTGATGGTCAAAGTTGAAAGAAGTCCTACTGAGGACCTTTGGCGGTGGCATCCTCAGCTTTCAGAGTCCTTGGTAGGAGTTAAATTCGAGACTGAGATTAGTTGTTGTAAAAGAACGTTATAGCAAGGGAAGGTTTTCTTTCACTTGTGTCAAATGTTAAACTTACTGTATTTAATTTATAAATTTTAATTGTATGAACTTGTGATGTTTTGAGTACATGTTTGTATTATTAGTAAATTATATGTGTGAATGCATGTAAGTCGGGGTTCTCGGGACTAAAAGGTAATGATACCTTCTCGGGTATGGCCCACCCAGGGATGAGTCGTTACATTTTTGGTATCAGAACTTTAGGTATAAGGTCCTGTAAACCTTGTATGATGCATGTGCATGAGGTGTTTATAGAAGGACGATTATGTAGAGTTAGAGAGGATGCCACTTAGGAGCTGAAACTTGTAATGGTTCAAGTAGGGGTAATATATTTTGAGATCTAAGTTGAGTTGGCTTGTGTGCGATTGTTGTGTGGAATTAATGTTGTTTGGATTGAATTTTTATTGTGGAATTTTGGTAATGATGTTTGTGATGAGAATGTCTGATGAAATGTTTTGATTGATATGTATTTTTTGCGTAATTGTGGAAAGTTTGGTATATGCTTGGTGGTTTATTGGTAGCATTAAAAAGTGAAAGTTGAAGAGGGGTCTTTGGAGAAACTAATTATTTGAAAGTTTTGTATTGAATTATTTAATTACTAACAAAATGTTGATAAACCACTAGTTAAAAAGACTTTGAGTTTATACGAGTTGACCTGATTATACTAAGTTAGTGTAGTATGTTGAAATATTTGATTAATGACTTTTCTTTTCTTGAAGTATAGATTATGATATTTGTAATTGATTATTGTGATATGGTGGTGTAGTTTTAGCTTAAGAAATAATTAGTATAGAATTTGTAAATTTAAAGTGGATAAAGTTTAGTGTAGTGGGCTTGTACGTGTGTATGACTAAAAGACGAGCATAGGGAGAAAGCAGTCGATGGAGTGTTGGATCGTAGTACCTAGAAAGTTCGAGTTGAACTACTGATTAGGAAATATGGGAAATTTGAGAGTTGGAAGATAGGACCGATTCATAGATAGTTGTATGTGTTTCATTAAGAAGTGATAATTTAAAAAAGGTGATAAGAATTATAAGTAAGAGTATAGATGGGGTAGAGAGTATAAAAAGGAGTTGGAATAGAATTGTTGGATAAGTTGTTAGTGTGAAGATTGGTAAAGTAAGATCCATTATAGATGAAAGTTATTTCATAAGAGTTATCGAAGCTCGGATTATCTTAAGAAGAATTTGTTGGGGTAGATTAAGGAAAAGAAGTGAACTTATCGAAAAAGAGATTAAGAGTACTAAACATTGAGAAATTGTGTGGGAGCTTAATGTAAAGTGAGGGGAAGATCGTAGGTAGATTAAAAGCTATTAAAAAGTATTAAAGAGAATTAAAAATAGATTTTTGACTAACTGAATAAAGAAAATTTTAAATTCTTGATGGGATTGAAATGGTGTTTGAGAAATAGTGCAAGCTGTATGATGCAATCCAGAAATCGCATATTCAAGGATTAATCGCGATAGTGAGAAAAAAAGGGAATTGTTGGATTACATTATACTTAATGTGACTAGACATAAGATTCAGTAAGGAAAATAACAGAGATGAGATGTTAGATGATCTTCTAGAAGTTTAATTCCTAAATGGATCGAAAGAGGAAACGGAAAAAGAAAAGGAGTTAGAAGTGTAGTTGAGTCAAGAAAGTAGTTCGAGTGTGTAAAGGTCTAAGAAAAAGGTGGAAGTAGAATAAAGAACTGAAGATATTATAGTTCGGTGACTTGACAAAAAGAATTATGCAAGTCTATATGAGATTTTGAAAATTAGTTATAATAGAAGTTGTATTTTTAAAAGGATGGATTGATGGAAAATATGTTTAAAAGATATGTGAAATTCTTGAAAGCTGTGATTGATAAATTGATATGATATATAAGAAGACAATTTAATATATATATATATATATATACACACAAATATATATATATATATATATATGATAAAATAATAATTTTGAGAAAGAGAGTTGAATTGAATGCTTTGATGTATACTTGCTTGCATGTTATTGTTCATATGCATAAAAGGAAGATCAGGAAGGCTGCAAGTCTGGCTGAGAAGACTAGGAAGGCAGCTCGTCTGACTGAAACGTGTCGACATATGGGAAGACGTTTTCAAATGATAGTATGAAATGATGTGATGATCTTATGAGAAAAAAAGAAAGATAATTTAAATTCATGCATTTATTTTATTGAATATTTATTATTGTTGTTTGAGATGCTAAAGCATTAGTCTTGATTGTGAAATTATGTATAGACAGATGAGTCTCATAGTAAGACAACTTTGATGATAAAAAAAATTGAAATGATGATATGATAAAGAATTGTAAGATTGATTGTTTGTATGATGTGAACCTCATGATGAGGTAAATGATGATATTGAACTGAAAATATTGAATTCATAAAATATATGAGAAGAAAACTAATATGATTGGTATATGAGATATATTTATTGAAAGATGGTAGCTTGATGATTTATTTATAAAGAAAATGATAAATGATTGACTTAGTATGTGAGAAGAGATAGATGATTAATTATGTTAATTTAATAATTATTGAATATAACTAGAAGTATACAAATCAAGCACTTCTAGTAAAATTTAATTCACTGAGCTTGTAAAGTTTACTCTTCATTGTTAAATAATTTCAAGTAGCGAGCAGGACAAATTGATTTGTGAGTTGAGATCCAGACCGAATTTTTATATGTAAGTCTTATGGTCAGCATTCTCAAACTAATGGAAGAAAGAGAAAGATATATTTTGAAAATTTGTAAATATTCATGCATTTTTTTTATTATTGTGTTGATATTTGTCTAAGGTTTAAACATGGTTAAAGTTTAAACCAAGGTTGGAAGAATAAATTTCAGCATGTTAAAGAAGTGCACATAAGTGTGCGCGGCACCTTGGAGCAAGGCAAAGGTAGTCACACTAGTGTGTGCGCCTAAGCACACAAGCTGGAAAGTATGTGCATCAGGTCAGGCCGCGGCCCAGCTTTGTCCAGGCCGCAGTGAACAGCATGGAGGAATGCTGGAAAAAGGCTAGGTTGTGGCGCATCCTACCCCAAGCCGCGGCGCACAGAGTGGCAGCAAGTGTGCCCTGTTTCAGGCCGCACCTTGCCCTGTTTCAGGCCGCGCCTTGAAGGCACACATAGTCCATTTGATTCAGCCTTTGTTAAGTACGTGGAGACATGTCCAAAATGCACAACATCACTTAAGATTGATCAAGGGCCATGGTTGAGTGGTCATCAAGATCTAAGGGTGGAGATTGACTCTCAAGATTGAACAAGAAGTTGGTGCACTATATAAAGGGTCACCTAGCTTCATTCTCAACATAACATTGTGATATAATTTGAGATCAATTGTAAAGAGTGACAAGACACAATACAAGAGAGAATTGTGTGAGAGTGCAAAGACACAAAACACAAGAGGGACTCATTGTAGTGAGGCTGGTTGTAAAGAGAGAGTAGTATAGATTTGATAGAGAGCATTGTAATAGTTCTTATTATCTTCTTTCTTCTCTTCTTAGTTTCTTCAAGAACTTGAGGTTTCTTGAAGAGGGTTGTTGGATTATAAAGAACCATTGATTTAGTGTAGAGAGTTCGGAGGAACTCACAGGGACGTAGGTTGTTGCCGAACCTCGATAACAATTGCTGGTCTTCTTTCTTGCTTTGGTTGCTGTATCTTTTCTTTACAAGTCATTCTAGACTTGGGTGTTTAGAAGATCACCACCTCGGCATCTTGTCAAGGTGATTTCTAACAGTGGTATCAGAGCTAGTACAGCCGGGTGTCGAAGCAATAACAAGAAGGTGACGGAGCCAAGACTCCAAGAATCAAAGATCAACTTCTTGGGTGATTCAAGAACGGAGTAAAGATCAAGATTAGATCGTGTTCTTGAGAGTGATTCAAGAACGATGTTAAATATGAGATATTTAAGTTGAGACAGGTGAAGTGAATTATTAGATGTTTGGTATTGAGTTTTATGACTAGGTTTAAAAAGAAAATGGAGTATTTTAGTGGGATTAATGATTATACTACCAAATCAAGAGAATGAAAGTATGAAACTTGAATTAAGAACTTATGATCGATGTTTAGTTGCTTTAATTGGAATATTTTACGGGGTATAAATTGTAAATCTTGAAACTATTGATAATCTTGGAGAAAGATCAGTTTAAGAGAATTAGGATTAAGGAAACACAGGAGTGAGTTGATGAAGAGACAAAAGGTGAGGTTTTAAATGACATTCTAAGTATGAATTGGGAGGTTACAGGTTTGACTAATGTAGGGTTGAGATTTTGGGAGATTGTTCATTGAAATAAATTGATAGGAGAGATAAGAAATGTTAGAGCTTTAACAATTATAAGAAAGTATATGGTAACGTTTTTGATAATTCTTAGGGTGAAAAGTTATTTGAATTTCTGGGTAATAGATTAGGGATCTGACTGAAGCATAGAATATATGTGAACATAATGATTAAATACGAGAATTGGTCTAAGGAAATATGTAAAGAAATGTAAGAATCTAGGGAGGATAATAAGTCTAGATAAAGGTTGATCCTTAAAGAAAGGTTTATGTAAACGAAATCTTGGGGAGTTCAAGTAGAGATCAAAAGGTGAAACTTTCTAAGTTAACAGAGAAGATAACTAAAAGTTGAATAATAAAGGAAGAAATTATAAATGAAGAATTACCTAATTAAATGAAAGTAATTGGATTGTTGTGATATAATGATGTTATGATTTGGTAAATGACATAATATTTTTATCAAAGGAAGATTAATCAATTTGGTATTGTGATGGAGAATAAGGTGCTTAACATTTAACATGCTTATAGGTTATATAAGGAATATCAGTAAGCATACCCTAGTTGGTGATATATGAGTTAAGGTTTGAATGAAAGCAATAAGAGAGAAGGTTGGATTAAAGATAAAAAAATGTTTTAAATAGAGAAAGTAAATTACCATTTAAATCACTTTCTTGAGGAATACTAGAAATGTATTAAAATGATTAAGAGATTTACTTATAGTTAAGAGAAGTAGGAACTGGGAAGCAAAGGAATCGGAAGTTGGGTAAAGAGCTAAGTTGAACTGAGTAAGGAATTGGTGTAGTGATGTTAATAATGTCTAATTGTCTTTTAGTTCTCCTTAAGGAAAGGAATGAATGAGGGATTGGAGAAAGTGAGATGCTGGTAAGTGATCGTGTGAAGAGACGACTTTGGAGAGAGATCCGTTTTAAAGGTAGTACTATGTTTAAGGCCTTTGAAGTATAAGGTTAAGGTAGAAATTTAAGAACCTAGAGTGACGTATGAAATGGTAAAAATCTTATCTTTGAACCACAATAGTAAAGAGGAAGATGTAAGAAGGAAATGATTAATAAGTAATACTTTTAGTTGAGGACTTGTAGTTTGAGGGTTTAATTGGATGAATCGATTAGCAAGAGTTAATAACTTTGAGGTTGAGGAAGTCTATTGTAAGATTAAATGATGCGTTGAGATTATTCTATTGATTCAATAGTCGGTTATCAGCGATATTGAGGAAGTTCAAGATGTTGATGAAATAGAATTTAGTTTTGTAAGTCGCAAATTACAATAAAGATAAAAGGTTTGAGAATGATACTCGAAAATGTGAAATGGACCTAGGAAAGAGAATTCTTATTGTATTGTGAACCCTAATCAAGGAAATTTCGAGGACAAAATTTTTATTAGTGGGGGAGAATTGTAGAGCCCGGTATTTTATTTGGAATATTTAAATTTCAGAGTTTCGCTTTGACTCGTAAAAGTGTGTAATTGTTCAATTTTGATTAAAAAGCAATTCGTACTTAGTTGTGTGGAGTTTGGGAACAAGCAAAATTTTGAAAATAAAAACTTGTGTTGGGGGGAAAAGTTTGGAGTTAAATAAGTGGGTGCGTAAATTGTATAAGAATTATAAAGTGGAAGGCTAGTGTTATGATTTAGAAAGCAGTGTGGTGAAATTAGGAAGAGTGGTAAAGTGGAGGATGATTTTGCAATTCTTAAAGAAATTTTCTATAAATAGGGAGAAAAGAAACAACATTTGTTGGATTCTTCTAGAGAAAGCGAGAGGGTGCGTGTGAGAAGAGAGAAATAAAGGAAAAGAGAAAAAAAAAAAAAAAAAAAAGAGATGAGAAGAAAGAGAAGAAGAGGAAGGAAAAGTTCGGAGTTTTCTTACAAAACTCAAGGAAAAATCTTGTTTAACTTTTCTTTAATTATCAAGTGTGTTGATTTTTCTAAGGATTTGATATTTGAGTTGTAAAGTTGAAGATTTTCTCAAGAAAAAGTTTGAAGAAAATGGGTTTGTTTCAAAAAGTGGGTTTTGTGCAAAATTGATTGAATTGGGAGTTTTGGGTTCAAATTTTCTCTTTGGTAATGTAAAGCTGTCCACTTCAAACCCTTAGAAAACTTATATTTTTGAACAATTGAAATGATCTTTTGAAATCAAGAACAAATTTGGGGAAAAAAATAAATTTTCAGAGTTATTTTTGCTGGAATCAAGTGATCCAGTAGACCCTAGGAGACCAGTTGACTAGATGAGGTTTTTGTGCTATTTCTAAAGGACCAGGTCGACTGAGTCATAGTTCCAGTTGACTAGGTGAAGTGGCAAAAGCTTTTAGACGTTTTCCCCATTGACTGGATCAGGTACCCAGTCGACTAGATCATGCTGATTTTTCAAAAAATGATTTTCTCCTTAGTTTTTGAACATGAACCCTTTCCAAATTAAATTTAATGTTTATAGACATTTTAAGTATGATTAAAACACATTTAAAAATGTTAATATTTACAAAAATTGAAGTGTTTTTGAGATTCAAAATAGATTATTTGAAAAATGACTTAAAGCCTTGATTTCTTTTACTTTTGGTTTCGCGCGAAGTGCACTATTGAGATTTAAAGTGTGCAAATCATCTTGGGGTTGCTAGAGAATCTTTTAAATGATTTAAAATAATGAGATTAAATGTTATTCATTCTTAGGTACTAATGGGGAAATCCTTGAGAGACAACGAAGTGGTACGATCATGTAGCGAGGTGAGTACGCCTTACCTTTAGTAAGTGTATTTAAAATATGTAAATTGAGTAATAAAGGATAAAGAAAAATAATATGATCTACCTTGATGACTAAAAATATTAGAAATTTATGAAGATTAAGTATATAGATTATGGTATGAAGATAGTAAAAATTAGTAATATAAGGAATTTGTATAGATTGAGAAATAAAGGTTTAAAATATTAGTTTAGAGATAAATTGATGTAGTTGTGTTAGGAAATTGTGATGAAAATCATTAATTAAATTGTTTTGAGATTATGATATGATTGGTTTATAAATGATTGAGTGCATATTCATTGCTTTATGAATGCATTTCACAATATATATATAGCATATTATAGGAGGGGGAGTGGTGAGAATGTAGTAAGTCTCATCCTATAAGGGGTGTAAGGGTACCGAACAAATATTGGATGACTAGGACCCGGCCTGGATCAAGGGGGTTTCGAAGATTTGATATTATGATATGATGATTTGACGTACTGGTACGCGGGGAGATGTCCCCGTGATGATGATATAGCCTAATGAGGGGCAGTGATTGATTGTGCATTTATTGCATTGCATCATATAGTATAGCATTACATTTCATAGACATATTGAGATGAATGGCCCATGAAGGGCATGTGATGTACTTGGCCTAAATAAAGGGTATGATGGTTGTTATGGATATACATTGTGTTGAAATGAGATTTTCTTTGATTACTTGTCCTTATGAATTTACTAAGACTTGTATATAGTTATGAGTTAAGAAGTTTACGAACCTTAGTGCAGTGGTTATATAATTGAATATGAAGTAAAGAGAAATACTTGGAGAGACTTTAAGGAATAATTGGAGGATAATTAAGAAAGATATTACTTGTGCCTAGAAGCTTCACTATATAATATGTTGTTGTTAAAATTAAACAGATAATTCCTCCAATATTGGAAGGTGTCTTAATGAGCTTTTTAGCTCACTATTTTATTGTTGCTAACTTTTTAGGTAATTTTTGGGGGCTTGACAGTCAAAGTCTAAAGAAGTCCTACTTAAGGCCTTCGGTAGCAACATCTTCAGCTTTGAGAGTCCTTGTAAGGAGTTGAATTTGTGACTATGATTAGTTGCTGTAAAAGAACATTGTAGTAGGGGAAGGTTTTCTTTCACTTGTGTCAAATGTTAAATTTATTGTATTGAATTTATAAATTGTAATTCTATGAACTTATGATGTTTTGAGTAAATATTTGTATTCTTAGTAAATTATATGTGTGAATGTATGTAGGTCGGGGGGCTCGGGACTGAAAAGTAATGATACTTTCTCGGGTAGGCCCACCCGGGGATGGATCGTTACAAATTCTCCTTGATTTCAAAGTATCTTTTCAAATCTTCAAAGATATATAAGTTCCTAAGGGTTTAAAGTCAAAATTTTTACATTACCTAAGAGAAATGATTGAACATTAAAACTCCCAATTTCACAAACTTTGCAAAAACCCATTTTTTTGAAGCAAAACCCTTTTTCTTCAAACTTTTTCCTTAATAATTTCTTTTAGTCACACTTCAAAAAATCAAATCATTAGCTTAACAACCAAAATTTATAGCAAGAAAGAAAGAAGAATAAGATCTTTACCATGTTTTTGCCAAAATTCTCTCTTTTCCCTATTCTTCCTCTCATTCTTCCCCTTTTTCCTCTTCTCTTCCTTTTCTCTTCTCTTTTCTCTTTCTCTCCTTTCTTTCTCGGTGGCTCTAGAGAGTTCCAGAATAAGTTGCTGGTCTCTCACCCCTATTTATACTAAGTTCTTTCCTTAATTGCACAAACAACCTTTAATTCTTCCTTTCTTCTAATACCCACCCAAAACCTCTTTAAAACTTAACATTTCTCCTATGACACATTCTCTCTTAATTCTTATTCCATTAACTTTGTTCCAAGCTCCACAAACCCCAATACTAAAAAATTAATAATAATAATAATAATAATAAATATATAAAAGGAATTTCAAACACCAAAACACGTCGAAGTTAGACATCGAAATTAAAATATTCATTTTTAAAGTATCAAGCTCTGCATAAAATTTGAACAATAACTTGTGAGTCACTTTCAATACAAGAAATGTTTATATTGTGTTTGTGCGTAAGCTTTAGACCCTCCAACAATGCTCGAACTTCTGCCTACATGTTAGTGTAATTCCCAAAAAAAAATTGAAAAAACAAGAATAATAGAGGAGCTATTAAACTGAAATAGACCACCACTTTGCCTTTCCAGTACTCATAGCTGAACCATTATATTTCAACTTAATTGTATTCACCTCGGGAGGATACCACTAGATCCATCTCCCTCTTTGAGTTAATTTTGATTTAACATTCAATCCAAGGGTGTTTATACAAAGCATCATCTAAAACAGCATTAACTATTGTGGAACAAACAACTCATTGATTTCCATTAAGCTAGACAATATTTGATCTCATTTTATTCATATCATCCCCTCTACTTGTTGTAGGATTAAGATCTATAACATTTGATCTTGCTACTGAGCTAGTAACTTGTTGTTCTTTATTAGTCTTTACTTCTTCCCACTCTTGTTGAGTATAGGGTTTAGTTTCTAGATCTATTTTTAGATGATTTATGGATCCAAATTCTCCTATTTTTCTTTTTCCCAAGAGCTATTTCCTTTCTTCTTAATATATCATCATCTTCTGATTTAGAATATGTTAAATCACTATCACTACCACTATTTATAACACTAGTTGTTAGATGAACGAGTTTGACTCATCTTCCATAGTGTCATGATTTAAGAAGTAATGATAGTTTGTTTTTTTTTAAAATATTCGTATTGTTGATACAGGTTTTGCATCATTGCTAATAATTGTTGTTTTTTATTAGGATCATCTTCATATTTAAAACGATGTTTCCAAAATTCTATCATTCCTATAACATATTCTCTATCTACTTTTTCTTTTTTTTTTTCTACTTCTTTAGCTCCAGTTGTTTTTTGCTCTTCCAATCCTAGTAATTAAGTACCATAACATAACCTTATTGGTGTAGTGTTTACTGAATTACTAGACTCTGGTTTATTATTACTTAGTTTGGTTTTTTACGTAATAATTTTAGTTTATTATCTATGTCATTAATTTTATCAGTAATAGTTTATTTTGTTTCATAATTTTGTCTAAACCATGAAATAGTTAAGTCTACCAAAGTATTTAGACCACTTAGTATATTTTAGTACTAGTTGCACTATTTTTAGTACTAGCTTCACTATTTTTATCAAAATGTAAATCATGTTCATAATTTTTCTTTATTTAAACCTAAATCTATTCCCTCACAATCTAATTGTGCCATCTTAGATAATGTTTTGGTTCATAATACCCTAATGTCTTACAATTTCTTGTCTTTCAATGCTTAGCAAACTAAAAGCCACTCAGGAAAACAAAGCCAAGCTACAAGAAAATACTAAACATGCTAAGAATGAAAAACAAATAAGTGAGTGAAAATAATCCAAGGAAATAAAGAAATACTTATATAAAGATTTTATATAGAAACTATATATTATAGAATGAAGACTAGATTGTACAAGCTCTGATACCAATTACAAAATAAAGATAAGGAAGATAAAGAGGATTGTTTGTTTGATCGATGCCTCCTTTTGAATATAAGAAAGCTATTTATTGAAGAGGAAAGAATCATCAGGTACAAAGCTATAATTATAAAAGACAATAAAGATAAGGAGAGAGTGCTATGTTATCAAAGATTATCTCATCTTTCCCATAAGATGCTACAGTGTTGGAAAATATTCTTCATTTTTCCCATAAGATGTTGTAGTGTTGGCAGAGATTTTTCATTATTTTTGTAACATGTTGCAACGTTGGTAAAGATAGTGTCTTTTTTCTTTTTTTTTGCCTGTAAAATATGAATTATTTTCATTGGGAATCTTTAGCCTTTTTTTAGAGATTTTCTTGATAATGGAGTGTGGATCCACTATGCTTCCATTGCATTCTTAAGGTTTTTCTCTATGATAAATTCTAAACTTTTGTCAATTTTAGCATATGTTATGCTTCAAGTAATTTTTCGTCCAGATAATTTAATAGATTTACAATAAAAACTATGGGAATGTCCAGAGTTTGGAATTCACTGTTGACAATATCATTAAGCAATTTTTTCGCTTCCTCTTGTTGTGCAAATGATGGTTCGAATGAAGAGTCAAGCTAAGGGATGAAAATTTTTCTTCCATCAGTGAGGTTTAGTCTTGTTCTTTCTTTGAGATATTGGCCAACTTCATAAATTTGTAAACGAAATTTTAGTTTGTAATTTTCTATGTCAAAACTGCTTATTGGATTTTGGACGTATTTAAAATTAGAATTATAATATATGTCTTCTATAAAATCTGAAGCGTGAGATTCTTTTAGATGCCATATTTGGTAAGGTTGAAAGATTTTTTCTCTTCCTCTGAAGCCAATGGTGTTGTAAATTTCAAATGTGTGATATATCATTGTTTTAATAAATATGGGTAACTGATTTAGTTCATCCCATTTTAAGTTTTGAAAAATTAATCTTTCAACAATTCTCTATTCAATATCAGATATATCACAAGGATTGTGATTGATAAACTGGATTAATTTTGAAATGTCATAAGTATTTTAAAAAAAAAAAAAAGACGTGTTCAACATGCTTATTTTGCTTATCTTGAACACCAAAAATATTATCATATTAGATTTGCTTCTTGATTGGAAGATAAATCTCATATGGTAAAACTTTTTTTTAGCTTTTTCAAATAAAAATATTCTCATTTTTAAAAAAAAAAATAGGATGTCCAGAACGGCTATCTAGAAAATTTGGAGTTTGTATTAAAATTTTAAAAAGTTCAAAGTTTTCTCGAACATCTAAATTTTATAATTTAGTACTTTAAGAAAAAAGATTTTTTTTAACAAATTCTCTTTTTTTTTCAAAAATCTTATTTACAAAATTACTCATATTCTTTATGAACTAAGTTTCTTTGTTTAAAATTGAGCTTTCCATGCGCCATTATCTCTTCGTAGATATCATAGGGAATTCCTGGGTTGAAGAATGGATAAACTTGTTTAGTTTATTTCTTTTTAAATGAAAGAGAAAAGTCTTGTGCTTTTTGCACAATTTCACTAAAATTTTGGTCAAAAGATGTTTCCCAAAGATTTTTGCTAAATTGTGACATCATTGGTGTCCATTGTCCTGCGTTAGGGTATGAAAATTGTACTGGTAATTGGAAACTTGTATACATTAGATAAAAGTAATAAGGTTCTTGAAGAGGCTTTTTCTTTTTCCTTATTGTAGTCCACTCTCATTTTTTTAAAGGATAGGTTTTTTTTTCCTTTCTCAACTATTAGGGTACCTGCTGAAACAGTCAGCAACAATATTATATGTACCTTTAATAAATTCAATATCAAAAGTATGTTTTTTTAATATTATTGTACCATCTAATTCTTCTAGGATTTTCTTCACCTCTTTTAGATTTTAGAAAATCTATAACTGCTTGATTATCTGTTCTTATACTAAATTTTCTAGTGTTAAATAAATATGAAACCGTTTAATGCCATCTTTATGGCTAACTATTCTTTTCGTATGTAATATAATTTATTTCATTAAATTTAAATTTTCCAAAATATATTCACAAACTAATTCATCATTATTATTTTTTTATGGCTTTTAGTATTGCTCCCCATATATTATTACAAACATCAGTTTCTAGGATAGTTTAGGAAAATAAATATAAGGTAATTTACTGATTTCATATTTGAATTTTTTTAATTAAATCAGTATCTTTTTTATCCCATGTAAATGATTTATTTTTCTTTATTTTATTTAGTAAAGGATTTTCCTTTTTGGAAAGATCTCTAATAAATTGTCTTCCATAGTTTAATATTCTTTAAAAAAAATTTAGTTTCTTTTTATCTTTAATTTCTTCCAAAAAATTCTTTATTTTTGATATAATATGTACTTGTAATCTAATCCCTGTTTGGGTTAGATATAATCCTAAAAAATCAATTTATATTTTCTCAACCTGAATCTTTTTGGGCTGAAGAATTATTTTGTGCTGGATAAATAAATCACATACCTTTCAAAGATGCTGTTTATGTTCTTATGTTGTTTTAGAGAAAACTAAAACATCATCAATGTAAAATAAATAAAAATATTTATATTTATTGAATATACTATCCATCCATCTTTGGAATATTTGTCGTGCGTCACACAGTCCAAACGGCGTTACATTCCATTGATAGTGTCAATAAAGAACACTAAAGCCAGTCAATAGTTTGGATTCTTCAGTTAGTTCTATCTGCCAGAATCCTAACTCGCAATCAAATTTACTAAAGAATTTTGCATTTTTAGTTTGGCTAATTAAAACATCTTTTCTTGGAATGAAATAACCATCAAATTCTAAATTTTGATTTAGTCTCTATAATTTATTACCATTCTTGCTTTGCCTCTTTTGATTTTTGAATGATTCCTTACCATAAAGGCTAGGCTAGAATGTTGACTAAGTGTTGATTCAATTTATAATGACCCATCCTCGAGTGGGCCCTACCCAAATAGGTATCATCACCTTTCAGTTTCGAGCACCTCGACCTACAAAACTTACAAGGCAAACAAAAATTTACGACAACTCATTTACAAATTTCACCATAAAAATACAACTCCAAACAAATTTTATACACAGTGAAAACAAAATCTTTACAATTTACAGAAGGCACAAAAAAAAAAAAAAAAACACCCCCACTATAACTAACTTATACACCTTATAATGAAATCTAAGTCATGACAAAACTTAGACTACTAAAAAAACCTCGAGGATGTCGTGGATGAGATCTTTACAAAAGACTCTTTTCAACACTAGAGTAAAAACTCTTGGAGTTTTCCTGAAATATTAGTAAAAATAAAGGGGTGAGCTAAAAAACTCAATGAGAAACTGTTACGATCCATCCTGGGTTGCCCACCCCCGAGATGGTGTCATCATATTTTGAAAATCCCAGCACGACACATATATCCAACAATAAAAATAATATCAATATAAATTTTTACATCAATCCTCAACCCTCAACAGAAGAGTACATCATTCTAATATTGATTTAAACATTTTACACAACATAATATGTATGAATATTTACAAATAAAATTTTATTTTATTTTCTCATTAGTATGAGGATGTGGACACGTACGTGGCATACAGATAATGATTTCGTTTGAATCTCAACTCACCAAACTATTTGTCATGCCTGCCACCTGAAATCATTGTACAATGAAGGGTGAGCTTCACAAGCTCAGTGAATTAAATTTACTAGAAGTATTCATTTGTATAAAAGGTCTTTCACTATTTAATCATTTATATCTCATATAACTCGATACTAGCATTCTACTATCACTACACATGTCATAAGATCTATTTTCTATCAATCTCTTCTTCTTATTTATTAATTCACAGTAAGACCATCAATTATCTTATAATTTTCTCGTAAAGCGGTTCACGTCATAAAGTCTACCATTTAGATGGTTCTTATCATATCATACTTCTAGGTTTCTTTCTCACCATAATTGTCTCTCTATGAGACTCATTCATCTATAAAATAAATTCAAAATAACACACAGCACATCAGCATTTCAGTAATTTAATCAATATTTAAAACAGATGCAATGCATGAATTATTATTAGGGAATGTCTTCCCACATGTCGACATGTTTTTATTATCTTAGACTGGCCCTCTCCCAGTTCTTTTCTTTCCAGCTTATCCTGGCTATCACGGTATTTATTTCTAGCATATACTGACTGTCACGGTTTTTCAATTAGACCGGCTCTCTCTCGGTTCTTTTCTTTTATTTAATGCATATGCATATAAACAATGATTTGAAAGAAAAAAAAAACATGAATTCAAATATTTAAATTGGCTATCCTGATTTTTATCAAATTATATAAAAAAACTCCACTAAATTCCTTTCATCCTAAATCACACCAAATCATCCATCAAAGCTTGTCAAGAGCCACTAAATTTCATATTCTCATAATTCGTATCAAAACATCAACCATAACTCATCAAGAATTTCACTTATCGCTTTTATTATTAAATCAACTTATTATTCCAAAAATATTATTTCTCACCTAATAATTTTCTACATGTCCAAAATTTCTATCACACCTATCAATTATTTTTTTTTTCATCTACTACCAAAGCATACGCTAATAATTTATTTTAATACTATCACTAGATATTTCATTTTTATCAAGATTACTTAAAGTAAATCTAACTAACCACATATCACTTAAAGCTACCTGTGGATCACCTCCTTGCCTTTTCCGTTCCTCTTAGTAATTTCTCCCGGTTGCTGATCGTCAACACCTCATATAATATTTATATTAAATTTCTGATTTATTCTTCAATTATTTATAAACCACACCCTTTGAAAATTCTTACTTTGAATTCCGAGAAATTTCATGTATGCTAAAAATTCAAAAATAAACACTATGTTATTACCTTCTGTTTTTTTATAGCTTTTCGCGACTCTCTATAAAATTCTCCGTAAACACTTCAAAATTTTGCTCTTTCAAATTTTTTTTTGGGTCCCCAAATGTTTAAGGAAATAGAGTGATCTGAAGGAAACATAAACGAAATTCGATAAGTATAAATATGTTTACATATTACATATATACAATTTTTTTTTGTTTTGGATTCAGTAGCCACCCCCCCCCCCCCCCCCAACATTTCTCCGATTGCCACGCTTTTGTGACTTGTCAAACATGCACACCTTGCCTTTTAATTTGGAAGCAGGTGGTAATACCTACTGCCACTTTTTTTTTTTGTTTTTTAAAGAATTGCTTTGTTCAAATAATAATAAACATTTCACATATATTTTATTTTAATTCCATGTCATATTTATTAAATTACTTCTTTACTCTTACTTTACGAACACGCCAAAATTTCCTCACTTTACTCCAGAAAAAAAAATGTGAATAATATTTCTTCATAATGACAACCCAAAACTAGATACATCCAAAACTCTCATCCTACCTCTAGTAGTAAACCCCTCTAGTTTACAATATATATGAAATTATGAGTATGTGTCAAACATTCTGTGGGACCCCATTTATGTAGATGATATTTTTCTAATACTATTAGGAAAAAAACAACAAAATCATAGTAGATTACCATTAGACTTGTACAATCAACAATATAATAAGAAATTACTACTATTCCTACTAAAACAAGCAACTACAAAAGAGGAAACAATTTTTTTCATACTAATTAAAATCTTCTTTGTAGAGAATTGAATCAAAATCCTAACACATTAAACAAATCTAATGGTATGAAAACAGTTCTAATCTTATCGGCTACTATTGATCATAACATCATAGACTAACCTGAACACATACCCTAATAGGTAGCTCAAGTCAAATAATAATTAAATCAATTTCCATTGCATTGTCATATAACTTGTAATAGTAATTTGAACACATACTTTACTAATTGCATCACATATAGAGTAATCAAGTCACATCTAATAATATGTAGTAAGTACATCTTATAGTAACTTGTAAGAGTACAATTCGAGTCGGTTTTGAGCTAAATTATAAATTCGGTTTAGTTACCAAATTTTTTTATAAGAAAATTTTGCAACCGTTACTATACCAAAATATTACAATTACTGAAATTTCGGTAGGTGAAATAACAGATTGCTCAAACATTCCAAAAAAAGATATGAAATCCGCAGAGAGAGAGAGAGAGAGTATTTAGGTTAGGTTTAGATAATATTTAGTTTTTTAAATTTTATTAATTTTGTTACACGTTTAAAAACCAGAAGTTTAAAACTGATGAGACTTGAGGGAATTGTGCTTCGGCTTTTCTAATGATTAAAAGCAGCTGGTTTCTTGGGCTTCGGCTTTTTCCAACGCACCCTGGTATTCAACTTTTGACCATTTATTTTTATTTTTAAATAAGTTAACAATCATAACCACGTCACAATCCGTAAATCACGTTTATATGTTTAAAATTTATATAAAAATAAATTTTATTATTTAACTTTTTTTTACAAGTAATTTCTTTATCAAAAGATATTAGTTATAAAACGTTATGATTCTTTGTTGATAATACTTGTTATAATTTGTATAAATCTTCATATTATATATATATATATATATATATATATATATATATAATACGAATAAGTTGTAGAACATTCTATCACTAGACAAAATACTCGTACTTATAATTTTTTTTTTTTTCATTTTCTCTTAAAGTTAACATTCTCTATATGTAATTATTTAACAAAAAATTTGTGACTTCATATAAATTATTATGTAGCTAAATCAATTAAGTTAATTTTTAGTTTCCTCAAATAATTTAAGATTTACTCTATATAAACAAGTTATTTACGTTAGAAAAATCATTACTCTATATGAATAATTTATTTCACAAATAATTAATTAATTTATAATTAAATTAATTAAAAATTAAATATCAACAAGCTTAAAATTAAGATGTTTCTTGCTTATTTAGACACAAAACTTTAATTAAATTTATAAAATTACACTTTAATTTCATGATATAATCAGGTTTTACTTTTAACTCTATATAAGCAAGTCACTTGCAAAATAAAATAAAAATACTCATTATGAACAAGTTTTTTCGTAAAAAAAAAATTATTAATTTGTAAGTAAATTCGTTAATTTAAAAAATATTAATAAGTATTCAATTAAAAAAATTATTTCTTTTTTATTTTTATAAGATTTTTATTATATTATTAAATTCATCAATACATTGGACTTTGTATAAACTCCAATAACATCAATGATTCTTAATATAAAGTTTGGAGACTGTATATAAATAAATCATTTACAAAAAAAAAAATCTTGGTTACTAATAAACAAGTTTTATACAAAAAGAAATTGTATGTAATTAGATACACTAATTTAACACACAAAAAATAATGGCCAGATTTCTATGCAATGCACTTACCATAATAACTAGTTAGAATAAATATCAGTAAATTAAAATATATTTAATCTTATTATAACATGAAATAATCATCCAATGAAATTATACTCATACAATTTAAATAGAATTTTATTTTCAAGATACAATGTAATCAATTAATACTCTAATTATCTCTTTTATTCAAATTAAGGTCTCAAAATAATTTATTAGGGGCTAGAATTAATAAAAATAAAATCTTTAGTATTTTGGGTCGTTTTTTAAATTTTACAAAGCAAAGATACAATTTAAAAATTCAAAACATGAAATGTAAGGGTATATTTGCAATAACTTGAGTCATCTTGGAAATGAAAGTTTAAATTATGCCAGCGTGAAATTTTGCACAAAACACTCTTCCATGACCTCCAGCTAGGTTGACCCGACTAAACAACCCGTTTCATTCCTTAATAAGGGTATTTTGTTCGATTTTCTCTATATTTCTTTGATTTTCTTCAAATCAAAACCAACAAAATCATAAATATATGTGTCGAAAATGAAAATATGTAAGGTTTTGGACTAAAACAACTCAGATCAAGAAAAATGAAAGGTTTTAATGAATAAAATAGTTTGTTTTATAAAAAAATGTAACAATGACTAATAAATATCTCATTTTTGAATAACTCATGATAATATGCACTTATCTTAAATTGTCTTTATTTTTAAAATTCTCCCACTCAATTGTTGCTCAAGGAACTTGAATGGTGAAATGTTTTTTTTTTTTTTTTTTTTTTTTGAGTAAGAGAGCTCTTACTTCTTTGGAAAAAGTAAAAGAAAGATCCCTGAAAGATTTTCTTTAATATTTTTTTAACAACTAAACACTAGCTTTGTCACTAATGACCCAGACAGATTTTCATTTAGTCAAAATTATCTTAATCACTTGCTTTCAAATTTTAAAGCAAAATAACCAAATGCGAACGAAACTTTTCACAGATTTAATCTTTTTTTTTTTTATAAAAGCTTAGTTTTCTGAGTATAAAAATTGATATTCAATTCATTTGGATTTCTTTCGATTATTAATATTTATTTTTTATTAATTTCTTTATCTCAATGATAGATCTTATTCAATAATGAAATTCAATAATGAACATAGACATAACAAAAAAATTAAATAGAAAAATGTTGATAAATCAAATATGAATTAATTTCACTTAATTTTTTTTTCAAAGTTCATTTGATGTCTAAGTAGCAAAACCCATTTCCTTTGCTAATTTTAGCAAAAAATTACAGAAAGGTAAAATTGTTATGTTCATCCCCTCGATGAATATGGTTAACAGTGGGTGCACTTTGATTACTTTCTTTGTTTTGGACCAATTCAAGCTCATGAGATTTATAAACCTATTAAAGCTTTTTTAATTAATAATAAAAAAAATTAAATAAAATTATATTAATCATATTTTAAATTATAATATAAACATAAAAATATTATTATTAGTTATTAGTAAGTTATCAAACATGTATAACGGTCAGACAATTTCAAATTCATATCTTTTTCTGATTCATAATTTAAAAAGAGCAAAAAAAAAAAAAAAAGTTTCCGTAATGCAGGTTGAATGTAGAATTATAAGGAAACAAAAATAAAAAAATTTGAAAGGCCCAATCAAAGGACTGACGAAAAGTCATCCCATCCCATCAAGAAAGCCCACATCACATTCATATCAGAATTTGACTAGCATTACATTAGCAGTCTTATCCCCTTCATCTCCACGTCATAAAAGGAGCTTCCACCAATAACATTAACGTACCATTCAATTATTTATTTCTTTTGGCATTATCTCTCCAAAGCTTTTATCACCTTAACTTGTTTGGGCAATAAATTTTTCTCAAACAACTAAGTCTAGAGTGAGAAGGAAAATGGAGAGAAAGCAAAGAGCAAATGAAACTCGTATCCTAGTGATCCCATATCCTGTGCAAGGTCACATAAACCCAATGCTCCAATTCTCAAAGCGCTTAGCCTCAGAGGGTCTCAAGGTCACCCTTATCAACATCACAAGGTCCATTAACAATTCCTTCCGAGCGCAAGCTAACTCCATAGACATCAAGCCAATCTACAGTGGGTTCCAGGAAGGTGAAGAAATACAAAGCATAGATGAATATCTTCAACGTCTCGAATTAGTAGTCTCAAAAACGTTAGCCAATTTCATTGAAGAACAAAATTGCTCAAATCATCCTCCTAAACTTCTCATTTACGACTCAGTTATGCCATGGGTTTTAGATATAGCCCAAAATTTTGGTGTCGATGGAGTTCCATTTTTCACTCAATCTTGGGCTGTTAGTGCTATATATTATCATGTTAATCAAGGGCTACTCAACGTACCATTAAAAGTAGAAGATCCTGCGTTGTTATCCTTGCCATCGTTTCCACCACTGAGGATCAACGATCTTCCGTCCTTCGTTTCTGATTCGAGTTCATATCCGTCTCTGTTGAAACTTGTTGTGAATAAGTTCTCAAATTTAAAGCAAGCGAATCTGCTCTTGTGCAACACTTTTGATAAGTTGGAAGATGAGGTAAGTACCTTCACATCTGATGGCTTTACCATTTAATCTGATCAAGATACTAACATATATCACATTTATTTTTGTGACTGATTTTTAAAGCATAATTGAACCCAACAGAGAATTTTTAGGTGTCTTGCTCTTCAATTCTTTTACTATCATTTATAAACTAGTTATTGTTGTGCGTGAGTTGCATATGAACAAGAATTACAATTGATTAATTTCAATTACTTTTTTCCCTGTATAATAAAAAGTAAATAATTAATATTATGATTTGTTTCGAAAAGAAAAAAAAATAAAAAGTATTTTTCAAAATTTATAATATCAAGAAATTAATGTTGCTCTCATATTAATAAAATCCAATATGCTAATAAATTTATTAATTCGATTAAATTTATTTAAATAGATAATAGTTATTTTATATTTAATTCTTATCAATCTAACCAACAATTTTTTTTTTATTTACAACGATTATCTAAGATACCCTAATCTTTACTCACTTACACAACATTCCTCTTTATGCATAAGAGAGTTATTGGCATGAGAAATCGAATTCAAGATCTCAATTCACTTAATTACATTTAACTTGAAGCAATAATCATTGATAATGAGGTTGGTTGCTTCAAGTCAAATGTATATGGGTACCTTAAAGTTTTGAAGTCGATTCTTCAGACCATCAACTTAATTATGGATAATGAGGAGGTTGTGTGGGTAAATGGGGATTACGGGTAAAGTTGGATCATCGTTGTAAATGAAATAAAAAAAGTACTTATCTTTATTTTTTGGTCTGAGATATTTAATGGATTTAATTATATAGAATTGAATAATTCGTGGTATAATTGTTTCTTAGATTAAGAGCCTTTTTGATTAAGCATATAAGTTCGTTAAACCAACTTTTAAACTGATATTTCACTCCATATGTTAGTTTGGTTTAATTTATATTATAGGAAAACTATAATCTGTTTTGATTTTGATTAATGTTCTTTTAATTTTTGGGCTTTCTAAAAAATCTTCATTTACTCAGAATGTAAAACACTATCTTAAATTATAATTTGGTCATTTCAATAGTTTTAAATTGATTTCAACATTTTTTTTTTATTAAACAACTCCACAGTTTATTTAAAATTTTAAGCAAGGTACCAAAAAAAAATACAACCAACTTATTTTTTAAATATCAAATTATAATCTTATACTAATAAGTGATAAGTTGATTTCTTTAAATAGACCAAACATTCTCTACTGAATTGTTTGTAAAGGACTTGAATAGGCATTACAGATCAATGTTTGGAGTATCTTTGATCTTCATTAGATCCATTTCAATTCTACCTATTGATGAACATTATTTCCACTAGGTGGTGAAGTGGATGGCACGCCAATGGCCAATAAAAAATATAGGACCGACGATCCCATCAATGTACATAGACAAGCGATTGGAGGGTGATACAAATTATGGACTCAGCCTCTTTAAGCTAAACGTCGATGTTTGTATGAAATGGCTAGACTCAAAAGAGCTTAGCTCTGTTGTTTATGTATCATTCGGAAGCTTGGCTTCCATAGGAGAGGAGCAGATGAAGGAATTAGCACTTGGCCTAAAGATGAGTGGAAGCTACTTTTTGTGGGTAGTCAGAGAATCAGAAAGAAAAATATTCTCGGCAATTTCGGAGTCCTCAACCAGAAGTCCTTGCCCACAAGTCAATAGGTTGCTTCATGACTCACTGCGGTTGGAATTCGACGCTAGAGGCATTGAGCTTAGGAGTGCCAATGGTTGCAATGCCACAGTGGACAGATCAACCAACTAATGCAAAGTTTGTTGAAGGTGTGCGGAAGGTAGGGATTAGGGTCAAGGTGGATGAAAAAGGAATAGTCACGAGAGAGTAGATAGAGTTATGTATAAGAGAAATAATGGAAGGAGAAATAGGAAGAGAGATGAAAAGGAATTCACAAAAGTGGAAGGAATTGGCTAAAGAGGCAGTAGATGAAGGAGGAAGCTCAGACAACAACATTAAGGAGTTAGTTGCTAAATTTACATGCAATTGATGATACAACACCAAGATTTTAATCATAACTGATGATTTTACAAAACATTGGTGCAAATTTAAAGGCAGAGGAAGGAGTGACCTTTTTCATGAAATCACAACTCGATTTCAAAAAGAAAAAAAAATATATATATATATATATATATATGTTGTTATTGTCCATCCTGACGTATACATAACAATGTTCCCGTTAAATTTATCACAAAATGATCTTTAATGTTTTTTTTTTAGTTGGGTTGGGTTACGGTCAACTTTCACTTTGTGGTGTGGATTCATATGGTGCATGCTACCATAACTTACTCAAAGTGAGGCATCTGAGTCTCATTATTATATTTTTTTAGTAAAACGATATATTTTGTGGTAAAAAAACTTATATTAGTGGTAAAATTTATACATTTTGAGGTATATATTTTTTTTATCATCAATGTATTGATTTGCCATCGAATATCAATATTTATATCACTAAATATATTGTTGGAGTTTTTATTTGATCACCGACCCTAACCTCAAAAAAATCCTAATTCTAACTTATTCAAAGTTAGTTAGAATTGGACTTGAATTGAGTCATACTAGGGGTTGCCCAAACTGAACCCCTAATACCAACTCAAATAAGGATTGCAAATTCCCGAAAGGACCTAAAAGTTCAATTGTAGATATGAGTTAACTGAGACTCCTTATACTTCAAAAAATTAAATTCAGAATTCAAAATGATGAAAAAAGGTTGTTGCAATGCACATGGACGTAGAATTACAAGGAAGCAAGATTTTCAAAAACCCAGTTAAAGAGCCGACAAAAAGCCATCCTGATAAGCCCACATAAATTGACTAGCATTACATTAGCATTGCGTTCATCTCCACCTCATAAAATGAGCTTCTACCAATCACATTTTTTAACCTACTTTTCAAAAAAAAAAATTCTTTTGGCATTATCTCATCAACTTTTCTCACCATTCAATTTTTCTCAAATAAAAGTGTAGTGAGAGAATTTGAAGAGAAATGGAGAGAAAACAAAAAGCAAATGAAACTCATATCGTAGTGATCCCATATCCTGTACAAGGTCACATAAACCCAATGCTCCAATTCTTCAAGCGCTTAGCCTTAAACAAGAGGTGGATGCACACTGGGACAGCGGATCACCCCCTCGATTTTTGGAAAAAAAAACATTAATATTATATATATTTTAAAATTGTTCTCATTAATATAAATAATTTGTTCCCACAAGTATTAAAAATTATCTAGACTTAATATAAATTTTTCATATATTTCAAAAACTTTAGATTTATGCGTAAATTATTTAACTTTGATGTAAATTGTCAAGAAATTGTTCCACGTGTAAAACTTTTTATCACGTTAGAAAATAGAAATATTCTCAAAACAATGGTTCATGTGTAAATTATCTAGTATTTTGTGATGAGCATTATAAATAATTGAATGCACAATTGTAGAAGATGAATTGTTGGATGATTGCTTGGTTACGTACATTTAAAGAGATGTTTTAAGAGATTTTTTTTTTTATTGTATTGAAAATGAGAATTCGTAGAGAACAATTGTAAATAACATTGGTTAGTAAAATTTTATTTTTTATTAGTTGTTATAAAAAAAAACAAAAAGGTAACGATCTTGAATAGTATGAAAAATTACATATCCGAGTCAAGAGATGCAAAATGTTGTCTTTATTTGTGAAAAAATTAGCATCGATGGGTATTCAATTTTGTAGAACTAGTGCAAGAGTAATAGGGTGATTTAATGAATTCATTTAACTTTAGGAGATATTTTTAGATTTATAGTTGACGAGTGGTCGAAAAAGTGCACTGTTAGTACCGTTGGAATTAGTATCGGACGATCTACAATCTGACACTTGTTGCATCACTCTACGTCAGTCTAACCACCCTTTTGTGTCGTCAATGTGAATGAAAGGAACTCACCTTAGATTTGTTCTTTTTCGACAAGTATTATCAAGAATCACCATCGCCACCAATTGAAAATGACATGACCTATTAAATCGTCAGACCGCGATGGTGTGATTCTACCAAAATCTGCCTCACGTGTCATTGATCTTGCGTGGAGGTTGATTCTCGATCAATGTTTTTCTACGCGGTTTTGAGAAGAGAAATAAAATTTAAATGACCAAAAAATCCCCACTTAGATGAGATTGTAAGGAGGAGTTAAGGGCATTGTGGTAAAAAAAGTTGAGCACATTATGTGGACAAGTCACACACACACAATGTGTGTATATATTACTTCCATTAGGAAACATTTCTGGATTCGTCATTGACTCAATGGGTCTAAAGGTCATCCTTATCAACATCACCACTGATGAGGACACGGCTAACAAATGACATATTCCTATTTAAGTTCCAAATGGTCCCGTTATAAGCCTATGTGAAGACTTGTTTAGTCTACCAATTAGACAAGTCAGAGAAGAAGAATGAGGTAGGCATGTTGCAGCCTTTGCCTATTCCAGAAATTCTATAGAAGTTAGTGTCGATGGACTTCATCTTTGGGTTACCAACAGTGGATGGTATGAAATTAATCTTTGTTATTGTTGATCGATTTTCTAAATATGCCATCTTTATCTTTGCACCCCATGTTTATTCTGTTGATGTTGTTGCTGAGTGGTTTTTAAAACGTATGGGGAAGTACTTCGAGTTGCTTGAAGACATTATGAGTGATAGGGATACTCATTTTACTTGAAGGTTTTGGACTGTGTTATTCAGATTGTTGGTTTGAAATTGAAGTTCTCCAAAGCAAATCATCCTCAGATAGATGGACAGAATGAGAGGATAAACCAATTTTTGGAGAAGTACTTGAGGCATTACGTGACAACTAGTTAAAGGAATTGGGTTGAATTGCTGGACACGGCTCAATTCTGCTACAACCTGCATAGATCTTCAACCATGGGGTTGAGTCCATATGAGGTCATTACGGGTAAACAACCTCTTAATCCACATGAGGTGACAACCCAACGAACATGAGGCAAATGCCCTACTGCTTATCACTTTGCCCATTAAAAGCAAGAGCTACTGGATAAAGCACAAGACAGTTTAGCAAAAGCAGTTCGCCAAATGAAGAAGTATGTAAACAAACATAATTGGCCGTTAGAGTTCCAAATTAGGGATAATGTGCTATTGAAACTTGCTCCCCAAATTTGGAAGAAGATTAGCAGAAAGACAGTACACCGTAGCCTCGTCCCCAAATATGATGGTCCCTTTAAAATATTCAAGAAATTTGGCAATGTGGCATGTCGTTTAAAGTTGCCTGATCTGTTGAAGATCCACCTAGCCTTCTATATGAGCATTTTAAAGCCCTTCCACGAGGATACTAGTGAATCTAATCAGAAGCAAGCCAAGAGAGTTGCCCTGATGATCAAGAAGCAGTTCGATCTTGAGGTTGAGAAGATTCTGGCTCATTGAACTCAAGGCATGAGTAAGAAAAACAAACAGACTGATTGCTTGGTGCAATGGCGGGGTAAACCCGAGGTAGAAGCTAGTTTGGAAAGAGATGTGACATTTTGGTAGTTTGATGACTAAATAAATGAGTATTGGGAACACCTTCTGATGAAGATGTTGGACTCTTCTTTTTGGGGTGGTTTGTTAGCCCCTTGATGCCACATATGCGCAAATGGAAACATACGGTTGGCCTTGCACCCATATTGGCCATAGGCATGAGGAATGAATGCCTAAGTAAGCAAGTTAAAGGGATCTAGGCTAACTATGGGGCAAGGATGTGCATACAGTGGGCTTGTGTGGCAAACAATGAAGTTATGCACGATAAATGTGGGTTGTTTGCAGACATTGGGCTGAAGAGTTGCACTTGAGATGGGCTTGGGATCATCTAAATAAGCCACATTTAAGACGAGTTTATTGGAGCCAAATGAGCCTTTGAGCGGGCCTAGTTGAACCTCTAATCCATAGAAGATTTGAACTTTATCAAGTTAAAAAATATAGACTAGCATTAGCTTGGGCCAAGCAACCAAGAGGACCCACGAATTGGACCAAGACAGTTGACGAGCTGAGCTAAGTTGGACCACGCACAAACAGGCTAGCATTGCAGGAAGCAAGTGGCCCACGTTGGTGACTTAATCTGTTAAGCAGACTGACTAAGTTAATAATATATACTAAATGTGGGATAACTATTAGTGGGCGGTTATTTGAGTAATGGGGTGGTTACTTGAGTAATAAAGTGATTACTTGAGTAAGTTGGCGGTTACTTGAGGAGTGGGGTGATCACGGGCCATGATCAGATATTGCTCCTAAAACCTAGTAGCTGAGGGCATCACCTGATGGTTATAAATAACCAAGGCAACAGGCATTTCATTTCATTTAGCAAGAATGAGAGGTAAGTGTGCTTGAGAAAGAAGCACTTCTAAAGAAAGAAAATGTGTGAGTAGCACTTTACCTTGTAAGCCTTTGACCGGTTCTTTGTACATTGTGTGAGTTAGAAATAAAGCAAAGAAATAGGGAAATTGCCCATAAACAATTGTGTGCTTGTGCTTTGTGGGTGCGTTGGTTTATGGCTGGTTAGTTTGTGAGAAACTAGCACCATCATAAGGCAGAAAATTTGGAATTGAATTAGACCGCTATGACAACGTGCTAGGCTACAATTATGTATTTCTAACTTTTGTCAGAAAACTAGGTTGGCCTAAAGAAAAAAAAAAAAAAAAAAAAGATGTCCAGAATTGAGAATTTTGGTGTAAAGAGCATCTGAAGCTATATATGTTTTTCAATGATTCAGGTCTTGAATCTGTTAGTAAGCAACCTGAAGTTAATTAATGAATGAATCAGAACCTAGGGATCAAATTGGATCTCCAAATTTTCTATAGTTTGCGACAGTGCAAGTGTGAGCCCATCACGATAGGCCCATAGTTTTGGCAATTCCTGATATCTTATGGCCCATCTATCTTACTCATTTATTATAAGCCCACCTACCCCACTTGGGTTCGGATTTCTATGGGCTGAATTATTAGAATTTTTTATCTTTAGAATTGTTTAAATCAACTTTCTTTTTTGGAAGAGTTATGATAAACTTGAATTTCCATGGACATGATAGGGTGTTTGACCTAATTATTGTTTGTAAAAAATAAATTCATTCATTCTAAGTGAAAAAAGTTCGTATGCTCTGATATATATTAAAATATTTTTAGTGGAATAATATTTTTCTAAAAAACGTTTATGTTTCATGTCGTCTTGTGGTAAGGATGAGTGAGACCTAGGGTTTTAGTCGTGTTTGTTCTCAATGTGAAAAAAAAAAGAAGAAGTGAGCATCAAGTTAGGGTCGAGTAATTTTGAGCCGCGAGTCTTTCGAGTCGCGGGTCAGGTTAGGGTCATATCAGTCTCGGTTAATCTCACGTTCATGTCATTTTGAGTCAAGTCGTTTCAAGTTTCGGGTCATCTTAGGTCGAGTCATTTTGGCTCATGATCTCGGGTTTCGAGCAGGTTTGGATTGACTCATTGGGTTTGCTCTAATTTTTTTCTTCAATTTTCAAAGAAATCATTTGCTCTATGCTTTAAATTTAAATTATCACACTATGTTATTTTTTTATGTTTCAATATAATTAAGTTTACAAAAATATGTTGATAATAACTTAATGCAAATCAAAATTATATATGGGAATAACAAAAATACAAATTTTTATATAAGCTCATAAACTAATTAAGAATTAAATTAACTTTTTCTTCAGTATATATAATGATGACCAAGACTAATGTGCGTGTTATATGAATATAATATCAATTCTAACAGTCGTTTTTGTAAAATAAAAAGTATAAAATAAATAATAGAGTGTATAAGATACATTAATTTTACCACACTAGATGTCAATTGATAACTTGACATATCTATGTAATTTTGTATGTTTATGTAGTCATATGGAATCCTTAAAACTTGTTATCATATAGGCATAAAACTAAATAATAATAATAATAATAATTTTACAAAATAATAAGCAATTATACACTCGATTTTTTTGTTGATGCTAAGGATGGTACTCATCTATATCTATATTTATAAAATATAACTATTTCAGAAGATTTCTTTGATAAGCATTTATGTGCTGCCATGTGTCTAATTTTATTTTTTTCTCAATCAAAACAACATAATTTTATTTTTATATTTATTTGGGCTATATAAAACCCAACATATAAGCTCTATAAATATCCAAAATAATAAAACTCAATTAATAATAGTTCCAAGGTACATAATTTAATCAAGTTAAATAGTATAACTTCAATTAAATCTTCAACAAATTCAATTAAAATATTATTTTGTGAAAAGAGAAAAATTGCATTTATATGATTTTTTTTCAACACAACATGAGTTTGGTATTTGTAATTATTTGACTAAATAAAACCCAATCTATAAACACAATATATATCTAATTAATATTGAACAATTTATAAAATTATTAAAGTAAAGAATATGATCAATTTAATTAAGTAGTAAATAAATCAGATATCCAAAAAAAAAAAATAAGATCATATTAAAATAATAAATTTATATGATCATTTTCTATTCCTTTTAATTTTTTTCAAAATAATGCAACTGCGGTGTTTGTAGTCATGTATGTTATATAAAACCCAATCTAGCTATGTCATGTAAAAACCCAAAAATAATAAAACTTATTTTATAAAATGATAAAATTAAAATACAATGAAATTAGATAATAAATTAAACTAAAGTAGATATAAAATAAGAAAAAATTAATATACAATAAAATTAGGTAATAAATTAATCTAAGTTATATCTCAAATAAATTAAATGTATGGGAGCACAGTTTAAAAGGGATAATAGGATTTTATTTGGCATTCCCATGCAATTGTTGTACATTTAGTATTTCAAATTATGTGATGAAGCTTTTAGTTTCTAAATCTTACAAAGACTAAACAAATATTTAAAAAAAATCATATTTAACCAATAGTATTAATTTCAATAAATTGAATTTATGATATTATATTATTCGAATATAAAGGAAAAGAATAAGATCTTCCATCATATATATTCTTTTAAATTTTGATAGCACAGTATTTTGTTTTTCTCTACGTGTTTCTTAATTTTATATTTAATTATTTTTTGTTTTCAAATTTCAAATTTTTTACTTATACATTTATATTTTTTTAAACACAGGTTATTTTTGTAAGCAAATAGTTATTTATTTGCTTAATGTATTCACTTTTAAAACTAAACTTAACATTGATATTTTAATTATTTTACAATTTAAAATTTTTTACATCTAGATTTGCATTTGTATGCACATCTTATATTGAGCAGATACAATATAATAAAAATAAATAACTATAAATTTATTTTAAAAAATCAATAAATCAAATAAAAAACACTTGACAATATAAATAAAATTTATTTTAATTCAATATGTTGTTTATACTTGTGCATTACACGGGCACGACAAATAGTATCTATAAATATAAGTATTTGATAAGATTTCTTGATAAGCTTTATTAACATGACATGTGTCTTTTGATGAGTGTTATTATCATGACATGTGTCCATTTTTTTTCTACTCCAAGCATGAAACTACATAGTTTTGATTTTGTAATTAATTTGGATATAAAGCTCAATTTATAAAATCTTCAAATAATAAAACCCATTAAAAGTAGTATTGGTTTTATAATTAATTATGATATAAAGCTCAATACATAAAATTTATAAAGCTTAAAATTATAAAATAGATCAACTAAAAAAGATATAAAGAATTTTTTATTTATAAGAATTCAATATAAAAAAATATATTCAAGTAGTTAAATAGTAAACTAAAATCAGATATTTAATAAAAATAAATTATAAGATTACATCATAAAAAGGAAAATAAATTGAGTTTACAAGGCATTTTTTTCTAAATATTTTTTTCAACACAACATAATTTTGGTATTTCTAGTTATGTGGGCTATATAAACCTAAACTAGAAATTCTATAAAGGTTTAAAATAATAAAGTAGAGTTTATAAAACATAAAATAAAAAATTTAATCAAGTTAAGTAGTAAATTAAATTAAATTAAGTATCCAAATATGAATTTTTTAAACAATATTTCATAATAAAGGGCTTCATCATTGTCCATTCATGTAATTATAATGATAATGATCATTATCTTCTTCTATCTTTGGCCAGTAAAGAGATCGAGACAATAAAGCCAACATCCTTTCTATGCCTAGCCTACTGAGGATCCTGAGCCTTCCTTAACAGCTGTCTTCGAAGTCCCCCTCCACTAAGGATATAAGATCTACCACCCTTTGTATACAACAACGCATCTTCGATCCAATATCGATGTACCAGGCCCTCCTCAACCTGTTTCAGGATTTTCTGATAGGCATTATCTTGTTGGGACTGTACACAAATTTTGTCAAGGAAATCACTCTAAACAATGGTTAGTGCCACCACTAACTCTTTGGTTTACTTTCTACTAAGGGCATCGACAACATAATTTTGTCTTCCCGGGTTATACACCCACACAAAGTCATATGCTGCCAATATCTCTTGCCAATGAGCCTATTTGGCTGTGAGTTTCTTATGTGTTTTGAAGTAAGTGTTAGCCACATTATCCGTCACCATAGTGAATCTCGTGCCCAACATGTAGTAATGCTTCTAAATTTCCAAGCAATGTACCACTACCATCATTTCCTTTTCATGAGTACTGTACATCTGTTCAACTTCTTTGAGCTTCCTACTTTCATATGTGATGGGATAGCCATCTTGGACTAACACTCCCTCAATTTCCCTGTCAGAAGCATCAGTGTGGACATTAAAAGGCAAATCAAAGCTAGGCAGTTTCAATACTGGTTCTGAAAACACTTCTTTTTTTAGTTTCTCGAATGCCTCTTAACGTGAAGGTGTCCACTCCCACTTGTGACCATTCTGCAACAAATCAGTCAACGGATTCACCTTCTTGGAGTACCTTTATATGATCTTGCAATAGTAGTTTGCTAACCCCAAGAACGACCGTAATTCCGACACCTTGGTAGGAGCAAGCCACTCAAGTATTGCTTGAACCTTTCTACCATCCATCCTAATCTCCCCTTGGCTCATGACATGACCAAAGAACATGATCTCATGTTGACAGAACTCACACTTCTCTTTTTTAGCATAGAGCTAGTGTTCTCTTAACTACTTAAACACCTGCCTCAAGTGGTTAAGATGACTTTCCAAGGCCTCACTGTATATCACAATATTATCTAGATATACTACCACAAAGTGATCAATGAACTCGTACAACATATCATTCATAAGATCATAGAATGTAG
Source organism: Bretschneidera sinensis (assembly GCA_023935145.1). Classification (NCBI taxonomy): domain Eukaryota; kingdom Viridiplantae; phylum Streptophyta; class Magnoliopsida; order Brassicales; family Akaniaceae; genus Bretschneidera; species Bretschneidera sinensis. The sequence continues at coordinate 91,163,645 of CM043698.1, forward strand.
CCAGAGATTTGTCAAACCGAACTTGTAGACACCTAATTTAGTTCCAAAATTTAAGAACAGACCACGTGTGGGTTCCTATGAAGAATCTTTGATCCTAGTGTGCTTGAACTTGGTAAATGAGGAAGTTTGGATTTAATTTGGGAGTAGGAGCAATTGCAAGACCCTTTTGTTCAATTCATTTAATTCACATTGGGTTTAAATCAATTGGACCTTATTTGATTCAACTAATCCAAGACCAAAGTCTTCGTCTAAACTTTGACATAAATTTCAAGCCTAAGAAGACTTCTAATTTTTAAGGATGAACTTCTAATTTTACCCTCCACTTAGCGCTCCTTGATTGGTTTACTTTTCTCAAAGTAAAAGTTACTTTTTTACAACAAAAAAGATGTCTCTCTCCTCTCCCTATCTGGTTGGTCATAATAAGGAATTTTAACTCATCTGTTTTGCTTTTTGAACTCACCTCTCCCTCCTAGGTTTCCTTACCTTCTTTTGTACAAAATACTACTTTTTTTCCACACAAAATAAGACCTTTTTCACCTAAAAAACAACAACAATGCACTTATAAAGTAGCTGATTTTTTCCTCCTCTTTGGATAGTCATGTGTACCAAAAAGAGGGAGTTTCTCTTCTCTTCCTTTTTCTTAGTTAATTGGAAATTACCTTATTAATCTTCCATCATTTACAAAATATCAAATAACACATTTTTTTCTACAAAAAAATTCACATTTTATACCCCAAAAACAGTAGTTTATTTTAGAATGTGAAGATTTTTTCTCCTTTCTTTTGCTTTGTAATTGCACTATTTTTTTTCCTAAGCTTTTCCAATTTATTATATATCAAAAACAAAATAAAATTGTGTCTTTTCTACCCCCACTGGACTTCCAGTGTAAGGAGAGTTTCTCCTCACCCATTTTTCTTTTTTCTTTTGCTTTATTGAAAACACTCCAAAATGTCCTTTCTTGTTCACATTTTTTAAAACCTTCTTCTTCACTTTTTTTCACCTCAAAGAAACCCCTCCCTTTTCCCCATGTCTAGCCACCTAAAAGTATTTTCCCTCTCATTTTTCACTTGGTTTACCACACCTCACTTCTCTAGCCCACCTTTACAACCCAAAAGTGAAACACCTTTTTCATCTCAAAAGTTGAAAATATGTTTCCCCTTCCCTATATGACCAGCCATGCACCTTATTTTCATCCATTATTTTGCATTTTTTTAATCTCTTGGCCAGCCCTTATGTAACAACCCATCCCGAGTTGGCCAATAGAAATCATCACATTTTGAAAATTCTAGTACGACACATATATGCAATAATAAATAAAAAAATAACACCAATGGAAATTTTTACATCAATCCTCAACCCTCAACAGGGGAGATACATCATTATAATATTGACTTAAACATTTTACACAACGTAATATGCATGAATATTTACTAATAAATTTTTATTTTTTTTTTCTCATTAGTCTGAGGATGTGGACACGTACGTGACTTACAGATAATGATTTTGTCTGAACCTCAACTCACCAATCAAGTTGCCTTGCCTGCTACTTGAAATCATTGTACAATGAGGGATGAGCTTCACAAGCTCAGTGAATTAAATTTACTAGAAGTACTCAATTTGTATAAATAGTCTTTTAATATTTAATCAATTATATCTCACATAACTTGACAATAGCATTCTACTATCACTACACACATCATAAGTCCCATTCTCTATCAATCTCTTCTTCTTATATATTTGTTCACCTTAAAACCATCAATTATCTCATAATTACCTCATTATGAAGTTCACAACATAAAGTCTACCATTTAGATGGTTCTTATCATATTATACTTCTATGTTTCTTTCTCACCATAATTGTCTCTCTGTGAGACTCATTCATTTAAAAATAAATTCACAATAACAAACAACACTTCAGCATTTCAGTAATACAATCAATATTTAAAACAGATGCAATGCATGAATTATTATTAGGGAACATCTTCCCACTTGTCGACATGTTTTTATCTTAGACTATCCCCCTCCCGGTTCTTTTATTTACAGCATATATCGGTTGTCATGGTTTTCCTTTATTTCCAGCATATACTGGCTATCACGGTTTTTCAATTAGATCGACCCCCTCCCGATTCTTTTATTTAATGCATATGCATATGAACAATGATATGAAATATGCATATGAACAATAATATAAAAACAAACATGAATTCAAATATTTAAATTGGCTATCCTAATTATTCTCAAATTATTATTGAAAGAAATTTCACTAAATTCTTCTCCTCATAAATCACATCAAATCATCCATCATAGCTTGTCAAGACCCACTAAATTTCATCTCCTCATAATTCGTATCAAAATATCAACCATAGCTCATCAAGAATTTCACTTATTGCTTTTATTATTAAATCAACTTATTATTCCAAAAATATTATTTGTCACATAATAATTTTCTACATGTCCAAAATTTCTATCATACCTATCAATTAATTTTTCATCTACCATCAAAGCCTAAGCTAATAATTTATTTTAATATTATCACTAGATATTTTGTTTTTATCTAGATTACTTAAAGTAAATCTAACTCACCACATAGCACTTAGAGCTACCCGGAGATCACCTCCTAGCCTTTCCCGTTCCTCTCAGAAATTGCCCCCGGTTGTTGATCGTCAACATCAGACATAATATTTATATTAACTTTATAATTTATTCTTCAATTCTTCCTAATTTACACCTTTTGAGAATTCCCACTTTGAATTTCAGGAAAATTTCATGTATACTAAAATTCAAAAATAAACTTCACATTATTACCTTATGTTTTTCTTAGCGCTTCCCATGACTATCTATAAAATTCTCTCGTAAATCCCTTCAAAATTTTGCTCTTTCAACCTTTTTTTGGGTCTCCAAGTGTTTAGAGAAAATGAGTAGTTTGAATTGTAAAAGGAAGAAACCAAACATGACTTGATAAGAAATAAATAAAAGATAAAACAAAACTATATATATAACTCATGCCACGGAATTGAAACGTGTAAGACATGCAAATTTTTTTCCTTTCTTTTTTTTTTCTTTATATTGTTCACGATTTTTTTTAAAGAATTGTTTTATTCAAATAATAATAAACCTTTCACATATATTTTATTTTAATTCCATGTCATATTTATTAAATTATTTCTTTATCCTTACTTTACAAATACGGGTATTACACCTTACTCCTCCTATAAATACCCCCCCTTTTGCTAACACAAGGGACCAACATAACACCTAAAGTAATGCAAAAATAGAGAGAAAAAAGATAAAGTTTAGAGAGTAAGAAAGAAATGAGAAAAAAGAGGAAAATATAGAAGAATAGGAAGATCAAAGAGAGAAATATAAAAAGAGAGAAGTTAGTGTTTAAGGAATGTGAGAAAAGAGCAAAGAGTGAAACACAAAAGAAGAACTAGTGAGAGTTGTTCATCATTTTCGATCACCCTTTGTTTTTTTTTGTCTTCTAATCTTCATTCAAATTATTCTTCCAACTTCACTAAGACCACAAGAGCACAAGTATCTTTGAGGATAATCCCCGCACGTGGAGATTTTCCTTAGTCAAATATGGTTGGTTAAGCTCCTATTTTTTTTGCAAAATAAATTTCTAGCATGATTTATGTGTTTAAACTACCTTGAAAATAGACTAGATTAATTTAACTCACTTAGAAAGTTTCATCTTAAAATACTTACTAGTTTCTTAGCATTTTCTCTTTCACTAGTTATATGTCTTTCTTTAGTTAGCTACTTGTCATATGTAGTCTCTTCATTAAATGCAATGTTAAGTTAATGGTAGTTTTAAAGTTCTTTCCTTTAGTTTAGTACCTTAAGAATTTTTATG